>JAIGNY010004190.1:245000-415000 GCA_020152595.1 Chiridota heheva | reverse complement strand
TTAACACACTTATAGACAGTTGTGTTGTCGTCTCCTGGATTCCTCCCACTGCAACAGACAACAGTGACGGTATTGTTGATGTTTTTGGTACCTCTGAACCTGGTGACTGTTTCCAGTTAGATGTAACCCCGGTAATATACAATGCCTTCGATTCCTCAGGCAATGCAGCTAGCTGTACATTTGATATCATAGTAGAATTGCTTGGTGAGTATTAAGCGCCATCAAAAATTTGTTGTCGTACATGTATGTTTATTAAGGAACTGTTAGGTGGTAGAGTAAGGATGGTAAACAAAAATTTCAAAATCACTTCTCTGCAACAATTGCCACTCCACCCTCACAATCCATCACGTTCTCCTTGCTTGCCCCCTGTACAACCTTCCCAAAGCTTCCCTCGCTCCCCACAACTCAATTGCTGAGTTCTTCCAAAAAAATCCTCCGGATAAGATTATCTCCTTCCTTCATCATGCTTCCCTCTACAACCATATTTATTTCTCCTCTTCCACCCCCTCTCTACTTTGTTTTTGTTTCACCCATGCACCTCCCCTTTCGATCACAGCTTTCTGACCTTGTGTTCTTGAATTTCTTTCATTCTCCCCCTGTTTCCTTTCCTTCCTACCTCTAGAATGATCTGACCTCTCAGGCACAATTTGACCCTCGTTGTCGTGGTGCCGTTAAACCCTCATCAAACAAACAAACAAACTTCTCTGTTATCATAACATAAAACACACCATACCCACCAACCTTACAACCTTCCTCGTAAAAATAAAGTCAGATCAAACGCCTCAAAATTGGTTACACTCACTTATCCTGCTCACACCTTCTTAATTAATGATACTTCTCCACCACTCTGCAATAATTCCAGATCAATTCACTGTCAAAATCATTCTCATAGACTCCTCATCCTCACCAAAGCTTCCCTCAACCCCTTTCACACCATCAACTTGCTATCCTTAAATAATTAACCTAAAAAAAATCCTTTCTTTGATGCATCTCTACAACAACATCTGATCCCCTTTTCTCTCTTTTTAACCCCTGCTCAGATCTGACCCCCTTCCCTCCCTTCTTAACCCCTGCTCAGTTTCTTTTACATCTCCTCTGACATAAAGTAATCTCTCTGGCCAAAGTTGACCATCGCTGTTGACTTGCTGTATTTGATCACCTCTGAGAATGCATCATTTGGCATGATGATCTTAGTGGCCTGAATCTGTATCATTACTCAACAAATCCAAATTTTCAGGCCTGCTCTGATTTTCTAGACTCGAATTGATTTGTCAAGAAGAAAATCACTCAAGAATGTGGCTTTAGTGCCCTGAACCATTAATGATTTTCTTGTTTAATCACAATGAACTGAACTTAATAGCTGTTTCTCCAGAGCAAACAAAAATAGATTTGTAATTTAATCTGCTGACTGAATACATTTTCTACTTTAAACGTACAGTGTTTTCTTTCAATAGGATAGATAGATCGTAATGATATAATGTTTTATCTCTGGCACTGTTCAATTTTTTTGTCGACATGCTGACAATTCTAATCAACATGCTATCAATTCTCATCAACATGCTGACAATTCTAATCAACATGCTATCAATTCTCATCAACATGCTGACAATTCTAATCAACATGCTGACAATTTTAATCAAAATGCTGACAATTCTAATCAACATGCTGACAATTCTAATCAACGTGCTGACAATTCTAATCAACATGCTGACAATTCTAATCAACATGCTGACAATTCTAATCAACATGCTGACAATTCTAATCAACATGCTGACAATTCTAATCAACATGCTGACAATTCTAATCAACATGCTGACAATTCTAATCAACATGCTGACAATTCTAATCAACATGCTGACAATTCCAATCAACACGCTGACAATTATAATCAACATGCTGACAATTCTAATCAACATGCTGACAATTCCAATCAACACGCTGACAATTCTAATCAATATGCTGACAATTCTAATCAACATGCTGACAATTCTAATCAACATGCTGACAATTCTAATCAACATGCTGACAATTCTAATCAACATGCTGACAATTTTAATCAACATTTGTGAAATATGAAAAGAAAATATAGGCTTTCCCACAAACTTGCTAAAAATGAAATATGCTATATTATATTTGGAAGAACAATGCTGAAGCTTTTGTTATTTGTTCATTTACAGAAGTTAAAAGCTTGATTTCTGATCAGGGTGGTGACCGTCTTTGTTTTTCTTCTTCTGATTTTTCATCTCACGTCTTCCATATGAATATAAATAAAAAAATTATCATTACATTTCCGCCTCCAATGCACTCCACTCCACTCTTTCTAATTTACTTTGATAGACTTTTACATATATAACACTACTTTGCCATCAATGTTGACCTCCAGAAATGTCATCAATTGATGAAGAGTGACACCCCGTGACTAGTTGGCTCTGTGGTAGCATGTCTTCCTCTACTGAGCGGGGAGGCCTGGGATCGATCCTGGGTCGGGCTATACCAAAGAAATACAAATAAAATGGCACCTGCGGCTTCCTTGTCTGATACTGGACAGTTAAAGGACGGAGCGTGATAATAATTTAATGTGACTTTAATAGTTGTTGCGCAATTGTACTCGCATCAAGGTACTGTCCCTGGGATTTTTTTTCTCGGTGTGTGTGAACTTGATATTTGTAAGCACAATGATACTTTGGTGAATTACGCATCTAAATGCCAGGAATGATTAATTACTTGTTATGAGAGATCTTATATCTAAATTGATTAATCACTCAGTACATTTTCTGAAAGTGAGAAATTGAAATTAATTCTTGTGTTACGATTATTTCCAAATGTGTCAGACTTGAATTTTTCTGGTCTGTAGACTAGCTCTTCACCACAGGACTGTTGTTTCAAAGAATTCGGGAAGGAGGGGGAGGGGGGGAATATATATATTTTTTCAATGCAAATGAACAGTGATTTTTAACGACTGTGAATGAACTTAACACATTGAGTCCCACTAGGTTTTAGTGTATAATTCCCTTGCGGCCAGGAATGTTTTTCCAAATTGCTTCACTTGGCATTTTTAACTGCATTGTCTATGTAGAAGTAGATCAAAATATTACCATTATTTGTAGTCAATTCCTCCTCATCACTTGTCAAATTCCCTCTCGCTATCGCAGTTTGTTACAAAATCTACGAAATCTGGCTCCAAATCAGACTCATCGTCACGGCGGAGGACGGCCAACTAGTAAAGCCATTTGTATGTACATTGCTTATATAAATCTCCGCTTCGTTCACAAAATTTTGTCCTGTGTTTGACCCTTATCTTAACAGGAGGTATCACCGACCCCTACACTTAAAAATAGGTAGACAAAATGGGAAGTACTTCTCCATTTTGAATAATTTCCATGTAATTGATGCTATGATATCCGTTGTGTATACATGAAAGGAAATAAATATGGACGTGTATACACGATGCTGGGACTCAATGTGTTAATCTCTATCAAATGAATTAAGACTTAGTTGTATATCAAATTTAATGCATTTTTATCCCGTTTTTAAAATTTCAGATTTGATACCCCCATCAATCAGCTGTCCCGCTGATCAGACCAAAACAATCGATCAGCGAGGGTCATGCGTCATAGCCACATGGAACCTTCCAACAGCGACAGATAACATTGATGGAAGTGTTGATGTATTTGGCGACTTTAATTCTGGCAACTGTTTTGCAGAGGGTGTTGCAATAGTGAGCTATTCCGCGTTTGATTTGTCCGGCAATGTTGCTTTGTGTTCATTTGAGGTCACCGTTACATTAGTGGGTGAGCAACAGTTTCTTGCCCTCCAGAAGTCTTCCTGACTTCTTCTTTTTTTTCTTTTTTATTCAACTAGAAATTGATCTTTTTAATTTCTTGATAACACTTAATTGTGAATGCATTAGTCCTTAAATCTTACAGAGACTACACTTTAATTTATGCAAACTTTCATAAGTTGTTCTGCTCTTTGAAGTTTCCAACAGTCAGACCTGACCTGATACATAACCAGGTCGGGTCAGATTTTTCCTCTTTATTTTCTTTATTCTGAAAACCTTAGTTGTTGTGGAAGTTGGTGCTGAGTATTAAATTAGCAATAAATGAAGTCCTTATTGTGTGGTTATTTTAATTAAGATAAAGTGGTCTTACTATTTGCTACAGTAAGTTTGTGGTTATAATTTGCTGGAACAAATTTTTAAGGAGAAGGACAAGTCATGTGTGATGTGCAAAGTGGTAGAACGTTGTATGTAGTCGGTTTTAATGACTTTAGAATGGTTCTTTTTTGCTCACTTATTGATTCAGGTATGGAAGGTTTAGAGAAGGAGCATTGTCAGGCAGGTGTTTTCCCACAAAATTTGTATAACAGAGGATTAAAATCAATGGATTTATAGCAATGCTGCTTTACTGCTGATGACTTCAATAAATGAGCATATTTACTTTAAATTATACCGTACCTTTACGCTATAAATATATGCAATCTGGTTTCAGAGACCTGATTCACTACAGTATACAACCAGAACGAAAAGCTACTGCTATAGCGCCCCTCTGTGGTTTATGTATTGCGACACATATTCACTTTTTTTGCGCATACACAAGGCAAGCTGTAGACCGCAAAGGTCTCTGGATTTCACTGCTTCATATGATAAAATAATTTTCTTTAGGCGGAATGGTCAATCAATCAATCATCGGCATTGCACAAATTCCTCCAGGCATATAATGCATATTTAGTTTTAGTGTCAGCCATGGACTAATTTCTTCCACTTCACTGCAAAGTAGGAGTGTGGCTTCAATCTCAGATGCTGTGTGCATGTCTGTGTTGAGAGCGACTTGACTTCTATTCTATTCTCTCCAAATTTTCATTCCGTTTCATTTTACCTTGCACTTTACCACCCAAATTTTGTTTTATATCTTCATCTTCCGGGATTCTCTCTATGTCGTTTTGCATCTGTTTTCGGTGAGATTGTTCTTTTGTTTTCTTTCCCTTCCATTCTGACCAGACTTTCACGCCTTATTGTTACCTGTACAGCGGTTTTCCTATAGTAGTTCCGCAATTTTTTTCTTCAAGTTGCCTCGGGTCTCTCGGCCCTTTTTTTTTCTTCATCATGACGAAATGCTTCTGCCTTGACCTTGACCCTCCCTCCCTCCCCATGACCCACCTGCTACCTCCATTGACCATTATTCAGCCCCAATCCCCAAATTTATAATAATACAGGCCACTAATAAACCAGATAGTTTAAAAACAGTTTCCCCTTTTCTAATTCACAAAGCACTCCAAGGCCTTGTCGGTACCCTCCCCAAGGTCTCCACCCTCAAATCCGGCGATCTCCTGGTGCACTGCACCAGGGACACTCAAGCCACCACCCTCCTCACCACCAAAACCCTAGCCAATACTGGTATTGACATTACAGTCATCCCCAACCGTTTCCTTAACTCCAGCAAAGGTGTGGTCAGAACCAGAGACCTAAACTACCTGACCGATGAAGACCTCGTAGAGGAACTTACCAATCAACACATTACTGAATCCCGTCATCTTGTCCTCAAGAGACATGGTGCCGAAACACCTACCACAACCATCTTCCTGACGTTTTCCACACAAACTCTCCCCTCTCACATTACTGCTGGCTACCTGAGAATCCCAGTCACCCCTTATATTCCTAACCCCCTCCATTGTCATAAGTGCCAGAGGTATAGCCATGGTAAAAACTCCTGCCACAGCCAAGCGCACTGTGGCAACTGTGGAGCCCTGGACCATGAAAGTGCCTCCTGCACCAGCACCCTACACTGCACCAATTGCAATGGTACTCATCCAGCTAACCATCCCTCCTTCTCAAAAGACTGCCCCACTTGGCTTTAGGAAAAGCAAATAACCAAACTAAAAACCTTTAATCCCACCATCACTTACCCGGATGCCAGAAAGCAATTTCTCACTTCTCTCTACACTAAGCCATCCTACTCGAGCGCAGTCTCCTCTAACACCAATATCGCCCCCCTTCTCCTAACACAATTAAAACTGACTCACATACCCAAACAGACCTCACCTGGCTCTTCTTACCCAGTCCTAAGCCCATCACCATTGCCAACAACCCAACCACACCCATTACTCAAACCACCTTCACCACCAC
Organism: Chiridota heheva; assembly: GCA_020152595.1. Classification (NCBI taxonomy): domain Eukaryota; kingdom Metazoa; phylum Echinodermata; class Holothuroidea; order Apodida; family Chiridotidae; genus Chiridota; species Chiridota heheva. The sequence continues at coordinate 408,876 of JAIGNY010004190.1, read as the reverse complement.
CATTACTCAAACCACCTTCACCACCACCACTTCTCTCCCCCAACCTTCCTTCCTCCTCCAAGACTCCCGTCGTCCCCTACCCCAACACCTCTAATGCCATCAAACATCAAACTCAAGCCAACCTGGCTAACAATCATCCAATCAACAAACAACAATTCAAGAAACAACCAATCAACAAACAGCCCACCATCCAAACCCACACATATGACATGGAAGAGAACATGGATTGTTCGATTACCGAACATACTTTTCGTCCAACTTTTAAATATAACCGCTCCCAAGGAAACAGGGACAGATCCAAAGAAAAAATAAGCCAACTCAGACCTAACAGATCTTCCTCAAGATAACCCCCTGCCTCCTTATGGCATGCAACATAAACAATTACAATAACATTCACAACATTACACAATGGAACATAAGGAGCCTTAAGGCCAATTCTGAAGAAATTGACCTTCTGGCCACCACCTTCAACCCGGTCGTCTTCTGCCTACAAGAAACCTTCTTGAAAACCACTGATCATTATTTCCTCAACAACTTCGCTTGCTATCACAAACATCAAATGGACGCCGACAGGGCCTGTGGGGGCGTCTCTATTCTCGTTAGACACGATATCCCACACAGCTACCACAGGGAGAGAAGGCAGTCCTCCCCACCACCTCCTCCTCACCACCTGCTCCTCCACCCTTTCTATCTCCTCCAGCAGGCCACCCACTGGCTTCGTGCCAGGCAGGCATCGCCCTTGTGCAGAGTCCCAGTTTAGAGTACTCCGTTACTTTCATTCCACCGGATCTTGAGGACACTCTGGCAGATCTTTCCAACTCCCTCCATAGGGGCATTCCTGTACCCAGGACAGGAGATCCAGATGCAGACACTGTGGGCGCTTGTTGTCCTCAGCCTCCTCATACCTCCGCCTGGGGGTGAGAGAAGTAGGAAGAAACAGAGGTCAGCCCCCTCCATGAGGGAGCACTCTTATCCAAGCTACATGGGTCCGTGCAATCTTGATGCCTGCGGTTAGCAGCTCCTCAGCTCCTACCCCCAACCCAGCAGTTCCCAGTAGACTGCTCCCTTACCCAGTGGGTAAGGCATTGGGAGCAGAAGCCCATCCGAGACTGGACTGCCTACTCCAAGAATTTGTCGAAGTCCATCAGATTTCCGGTAATCCACAAGGTCTGCAGCCTCCTCCGGGTTTTACACACTGAGGGTAAAGGAACTAAGCTTGCCCTTAACCTCCTCCCTTCCCCTTTTCCCAAAACCCTCTCTGACATCAAACCGCTTTATCGCTTCTCTTGTTCGTGACCGCTGGCAAACCTTATGGAACTTCCAAATTGATAACAAACTCCATGTTATCCAGCCCACAATCCCGATCAAATCCACCATCAACAACCTTTCTCGTATCGACAACGCTCATATTACCCGTCTTAGAATTGGTCACACCCACCTCACTCCTCCCACCTCCTTATTGGTTCCCCCAACCCCTCTGTAACAATTGCCACTGCATCCTTACAATCCAACACGTTCTCCTTGCTTGCCCCTGTACAACCTTCCCAGAGCTTCTCTCGCTCCCCACAACTCAATTGCTGAGTTCTTCCAAAAAAAAATTCTCCAGATAAAATAGTCTCCTTCCTTCAGCATGCATCCCTCTACAACCATATTTAATCCTCCTCTTCCACCCCCTCTCTACTTTTTTTTAGTTTTACCCATGCACCTCCTCTCTCGATCACAGCTTTCTGGCTTTTGTTCTTGAATTTCTCTCATTCTTCCCCTGGTCTCTTTCCTTACTACCTCTAAAATGATCTGACCTCTCAGGCACAATTTGACCTTCGTTGTCGTGGTGCCGTTAAGACCTCATCAAACAAACAAACAAACTAAGTTCTGTAACCCTGAAAGAAGAGGGATGAGGCTTTGTGGCATGCCGATAGCGCTATCAGGGAGGAAGTACAGGCACTGGTGGTATGGGTGACCGAGGGCCTAGACAGTGTCCTAGGTACTGCACCCTTGACTTACATCAGAAATCTGCACCCTTGCTGAAAGGTCTCTCAGACCTGCTTGAAGCCATCCTAGATCAGATGGCGAGAGCATCAGCAAGGCCAACAACCAGACACACAGACACCATGATCTCTGTAGCCCAGAGATTGGGTTGGTTGATCAACCACGAGAAGTTGGACCTAGTCTCCTCTCAGACCCAACCTATTTAGGGGTGACCCTGGATTTCTCCAGGGGCCTGGTCAGTACAATCTCGACAAGAGTTGCTGCCATGTAGGCAGGGGCGAACCTTTTCCTATCCAGACCATCCTCACCGGTGAGGGCATGGCTGGTTTTCCTGGGATACCTATCCAGCCTGGTGGATATCGTTCCTAGGTGCAGATTTTGCATGAGGGACTTCCAGTTTAACCTCTTGGGACATTTTATCCCATTAGAGAGGGACCTGCTTTCCCCAGTCCTTCTCTCTCCCGACGTGATCCCATTCCTGCAGTGATGGTGCGACCAACACCACGTTATGCAATAAGTGAGTTTTCCTCTCCCCAAGCCATCAGTGACAGTCGTCACCGATGCCTTATTTTCAAGCTGGGGAGCATATTTAGACCACTCCCCAGCAGCCGGGATCTGGTCGGGACCCCGGTGCCACCAGTACATAAGCCTGCCGGAATTGGAGGCAGTATGCCGTGCTCTGTTACACTTCCTGCCACGACAGTCCTAGTCCGCACAGACAGCACCACAGTAGTGACATATGTCAACAAACAGGGAGGTACAAGATCCAGAATGCTCTGGCTCAACACCAAATCACTACTGAACTGGTGCGAGGCACACAATGTTCGTCTCTAAGCGGTTTACTTGCCAGGCAAGGACAACACGCTTGCGGACCTCCTATCATGTCTGTAGGGGGTGCCCACAGAGTGGTTGCTCCACCCCAGGTGGCCGAGACCATTTGGTCAACCTTTAATCACCAGGACGTGGATGTGTTTGCCTGTCTAACCAACCACAATTTACCAATTTTCTTTGCTCTGACCCCGCACTAACTGTCCGCTAACCAAACGGGGGTGAATTTTCTTCATGGAAATTCTCTTTAAAAATGTAACAGCTGTAAAGTAGCCAGTTTTCAATTTCTTTAGCATTGTATTTGTGGTTATTTTTGGGACATAAATTGGAAAATTGTTCCTCCAGTGTTCGAAGGCTTCAAGGATGAGCAGCTTTTCCTACAGCTTGCCGTGGAAAATGTACAGTTGGGTTCCTTTACGTCCATTCACATGCACATCATTTTACAAACAGATGCAATATATTCCTTTTTAAGTTTTAAAATCAAAGACAATAAAAATCAAAATTAAGTGAGAGAGGAAACTTCTTTATGAAAAAATATAGCAACCCTACATAATGTATCATTTTGGCAATGTCGCTTTGTCACAGAATAATGTATAATGCAAATTAGGGGTGTGTCCTCTCTAATCCAATCACATTGCAGAACACAGCTAAATTGATTTAATATCTACTCTAATCCAATCACATTGCAGAACACAGTTAACTTGCTTTAATATCTACTTCTTCTTCTGTCATGTCTAACATAAGCATCATGAAAACAGTTTGGCATTCTTCAGGGCAAGGTCTGCTGTTGAACATGGATCCTGCAGTGCAATATGTGTTGCATCGTCTGTGGCAGAATCGCATTCACAAAGGGTTGATGCTACTTACAATCATGAAAACAGTGCAAGATTTCATGGTTAAACATTGACCGTTGTCTTGAAATCTCTGGCATCAATATGCAAATTTGTGATGTCAAAGAGGTGACCTAACCAATCTTGGTATTTTCTTTTGTAAGTCATTAGATTTTCTAAACATCTCTCGCAATTCTTTTAAATAGCGCAGCAAATTTTGACCGAAGTTTTTTGATTCTTACAATAAATTTTATGAAATCCTAGCAGGATTAGATTGTGCCATTATCTTTTGTGAGTGAGATTTAGGAAAGAGGTTAATTGAATTACATAAAGATTTTGAGCTGTTAACCCAGTCATCACAAGCTTAGCATAAATTAAACATGGATCAAAATTTGATCAGCCCTAACCTACTGCTAAAACTGACACAAACACCTCACTCCCACACCGATCACCCACCCATGGGATTAGCGGTAGCGGTACTGAGAATGGTGAGCAGGGACTCAGCCAAGATGCTGTTCTCATTAAGAATTTTTGGCCCTTAGACCCCTCCAACTCGACACCCTCGATTATCTCAAAATCAGGGGTAATCCACACCATTTAACCCGAGAGACTCTTCACAATTCATTGACTAGCATCCAGCTATTGTTACACCATACACAACACAGGGGTAATCTATACCTTTTTAAGTGACAACATCTTCATAGTCTATTCACAGTTCACTTGTTAGCAACCAGCTACTGTTACACTGTACACAATAGGTTATTCATCTTGGGCTCAAGCTACATAACTGCTGTTCAGTGATACGAATCAGATTAGTCCTTGGCGGAGCCTAAATAAAAAAAATATACATTATATGCTTGGTAGGACTTTGTGCAAAACCCATGAATGATTGATGGACAATTCTTCATAAGGATGGTTATTTCATCATGTCATACTCTTTTCACTGTTATAGAAATTATTCCATGCATTTGACCTTTGACAGTATAACATGACCCATGTGAGTCATGCAAAGTTTGTAACCTTCCGATTTCTTCTCATTGTAGATATCATCAGTCCAGTTTTCAGTAACTGCCCCAATGACCGGAGTATTAGCGTCAACGCAGTAGGGTCATGTGCCACGGCCACATGGGTGCCTCCGACCGCGAGAGATAATATTGATGGTCCTCTTATGGTCTTTGGTGATTCCAGTCCTGGCAATTGTTTTCCGATAGGAGCAACTACTGTTATATATGCAGCAGTAGATTCATCTGAAAATTCTGCCTTATGTTTCTTTGATATCATTGTTATTTTGTTGGAAGGTGGGTACAGTTACGTTGTTTTTGTTTCACCCATGCACCTCTTTTCTCGATCACAGCTTTCTGACTTTTTGTTCTTGAATTTCTCTCATTCTCCCCCTGTTTCCTTTCCTTCCTACCTCTAGAATGATCTGACCTCTCAGGCACAATTTGATCCTCGTTGTCGTGGTGCCGTTAAGCCCTCATCAAACAAACAAAAGAACTTTTACTATAGTTCAAAGGAATATTTCAGGGAATTTTCATTTTTATGAAAATGATAGAGAACTATTTAAAGAAGCAAATATGTGAAGAAACTATGTAGATATTTTATTCCATGTAGGAGTCATTGCACCTCACCAGAGTGTTGAAAAGTGACCTTGCATTGTACAGTGTGATGTCATGATTGCAAATCCAAGAAATATTTACATAATTCTTTGAAAATAAAGTTTCTCTTTCTAAAGTACTGGAAACATTTTGTGTTGGCTTATTGAGATGGGTATGACATGGACTGTACAAGTACACACTTTGCCCATCTGCTCATGGACCCATGGGCTGTACAAGTACACACTTTGCCCATTTGCTTATGGACCCATGGACTGTACAAGTACACTCTTTGCCCATCTGCTTATGGACCCATGGACTGTACAAGTACACACTTTTCCCATCTGATCATGGACCCATGGACTGTACAAGTACATACTTTGCCCATCTGCTCATGGACCCATGGACTGTACAAGTACACACTTTGCCCATCTGCTCATGGACCCATGGACTATACAAGTACACACTTTGCCCATCTGCTCATGGACCCATGGGCTGTACAAGTACACACTTTGCCCATCTGCTTATGGACCCATGGACTGTACAAGTACACACTTTGCCCATCTGCTTATGGACCCATGGACTGTACAAGTACACACTTTGCCCATCTGATCATGGACCCATGGACTGTACAAGTACACACTTTGCCCATCTGATCATGGACCCATGGACTGTACAAGTACACACTTTGCCCATCTGCTCATGGACCCATGGACTGTACAAGTACACACTTTGCCCATCTGCTCATGGACCCATGGACTGTACAAGTACACACTTTGCCCATCTGCTCATGGACCCATGGACTGTACAAGTACACACTTTGCCAATCTGCTCATGGACCCATGGACTGTACAAGTACACACTTTGCCCATCTGCTCATGGACCCATGGACTGTACAAGTACACACTTTGCCCATTTGCTTATGGACCCATGGACTGTACAAGTACACTCTTTGCTTATCTGCTCATGGACCCATGGACTGTACAAATACACACTTTGCCCATCTGCTCATGGACCCATGGACTGTACAAGTACACACTTTGCCCATCTGCTCATGGACCCATGAACTGTACAAGTACACACTTTGCCCATCTGCTCATGGACCCATGAACTGTACAAATACACACTTTTCCCATCTGCTCATGGACCCATGGATTGTACAAGTACACACTTTGCCCATCTGCTTATGGACCCATGGACTGTACAAGTACACACTTTGCCCATCTGCTCATGGACCCATGGGCTGTACAAGTACACACTTTGCCCATCTGCTTATGGACCCATGGACTGTACAAGTACACACTTTGGTCATCTGCTTATGGACCCATGGACTGTACAAGTACACACTTTGCCCATCTGCTCATAGAACTATGGACTGTACAAGTACACACTTTGCCCATTTGCTTATTAACCCATGGACTGTACAAGTACACACTTTGCCCATCTGCTCATGGACCCATGGACTGTACAAATACACACTTTGCCCATCTGCTTATGGACCCATGGACTGTACAAATACACACTTTGCCCATCTGCTTATGGACCCATGGACTGTACAAGTACACACTTTGCCCATCTGCTCATGGACCCATGGACTGTACAAGTACACACTTTGCTCATCTGCTCATGGACCCATGGACTGTACAAGTACACACTTTGCCCATCTGCTCATGGACCCATGGACTGTACAAATACACACTTTGCCCATCTGCTCATGGACCCATGGACTGTACAAGTATGCACTTTGCCCATCTGCTCATGGACCCATGGACTGTACAAGTACACACTTTTCCCATCTGCTTATGGACCCATGGACTGTACAAGTACACACTTTGCCCATCTGATCATGGACCCATGGACTGTACAAGTACACACTTTTCCCATCTGATCATGGACCCATGGACTGTACAAGTACACACTTTGCCCATCTGATCATGGACCCATGGACTGTACAAGTACACACTTTGCCCATCTGCTCATGGACCCATGGACTGTACAAGTACACACTTTGCCCATCTGCTCATGGACCCATGGACTGTACAAGTACACACTTTGCCCATCTGCTCATGGACCCATGGACTGTACAAGTACACACTTTGCCCATTTGCTTATGGACCCATGGACTGTACAAGTACACTCTTTGCTTATCTGCTCATGGACCCATGGACTGTACAAATACACACTTTGCCCATCTGCTCATGGACCCATGGACTGTACAAGTACACACTTTGCCCATCTGCTCATGGACCCATGAACTGTACAAGTACACACTTTGCCCATCTGCTCATGGACCCATGAACTGTACAAATACACACTTTGCCCATCTGCTCATGGACCCATGGATTGTACAAGTACACACTTTGCCCATCTGCTTATGGACCCATGGACTGTACAAGTACACACTTTGCCCATCTGCTCATGGACCCATTGGCTGTACAAGTACACACTTTGCCCATCTGCTTATGGACCCATGGACTGTACAAGTACACACTTTGCCCATCTGCTTATGGACCCATGGACTGTACAAGTACACACTTTGCCCATCTGCTCGTAGAACTATGGACTGTACAAGTACACACTTTGCCCATCTGCTTATTAACCCATGGACTGTACAAGTACACACTTTGCCCATCTGCTCATGGACCCATGGACTGTACAAATACACACTTTGCCCATCTGCTTATGGACCCATGGACTGTACAAGTACACACTTTGCCCATCTGCTCATGGACCCATGAACTGTACAAGTACACACTTTGCTCATCTGCTCATGGACCCATGGACTGTACAAGTACACACTTTGCCCATCTGCTCATGGACCCATGGACTGTACAAATACACACTTTGCCCATCTGCTCATGGACCCATGGACTGTACAAGTATGCACTTTGCCCATCTGCTCATGGACCCATGGACTGTACAAGTACACACTTTTCCCATCTGCTCATGGATCCTACATTCTCAATGAAAGAAAAATACATATTCATTTTAAAGAACAAACAAAGAATTATTTTGAATATGCAATTATGATATCACACTTTACACTGCAAGGTGAATTTGCACCACAGTGGTAAAATCTTTGAGGTGCGAACTCCTAAAAGAAATAAGATGGAATAAACATGATTTTTCACCAGTTTGTCTGTTTATAAGTCCTTTATAATAGATTTGAAAATAAAAATTCAAATGAAAATATTCCTTTAAAGGACTTGTGTCACAGAGAGTAACATTATTTAGAATATTTTAATTTTGATAAGAAATCATCAAAAACGAAAGATATACCATTAATTTTGGTTTACCATGGCAAATTTTGGAGAGCAAAATAGTTGCAATAAGAATTATGGTACAAATTTAACATTATATATATTTTTTTTGTATTTTTTTTTGTTGGAAATCTTAATACTACTACAGCTTAATGTTGTTTATATCTCTCAACCTAATAGTCCAACATCCTAACTTTCCATGGTAATCCTCTATAATGTTTCAAATCTGAAATGGCAATTTTTAGATAATGAATTTATATAATGTCACATGGTTGAAATGGACCAATCGTATGCTGTGAGAATCTTATCAACCAATCAAATTCTGGAGGATTCTTGGTCGTCTGCACAATTCATGCAGGGTTTGGGACCAAGCGTATAAAAAAATTGCTTTCAAACACAATTATCATACAGTACTTTCATTATACATAAAGGTAATATATGTACAATCTTGCTTCAACTTTTTATTTAATAAGTGCAGCTGATTGGTTTTGTAACAAAAGAAGAATTCCTTTAGCAGCTGATTGGTTGAAGTCCTGAAGTAATTATCTTCAGTTACAATCAGTTTCAAAAGGTTTGCTACATCATCAATCCAACCACCCAAATATTCCATTTCTTTGATACAAGTAAATAATTATGTAAATGTAAATGTGATGGTGCAATTCTAATTTTATTTCTATACCATAGATAGAATCAATCCAATTATATCTGGATGTCCATCTGACCAGACCAGAAGGGTCACTCAAGCAGGGGCATGCGCCACTATCTCATGGGTACCCCCTACCGCAACAGACAACATAGATGGCAGTATCCCTGTCTTTGGTGACGTTAATCCGGGAGACTGTTTCACACCTGGTGTCACAACTGTGACATATTCCGCTTTTGATGCTTTTGGCAATACTGCTGTGTGCATATTTGACATTGTAGTTGAATTTATCGGTGAGTGAAGTAATATTGAAAGAGAGATGTAAAATTGTTTTTTTTTTTGATTTAGGGTTGCTGGTATCTTATACGCATTGTTGGGATAAATCCCCCTTCAATTACTGTTGAAATTCACTTTGCCAGCTTTTTTGCCATGCACACAACATTTAGAGTTGAGAGATAGGAGCGGGTGGTGGAGGGAGGGTGAGTGTGGGGAGTAGGGGAGGGAGGGAGGGGGGTGGGAGAAGGGGGAGTGTAGGAGATGGTGGGGGAGTGTGGGAGAGGGGGTGGAGTGATCCAGCTGAAATTGATGGAGTATTTCTGTCCTAACTCCTGTGGCTACAGTTGTAGTAGTCTTAATATCCCCTAAGTATCTTTATTATTCTTACCTGAAAGACATTGGACATTATTTTGAAATGTACATAAACTAGTAGAGATTTTATATTCACCAGAAAGATCTTTAAATTCTATAAATTCTGTCAAAAGTTTATGAGTTTAAATATGACTAATCTATCATTTTGATTGTATACAAAAGTTGTGATGTATGTAAGATAACATAAGAAGATTACGGGCTAAGAAGGGTTAGCCACCTCATAAAAAGTCCAAACTAACACCACTATAAAAACAAAAATACAAATCAAAGACGTCCAGAGTTAGTAAAGAACATATCAATGTTGACTTTGAAGCTGTGAACAGAATTGGAGCTAACCACCCACTCAGGCAAACCACTCCACTCATTAACAACTCTTTGCGAAAAGCTAAAACGCCGAATATCTATCCGTGAGAACTCTTTGATCAACTTCAAACTGTTACAACATGTCATATGAGGATTTAGCTGAAACATGCAACAAATATCGAGAAGTCGAAGCATCACTACCAGATAGGAACTTAATAACCTTAATCATATCGCCAAGTACTCTTCTCAACTCAAGCTTGGTCAAACCAAGAATTCGCAACCTAGATTCTTAAGAAAGATTCCTTACTTCGGGAATAAGTCTAGTGGCACTTCGCTGAACCTGCTCCAAAATGAACTTATCCTTCTCATAAAAGGGACTCCAAGCCTGAATAGCATACTCAAGGTGAGGCCTGACTAAGTGCTTATACAAATTAAGAACAACCTCTTTACCAAGAAAACAAACATTTCTTGTAATCAAACCAAGCATTCTATTTGCCCTTGCATGCAGCTGCTAAAGCACACTGTTTAGAAGGCTTCAGATTGCTAGTAATGACAACACCTAGATCCCTATCTTGATCAACACAACCAATATTTGAACCATTCATGCAGTAATCAAAAGCCAAATTGTTCTGAGCAAAATGAATAACTTTGCATTTATCAACATTGAATGACATCTGCCATGTTTGGGACCAAGAAACTCACTTATCCATATCACTTTGGAAAAGTGAAGAATCCCTAGCATCATCAACATTCCTGTATTAAAGCTTAGTGTCATCAGCAAATTTACAAATCCTGGAGCCAAGGGAAACATCAATATCATTAATGAAGATTAAGAAAAGAAGCGGACCCAATACAGAACCCTGAGGAACACCACTTGTAACCTTCTTCCATGGAGATACTTTACCATTAACAACAATTCTTTGTGACCTGTCAACTAACCAAGAATATCCAACTGGCACACTTTCCCTCCACACCAAGTGCTCTTATTTTCATCATGAGCCTGCCTAATGGAACCTTATCAAATACTTTTTGGAAATCTAAATAGATAACATCCACATCATGACCAGAATAAACTAGTTTTGTAACATCATCAAGAAACTCCAATAAATCAAAAACACAAGACCTCTAGGTAAGAACCCATGTTGGGACAAATTCAACAAACCATTGACCAGTAAATGATCTAGTACAACATCAATAACAATGGACTCCATGACCTTGCACACAACACTAGTAAGACTCACTGGCCTATAGTTACAGGGCAAATTGTGGTCACCCTTTTAAAGGAAGGACATTTCAAAATCTTGAAGTTATTTTTGAACTTCTATGATCTTAATGTCATAAGTTACTGAAAATCAAGAAACTAATGGAGATGCAAACTTTCTTGGTCATATTCAACTGCTTCAAACAATGAAAAGAGAGAAATTAGTGTTGGGGGATTGGAGTTTGAGAAGGCTTTGTTAATTGTCTCATGTTGTTCAGCTCGCCTCATCACCAAAAAACGCAAATATGACCATGTTACAGCTGATCTAATAGAGCTACACTGGCTCCCCATTCGGCAACGAATTGATTTTAAAATCCTTGTCCTTGTGTACAAATCCATTCATGAACAAACTCCCAGATACATCTCCAACATGCTTCAAATTCAAACTGGTTCTAATCAGCTTCAATCTACATCTACATCAGCACCCAGATTTATTGAACTTCGTACTCAACATACAACATTTGCTGATAGATCATTTTCTTGTTATGCTCCTCACACCCGGAACCTCCTGCCTGACCACATCAAGCCTGCCATGCAATTCCTTTGCTATATCAAATGAACTGTTAAAACACCATCTTTTTTAACTTGCCTACCATTGCTAAGTGTTTTTTTCTTTTTCTTGTAAAGTTGTGCTTAATTACTTGTAAGCGCCTTAGTACAAAACTGTTTTGGTGTTTGGCGCTATGTAAATGTGACTGGTTGATTGATTGATTAATTGTTTTGTTCAGGTTTTGGTTAACAACATGGTGAAGAATTTTTGCTCTGCCTTTAATCCTGCAGATGAGGTCGATCCAGTTATTTTTGGGTGTCCAGCTGATTTGACAGGTAGAGTAACCCAAGTAGGGTCATGTGCCACTGTCATATGGGTAGCCCCAACAGCAACAGACAACATAGATGGCAGTATTCCTGTCTTTGGGGATGCAAACCCAGGTGACTGTTTCAGCCCAGGTGCCACCACTGTGACGTATACAGCCTTTGACTCTGCAGGGAATGTTGTTTTGTGCTCATTTGTAATCGTTATCGATTTTATTGGTGAGTAACAAAAGTAATGAAACTTACATGTAAACCCTCTCTTTATGATAGAGGCATTTAGAAATTGCATTGTACATTTACTTTTCATGATGCTGAATTGCATAAGTGCCAAACCATATCTAGTTTTTTTTAGTGTTCCAATATTCTTTAACATATTACTCACCTTTAGAATATTGATTTCAACATGGATCACAGAAAATATGCCAAAAGTAGACCTTTTCAAATCTAAATCAGCAGTTTCCGGAAAAATTAAAGTAATATCACATGGCCAAAATTCATGTGTCCACAATGAAACAATCGTATACTGGGGGAATATTATCAACCAATCAAATACCGGAAATGCTTGGCCATTTATGCAATTCACGCTGGCTATGGGACCATGCATGTGATAAAACTTCTTTGAAACACTAATCATATGTGCGTTATACATAACGGTAATAAATGCCAATTGTTGCATGCTAATCATATGTGCATTATACATGACTGTAATACATGCCCATTGTTGCACGCTAATCATATGTGCGTTATACATGACTGTAATACATGCCAATTGTTGCATGCTAATCATATGTGCGTTATACATGACTGTAATACATGCCCATTGTTGCACGCTAATCATATGTGCATTATACATGACGGTAATATATGCCCATTGTTGCACGCTAATCATATGTGCATTATACATGACGGTAATACATGCCCACTGTTGCTTACAACTTTTCCTCAAGCAACTGCTGCTGATTGGTTGGGTAACAAAGGAAAAATCCCCTCCTCAGATGATTGGTCAAAGCACTGAAGTAATCATGTTGGACTAAATTCAGTTTGAAAAGGTTTATAGGAATCTCTTGTAATTCTCTACAATTTCCAAAGTAATCTCAAATAATGTGTCATCTGTGAAAAGCCAAATACTTCAATGCCAATTTTTTTTTTGCCACGAAAGTATCTCTTTGTGCCAGAGTGTATGAATCAAACCTGTTCGTATCTAGAACACCTATGATCACAGTTTTGGTGCAGATGAACCATGATAATTTCTAGTCAATAACTACTTCATTTTACAATGAAACAAGCATTAAAAATGAGACCAGATCTCTCTTATTTCAAAATATCCATGAATTGAAAAAGTTTGGCGTTTTTGACCGAGAGACCCTTTAACCATTGGTCCATTCACTCATACATAGTCTGATCAGTTTTCTGTTCTGTTGTTGATGACTTTGTTAGAAGTATGTGGGAGATGGTAGATAGATGTATTACCAAAAGCATAACAATTGAAATTTTACAAAGGATGTGTGTGTGGTATTTTACATTAGAATCTATCTTCAGATAGGTAGAAAGGTAGGATGGAAACTAGGGTGCAGAAGACAGAGGGTGGGTGGAGAACAGGGAGAGTATGAGGAAGGGAAACTAAGGTGCAGAAGATAGAGGTGGTTGGAGAACAGCGAAAGCATGAGGAAGGGAAACTAGGATGCAGAAAATAGAGGTGGGTGGAGAACAGGGAGAGTATGAGGAAGGGAAACTAGGGTGCAGAAGATAGAGGTGATTGAAGAACAGGGGGAGCATGAGGAAGGAAAACTAGGGTGCAGAAGATAGAGGTAAGTGGAGAACAGGGAGAGTATGAGGAAGGGAAACTAGGGTGCAGAAGATAGAGGTGGGTGGAGAACAGGGAGGGTATGAAGAAGGGAAACTATGGTGCAGAAGATAGAGGTGGGTGAAGAAGAGGGAGAGTATGAGGAAGGGAAAGTAGGGTGCAGAAGATAGAGCTGGGTGGAGAACAGGGAGGGTATGAGGAAGGGAAACTAGGATGCAGAAGATAGAGGTGAGTGAAGAAGAGGGAGAGTATGAGGAAGGGAAACTAGGGTGCAGAAGATAGAGGTGGGTGGAGAACAGGGAGAGTATGAGGAAGGGAAACTAGGGTGCAGAAGATAGAGGTGGGTGGAGAACAGGGAGAGAATGAGGAAAGGAAACTAGGGTGCAGATGATAGAGGTGGATGGAGAACAGGGAGAGCATGAGGAAGGTGAGGAAAGATTGGTATGACAGGATAGAGAGATGGAGTTAATCAGATAACATGTAGTTTTAAATGTGCAGGTGTCTGGAGAGGTAAAAGATAGGATATAAAGATTAGAAGTTAGATAAGTGGAAATATAGGTTGGGGGGAGGATGGGTGGGTAAGAGGGCAGGTAGGAGGGCAGATGAATTTGTTCAGTTATACTTTTATTTCTGGGTGACGAATGCATTCCTTTGTTTCAATTCTGCAGATGTAAGCGTTCCTGTTATATCTGGGTGTCCCTTTGACCTGACAGGAAACGTCAACCAGGCAGGGTCATGTGCCACAATTGCATGGGTACCCCCAACAGCCTTTGACAATGTAGATGGCAGTATTACTGTTTTCGGAGATGCTACTCCAGGAAACTGCTTCACAGTAGGTGTCACAACTGTGACGTATACAGCCTTTGACTCTGCAGGCAATTTTGCTGGCTGTTCATTTGACATCGTAATTGATTTAAATGGTGAGTAAAATAAATTAGGTTTTGAAAATATTAGACCAAAATGGACATGAAAGAAATAATTTCTTTACAAATAAAGTATATCTTTTTTAAATATAAAACTATTAAAGGGCTTCAGAAGATGGAATATAATTGAAAAAATAATATGCATCATTCTGATCGAAAATTTGTGCAACTATATCTTGGTTATATGAGTCTGAATTTCCAAGTTTGCTTTCATTCCTCAGATATTGTTAATCCAGTTATTTTTGGATGTCCATCTGACCTGACAGGAAGCGTCACCCAGGAAGGGTCATGTGACAGTATCACATGGGTATCCCCGACAGCAACAGACAACATAGATGGCAGTGTTCCTGTGTTTGGTGACACTGATCCAGGAAACTGCTTCTTTGTAGGTGTCACAACTGTGACATACACAGCCTTTGACTCTGCGGGCAACCTTGCATTGTGCTTATTTGATGTTAATGTCAATCTTGTAGGTGAGTAAAGGAAATCTATGTAGCAACCAACACACAAGGCCATTTTCTGGATGATAAATTAATTTAGAAATCTTTGACAATCTATTTTTTTCTATTTTCCATTATTTTAGATGAACAAATTTGTTTCTTGTACTTTTGACAATTCAACTGATTTTTCATTTGAATTGCTTTAGATTGCTTAGCTTCTGCCCCGGCCATTCTCCAGGTCACTTGAAAAGTCTAGAAAATCCACGTTGTGCAAATTCTGCCTACAATTGATCTAAATATCCACAGGCCTCCAAAGTTTAAAAGCTTTGTTTAATGTATCAAAAGTTTATACACAAATTTCAAGAATTGTATTCATTTGTTTATGGTGGTGGGGCTGGAGGCGGGATGGGGGGAAGGGTGTTGTCAGTATCTTAGTAAGTTTTTTTTTTTTTTAATTTACTTGAGAATGTAAGAAGATAACACTTTGAGTTCTGTTATTTGAAAGATTTTATTATCAAGCAATCACTTTAGCTTGATTATCTTAGATCAAGCCATCAATAGTTGCTGGTTTTTTCTTCCCGAATTGTTTTCAGTTTTGTAACACTTGTACATATAGTGTGACTGTCGAACAATATTCACTACATAATAGTAATTACAATAGTGAATTTATGTAAATACTAATGTCCACCTCTATTTTGATTCTGCAGATGTGGTCAATCCAGTTATTTTTGGATGTCCATCTGACCGGACAGGAAGCGTCACCCAGGTAGGGTCATGTGACACTATCATATGGGTACTCCCGACAGCAACAGACAACATAGATGGCAGTATTGCTGTTTTTGGTGACACTACATCAGGAAGCTGTTTTAATGTAGGTGTGACAGTTGTGACATACACAGCCTTTGACGCTGCCGGCAATATTGCCGTGTGCTCATTTGATGTCAGAATTGATTTAATTGGTGAGTTGATGAAAACGTATGAGAAAGGCTTTATTGTTCTGTGGGTTAAAAGCTTACATATGAGTTTTGAATACTCTTTTGATGATGTCATAAGTTGTAAAAGGTTCAGGTTTCACCTGCATTTGTTTGCTTTGTTTCTTTGTGAACATATTTCAAGAAATAATGAGTGTAACCTCTTTAGAACCCCAAGAAGAAATAATTAACTTCTTGTGATGATTGCTTGTCTGTCTGCATGGAAGTTATACATGTGGGTCTCAGAGATGTTGCCTTTAACGTGAGAAGGAGGGTCCTCACAAATTTTAGTGTAAAATACACAAAGAATTATGTCTTGCATTTGTGTTGATATTTGATCTTAAACTTTGTATTGTAAACTTCAGTTTATTCCCAAAGTAAGTACTACTGTACGTGGCTAGATGTACTATATGTAGTATATGTTTTATAATATATATTCATAACTTTGAGAAATCCCTGCGTATGATTGGTTTACTGAAAATAATATGCTCATATTTGAATACAGTAGGTAAACCTGGAACTTTTACATGTAATTTCCATACTTTTTTGAGATTACTGATATGATTAACATTTGCTCACACAGCATCATTATTACCCCAGTGCTGCAAACAGTCAACAACTTATCATTGCGCTAACGCCTCAGGACTCTCAGACCATATGTGACATCACACCTGGTTTGAATGAGCATTAGAGACTTGCACCATCAACGTTATTCCCTAAGTTATGACATGATTCAGACTTTCCCTGTTTTTCTATATTGTACAGATGTGGTCAATCCACTTATCTCTGGGTGTCCATCTGACCGGACAGGAAGTGTCACCCAGGCAGGGTCATGTGCCACTATCTCATGGCTACCGCCTACAGCAACAGACAACATAGATGGCAGTATTGCTGTTATTAGTGGCACTACTCCTGGAAGCTGTTTTAACTTGGGTGTCACAACTGTGACATACGCAGCCTTTGATTCTGCGGGCAATACTGCTGTGTGCTCATTTGACATTATAATAAATTTCATTGGTGAGTAAAACTGTATTAAAAAGTAAGCTGTTTTATTCTTCAATTTGTGCTTATGGGCAATGCACTTCTTGGTTCTTTCATTTTTCCTGTACTATGCACCCTCCTCCCTCTCACCCTCTCCTCCTCTTGACCCCTCCTCCCTCTCGCCCTCCTCTTCCCTCTCCTCCCTCTCGCCTCCTCTTCCCTCTCGCCCTCTCCTCCCCTCTCGCCCCTCCTCCCTCTCGCCCACTCTTCCCTCTCCTCCTTTCCTCCCTCTCGCGCCTCCTCCCTCTCGCCCCTCCTCCCTCTTGCCCTCACCCATCCTCTCTCACCCTTCCCTCTCGCCCCTTTTCCCTCTTGCTCCTCCTCCCTCTCACCACTCCTCCTTCTCATCACCTCCCTCTCACCCACTCCTCCCTCTCATCCCCACTCCTCCCTCTTGTCCCTCCTCCGGCCCTCTTACCCCTCCTCCGGCGCTCTCGCCCTTCCTCCGGCCCTCTCGCACTTCCTCCGGCCCTCTCGCCTCTCCTCCCTCTCGCCTCCTCCCTCTCGCCCTCCTCCCTCTCATCCCCTCTCCTCCCTCTTGTCCCTCCTTTGGCCCTCTCGCCCCTCCTCCGGCCCTCTCGCCCCTCCTTTGGCCCTCTCGCCCCCTCCTCCGGCCCCTCTCGCCCCTCCTCCGGCCCTCTCGCCCCTCCTCCGGCCCTCTAGCCTCTCTTCCTTCTCACCACTCCTCCCCCCTCACCACCTCCCTCTCACCACTCCTCCCTCTCACCCACTCCTTCCTCTCACCCACTCCTCCCTTTCATCCCCACTCCTCCCTCTCATCCCCTCTCCGGCCCTCTCGCCTCTCCTCCGGCCCTCTCGCCCTCCTCTGGCCCTCTTGCCTCTCCTCCCTCTCGTCCTCCTCCTCTTTCCCCTCCTCCTTCTTGTCCATCCTCCCTCTTGCCCCTCCTCCTCACCTATCCTCCCTCTCCCATCCTCCTTCTTGGCACCTCCCTCTTGGCACCTCCCTCTAGCCACCTCCCTTTCGCCACCTCCCTCTTGCCACTCCTCTTTCCACCCACTCCTCCCTCTCATCCCTTTCTCTCTCGCCCCCTCCTCTGGTTCTCTTGCCCCTCCACTTTCTCGACCCCCCCTTTGGCCCCTCCTCCCATTCGCCCATCCTCCCTCTCGCCCCTCTTCCCTCTCTACCCCTCCCTCTCGCCACCTCCTCCCTCTCTACACCTCTTTCCTATCCCCAAGAAGAGGGAGTCCCCCAAGGCGGCATCCTCTGCACTCTCTTCAACCTGAGCATTAATGACATAGCGGACATTCTTGGCCCCAACGTCAAACATGCCCTTTACGTGGACGACTTCACCATCTTCTACTCCTCCCCAAGCTTTGCTCTTGTCGAAAATAGGCTTCAACTCAACCGCAACCGGCTGCAAGCCTGGTACAACAACAACGGTTTTAAATTTTCCAAAGACAAGACAGTCTGCATGCACTTTTGTCATTTCAACAACCTCCAGCCCAACGCGAACCTCGTGCTCAATGGCAAACGTATCCCTAAAGTTGACCACACTAAGTTCCTGGTTTTACCTCTAGACCCCAAGCTCTCCTACTAGCAACACATCACCGACCTGAAATAGAAATGCAACAGCTCCCTCAACTTTCTCTGCCTCCTCTCCAACACCACTTGGGGTGCGAACCGCCATGCTCTCCTCAAAATGTTCAGGCTCACCGTTTGTGCCAAGCTTGACTACGGCAATATTGTCTACTGTGTTGCTCACAACTTATACCTCAACTGTACCAACACCACCCAAAATGAAGCCTTCAGGCTTTGTCTGGGTGGCTACAGGACCTCCCTAATCACCAGCCTTCATGTTGAAGCCAACGAACCCCTCTCTCTGCTAAAGTGTAGAAAGTTTAGCCTCTCCTATGCTTTTAGAGTCCTCACCAACACCCAGAACCCTGTTTACAACCTCATTAGGTACCCCAATTTCTCCAACCTCTTTGATAGGACTGAAACCCTATCCCCTCCATTAAGCTTATGCATTAAATCAGACCTCCATCTCAGCAACACTCTTGGCACCTTCTCCTAGCCCACTTTTCCTCCTTGGGCCACCCCCTCCCTTCTATCCACCTGGGCCTCTCCACTCATCACAAAACCCAAACCAACCCTAACCTTTTCAGAAATCTCCACAACCAAATCAAAGAGCAACTCTCAAACTACACCTCCATCTATGCTGATGACTCCAAGGAAGGCGACAAGACAGCTGCTGCCATCATCCAAGACATCTGCTGCTGTCATCCAAGACATCTGCTGCTGTCATCCAAGACATCTGCTGCCATCATCCAAGACATCTGCTGCCATCATCCAAGACATCTGCTACCGTCATCCAAGACAAGACAGCTGCTGCCATCATCCAAGACATCTGCTACCGTCATCCAAGACAAGACAGCTGCTGCCATCATCCAAGACATCTGCTGCCGTCATTCAAGACATCTGCTGCCTCCATCCAAGACATCTGCTGCCATCATCCAAGACATCTGCTGCCGTCATCCAAGACATCTGCTGCCGTCATCCAAGACATCTGCTGCTGTCATCCAAGACATCTGCTGCCATCATCCAAGACATCTGCTGCCATCATCCAAGACATCTGCTACCGTCATCCAAGACAAGACAGCTGCTGCCATCATCCAAGACATCTGCTACCGTCATCCAAGACAAGACAGCTGCTGCCATCATCCAAGACATCTGCTGCCGTCATTCAAGACATCTGCTGCCTCCATCCAAGACATCTGCTGCCGTCATCCAAGACATCTGCTGCCGTCATCCAAGACATCTGCTGCCGTCATCCAAGACATCTGCTGCCGTCATCCAAGACATCTGCTGATGTCATCCAAGTCATCACCCTCAGTAGCAGGCTTCCTGACTACTCATCCATCTTTTCAGGCGAGGCAGAGGCCATCCTCCTCACCCTCAATTTTATTGAGTACTCTCCACTCAGCCACTTTGCTATCTTCTCCGACTCCAAGGCTGTCCTTACTTCTTTACTCAATCTTAAATGGGATAACTTCACATCTCACCACCTCCTCCAGAAACTCCTTTCACCCACCTTCTACAGGAAAAGTATTATATTCTTCTGGATACCCAGCCTTGGTGGCATCCCTGGCAATGACAAGGCTGATGCAGCTGCTAAGCTTGCCCTCAACCTCCCCCCTACCCCATTTTCCCAAACCCTTTCTGACATCAAACCGCTTATTTGCTTCCCTTGTTTGTGACCGCTGGCAAACCTCATTGGACTCCCAAATTGATAACAAACTCTACATTATCCAGCCCACCATTCCGATCAAACCCACCATCAACAACCTCTCTTGTGTTGACAACGTTCATATTACCCGTCTTAGAATAGGTCACACCCACCTCACTCACTTCCACCCCCTTATTGGCTCCCCCAAGCCCTCTGCAACAATTGCCATTGCACCCTCACAGTCCATCACGTTTTCCTTGCTTGCCCCTTGTACAACCTTCCCAGAGCTTTCCTTGCTCCCCGTAACTCAATTGGCGAGTTCTTCCAGAAAAAACCTCCAGATAAAATGATCTCATTCCTTCACTTTGCTTCCCTCTACAACCATATTTAGTCCTCTTCTCCCACTCCCCTCTCTCTACTTTTTTTTCCTTCACCCATGCACCTCTCTCGATCCCAGCTTTCTGACTTTTACTTCTTGTATTTTTCTCATTCTCCCCCTGTTTTATTTCCTTCCTACCTCTAGAATGATCTAATCTCTCAGGCACAATTTGACCCTCATTGTCATAGTGCCGTTAAGCCCTCATCAAGCTAGCAAACAAACTCTTACTTAAAATATAAAATGATTAAGAGTTTTAAATATTCACATATGTTTCAATTCTGCAGATGTGGTCAATCCAGTTATCTCTGGGTGTCCATCTGACCGGACAGGAAGCATCACCCAGGCAGGGTCATGTGCCACTATCACATGGGTGCTGCCTACAGCAACAGACAACATAGATAGCAGTATTGATGTTTTTGGTGACGCTACTCCTGGAAGCTGTTTTAGCATAGGTGTCATAACTGTGACATACGCAGCCTTTGACTCTGCGGGCAATGCTGCTGTGTGCTCATTTGACATCATGATAAATTTCATTGGTGAGTAAAACTGTATTAATAAGTAAACTTGTCACTCCCTTCCTCTCGCCCATCCTTTTCGCCTCATCCCTCTCTCCCACTCCCTTTTGCCCCGTCCCTCTTGTCCCTCCTTATTTACCCCCTCCCTCTTGCCCTTCGCTCTTGCCTTCTCCCTCTCACCACTCCCTCTTTCTCCCTCCTCCCTCTCGCCCACTCCTTCCTCTTGCCCCTCCTCCTCTCCTTCCTCTTGCCCCTCCTTCCTCTTGCCCCTTCTCCCTCTCGCCCACTCCTCCCTCTTGCCCCCTCCTCTTGCCTTCTCCCTCTCACCACTCCCTCTTGCTCCCTCCTCCCTCTCGCCCACTCCTCCCTCTTGCCCCTTCTCCCCTCCTGACTCTTGCCCCCTCCTTCCTCTTGTCCCCTCTTTCTTGTCGCTCCCTCCTTTCGTGTCTCCTCCTCGCCCCTTTTTCCTTTTGCCCCTCCTCTCTCTCGCCCCTTCCTCTCGCTACCTCCTCCCTCTTGCCACATCCCTCTTGCCCCTCCCTCTCACCCCTCCTCCCTATAATCCCCTTCATCCTTTCATCCCCTTCTCCCTTTCTCCCTCTCCTCCCTTTAACTCCTCCTCATTCTTGCCACCTCCCTTTTGTTGCCCCTTCATCCCTCTTGTCCCCTCCTACCTCTTTCCCCCTTCTTCCATTTGCCCCTATCTCTCCCGCGTCCTCCCTCTCAAGCATTTTTCCTCTAGTACCCTCCACACCTCTTTCTGCACTCTCCTTTCCTTCATCGTCCTCTAAACAAGTTGCAGAATTTACGATAGGATAGGAGCATAGGCTGAGACCCCTAGGTGCAACCTTAGTTACTAGCGGTGGTTGGTAAAGGTTTAATTTACAATAGGCTTTGGATGAAATGTATCAGTTAGCTAAAACATTGGTAACTGCAACAAAAGGAATGTTTGTTAGTGTCCTAGTACCAACTAATTATTGTCATTTATGGAAAAAACTGAGAATTAAGTCTCTACCTTGTCAAGCAACATTGTTAATGATGGGTAAGGGTTATATTCTTAAATGGAAAAAAATACCAAGAGTGAAAAAAGATCTCTGATGACCTGTTTGTGAATACTGCCATCACTGTACTTGTGCTTGTTTATTGTACTATAACTTAAAATATTAAATGTACAAAATGATTATGATTGTTGAATATTCACATTTGTTTTAATTATACAGATGTGGTCAATCCAGTTATCTCTGGGTGTCCATCTGACCGGACAGGAAGCATCACCCAGGTAGGGTCATGTGACACTATCACATGGGTGCTGCCTACAGCAACAGACAACATAGATGGCAGTATTGCTGTTTTTGGTGACACTACATCAGGAAGCTGTTTTAGCTTAGGTGTCAGAACTGTGATATACACAGCCTTTGACTCTGCGGGCAATACTGCTGTGTGCTCATTTGACATCATAATAAATTTCATTGGTGAGTAAAACTGTATTAAAAAGTAAACTTGTTTTGTTCATCAATTTGTGCTTTTGGGCAATCCGCGTCTTGGTTCTTTCATTTCTCCTGTTCTAAGCACCCTCCTCCCTCTCACCTCCTCCTCCCTCTTGTCCCCTCCTCTCTCTCGCCCTTCCTCCCTCTAGCTCCCTCTTCCCTCTTGCCCCTCCTCCTTCTCACCCACTCCTCCCTTTTGTCCCCTCCTTCCTCTCTCCTCCTGCGTCTTGCCCACTCTTTCCTTTTCCCCCCTCCCTCTCGCGCCTCCTCCCTCTCACTCCTTCCTCTTGCCCTGCCTCCCTCTCACCCCCTCCTCCCTCTCGCCACCTCCCTCTCACCACTCCTCCCTCTCACCACCTCCCTTTCACCACTCCTTCCTCTCACCACCTCCCTCTCGTAGACTTGCCAACTAGTACGATTTTGCTGTATTTAATACGGGAAAATGTTGAGAATACGATTGTACGTTTTTTAGCACCAGAATACGATTTATTTTTTTTAATTTATTTTTTTACTCATACTTTTTACACTCGGTTGGCGATCATGTCCTCTTGAAAGATTGATTTTGCCGACTTAACCGATTCAGATTCAGATTTGTACAATAAGAGAAACTGAAAGTACAGTGGTAATTTTTTTTTCAGCCACAGTAAATCTTTGTTTTGTACATTTTGTTTGAAGAGTACAGTTTTTTGATCAAAAATACAACTTTTGTTGTTCCAAAATACAGTTTGGTGATCCTAAAAAATGGCAGGTCTGCTCTCGCCACTCCTCCCTCTCACCCACTCCTCCTTCTTGTCCCCTTCTCTCTCTCGACCCCTCCTCCGGCACTGTCGCCCCTCATCCGGCCCTGTTGCCCCTCCTCTGGCCCTCTCGCTCCTCCTCCCTCTCGCCCTCCTCCTTCTTACCCCTCCTTCCTCTCACCCCTCCTTCCTCGCCTTTTCTCTCTCTCGCCACCTCCCTCTTGGCACCTCCCTCTTGGCACCTCCCTCTTGGCACCTCCCTCTTGGCACCTCCCTCTTGGTACCTCCCTCTTGGCACCTCCCTCTTGGCACCTCCCTCTTGGCACCCCCCTCTCACCACCTCCCTCTTGCCACCTCCCTCTCGCCACTCCTCTCTCTCACCCACTCCTCCCTCTCATCTTCTCCTCCCTCTCATCCCCTAATCTCTCTCCCCTCCTCCAGCCCTCTCGCCCCTCCACCCTCTCGCCTCGCCCCTCCTCCTTCTCGCCCATCCTGCCTCTCACCCCTCCTCTTTCTCGCCACCTTCTCCCTCTCGACCCCTCCCTCTCGTTTCCTCCTCCTTCTCGACCCCTCCTTCCTATCCCCAAAAAGAGGGCGTCCTCCAAGGCAGTGTCCTTTCTCCCACTCTCTCCAACCTGAGCATTAACGACATAGCCGTCAACCTTGGCCCCAACATCAAACATGCCCTCTACGTGGACGACTTCACCATCTTCTACTCCTCCCCAAGCTTTGCTCCTGTCGGAAATAGGCTTTAACTCAACCGGCTGCAAGCCTGATGCAACAACAACGGTTTTAAATTATCCAAAGACAAGACAGTCTGCGCATGCACTTCTGTCATTTCAACAACCTCCAGCCCAACCCGAACTTCGTACTTAATGGCAGTCGCATCCTTAAAGTTGACCACACTAAGTTTCTGGGTTTAAATTCAGACCACAAGCTCTCCTACAAACAACACATCATCAACCTGAAACAGAATTGCAACAGCTCCCTCAACTTTCTTCGCCTCCTCTCCAATACCTCTTGGGGTGTGAACCGGCATGCTCTCCTCAAAATCTTCAGGCTCACCATTCGTGCCAAGCTTGACTACGGCAATATTGTCTACTGTGTCGCTCACAACTCATACCTCAACCACATCAACACTATCCAAAATGAAGCCTTCAGGCTTTGTCTAGGTGCCTACAGGACCTCCCCAAGCACCAGCCTTCATGTTGAAGCCAACGAACTCCCCTTTCTACTTAGATGTAGAAAGCTTAGCCTCTCCTATGCTTTTAGAGTCTTTACCAACACCCAGAACCCTGTTTACAACCTCATTAGGTACCCCAATTTCTCCACCCTCTTTGATAGGACTAAAACCCTATCCCCTTCCTTCAGCTTACGCATTAAATAAGACCTCCTTCATCTCGGCATCAACCCCGCCACTCTCGGCACCTACCTCTAGCCCACTTTTCCTCCTTGGGCCACCCTCCTCCCTTCTGTCCACCTAGACCTCTCCACTCATCACAAAACTCAAATCCACCCTAAACTCTTCATCAATCTCCACAACCAAATCAAAGACCAACTCTTAAATTACACCTCCATCTATACTGATGGCTTTAAGGAAGGCGACAAGACAGCATCACCCTTAGTAGCAGACTTCCAAACTCATCCATCTTTTCAGCCGAGGCTAAGGCCATTCTCCTCGCCCTCAACTTCATTGAGTACTCTCCTCTCAGCCATTTTGCCATTTTCTCCAACTCAAAGGCTGTTCTTACTTCTTTACTCAATCTTAAATGGGATAACCTTACATGCCATCTCCTCCTCTGAAAACTCCTTTCTCCCATCGTCTGCAGGAAAAGTGTTCTTTTCATCTGGATACCCAGCCATGTTGGCATCCCTGGCAATGACAGGGCTGATGCAGCCGCTAAGCTTGCCCTCAACCTCCTCCCTACCCCTTTTCTTAAAACCCTCTCTGACATCAAACCGCTTATCACTTCCCTTGTTCGTGACCTCTGGCAAACCTCATGGAACTCCCAAATTGATAACAAACTCCATGTCATCCAGCCCACAATTAAAATCAAATCCACCATCAACAACCTCTCTCGTATCGACAACATTCATATTACCCGTCTTAGAATTGGTCACACCCACCTCACTCACTCCCACCTCCTTATTGCCTCCCCCAACCCCTCTGTAACAATTGCCACTGCACCCTCACAATCCATCAAGTTCTCCTTGCTTGCCCCCTGTACAACCTTCCCAGAGCTTCCCTCGCTCCCCACAACTCAATTGCTGAGTTCTTCCAGAAAAACCCTCCAGATGAAATAATCTTCTTCCTTCATCATGCTTCCCTCTACAACCATATTTAATTCTCCTCTTCCACCCCCTCTCTACTTTGTTTTTGTTTCACCCATGCACCTCTTCTCTCGACCACAGCTTTCTGGCTTTTTGTTCTTAAATTTCTCTCATTCTCCCCCTGTTTTCTTTCCTTCCTACCTCTAGAATGATCTGACCTCTCAGGCACAGTTTGACACTCGTTGTCGTGGTGCCGTTAAGACCTCATCAAACAAACAAACAAATAAACATTAAAAAACAAAACAATTTGTATTCTTTATTTTATGCTCATGTAAAATCCGTCAAATAGTCCCGACCTTGTCAATTCACCATGTCCATGGTGGATGAATTTATGTTCTTTATAGAGAAAAGAAAGGGAAAGAAGGAATTTGTGGCTGACCTCTTTGGCTTTTAAACTCACCAATCCAGAAGGTGTTCTACTTGGATAAGAGTGACCATTATCATCTACCAATAAATTCATAGAAAAATGAGAAATAAGGCCCTACTTTGTCAAACAACATGGTTAATGATGGGTAAGGGTTATGTTCTTAATTGAAAAAAAAAGACCAAGAGTGAGAAGGAAAATGTGATTAACCAGTTTGTGAATACTGCCATCACTGTATCTGTGCTTGTTTATTGTACTATAACTTAAAATATAAAATGTACAAAATGATTATGAGTGTTGAATATTCACATATGTTTCAATTATACAGATGTGGTCAATCCAGTTATCTCTGGGTGTCCATCTGACCGGACAGGAAGTGTCACCCAGGCAGGGTCATGTGCCACTATCTCATGGGTACCTCCGACAGCAACAGACAACATAGATGGCAGTATTGCTGTTATTAGTGGCACTACTCCTGGAGGCTGTTTTAACTTAGGTGTCACAACTGTGACATACACAGCCTTTGACTCTGCGGGCAATACTGCTGTGTGCTCATTTGATGTCATAGTGAATTTAATTGGTGAGTTCGCCATTAAAAAATGTTGTGCTTTTAGACAATTCTACTTTTAGTTCTTTCATTACTCCTGTAAGCACCTTCTTCACTCTTTCCCCCTCCACACCTCTCCCTGCACTCCTGTAAACACCTTCCTCACTCTTGCCCTCTCCACACCTCTCCCTGCACTCCTGTAAGCACCTTCCTCATTCTTTCCCCCTCCACACCTCTCCCTGCACTCCTGTAAGCACCTTCCTCACTCTTGCCCCCTCCACACCTCTCCCTGCACTCCTGTAAGCACCTTCCTCACTCTTGCCCCCTCCACACCTCTCCCTGCACTCCTGTTAGCACCTTTCTCATTCTTTCCCCCTCCACACCTCTCCTTGCACTCCTGTAAGCACCTTCCTCACTCTTGCCCCCTCCACACTTCTCCCTGCACTCCTGTAAGCACCTTCCTCACTCTTGCCCCTTCACACTTCTCCCTGCACTCCTGTAAGCACCTTCCTCACTCTTGCCCCCTCCACACCTCTCCCTGCACTCCCCTTCATCACACCTTTCTCACTCTTGCCCCCTCCACACCTCTCCCTGCACTTCCCTTCAGCACACCTTTCTCACTCTTGCCCCCTCCACACTTCTTTCTGCACTCCCCTGCAGCAGAGCATAGCTTTTTTCTCCTTTAGGGTGTTAATTTTCTAAAAAATTACGATGGCAATTTTCTAAAGACTGAGCCCTCTCACAACCTTACTGTACAAGTGGAGTGGGATCTGCACAATTAGGGACAATTATAGCTCTTGAGTTATCTTCATGTTGAAGACTGGCTGGTGTAAATTATAACCCTGATGGGATTCAGGTGCCCCGACTTATTTCAGGTCTCTCGACTTGGTTCAGGTCTCTCGACTTGGTTCAGGTACCCTGATGTGGTCCAGGTACCCCGATGTGGTTCAGGTACCCTGATGTGGTCCAGGTACCCAGATGTGGTTCAAGTACCCCGATGTGGTTCAGGTACCCGATGTGGTTCAGGTACCGCGATGTGGTTCAAGTACCCAGATATGGTTCAAGTACCCCAATGTGGTTCAGTTACCCAAATGTGGTTCAGGTACCCTGATGTGGTTCAGGTAACCAGATATGGTTCAGGTACCCAGATGTGGTTCAGGAACCCAGATGTGAGTCAGGTACCCCGATGTGGTTTAGGTACCAAGATGTGGTTCAGGTGCCCCGACTTGGTTCTAGTCTCACGACTTTGTTTAGGTACCCCGATGTGATCCAGGTACCCAGATGTGGTTCAGGTTCCCAGATGTTGTCCAGGTACCCAGATGTTGTCCAGGTACCCCGATGTGGTTCAGGTACCCCGATGTGGTTCAGGTACCCTGATGTGGTTCAGGTACCCCGATGTGGTTTAGGTACCCCGATGTGGTTCAGGTACCTCGATGTGGTTCAGGTACCCAGATGTGGTTCAGGTACCCCGATGTGGTTCAGGTACCCTGATGTGGTTTAGGTACCCAGACGTGGTTCAAGTACCCCAATGTGGTTCAAGTACCCCAATGTGGTTCAGGTACCCATAGGTGGTTCAGGTACCCTGATGTGGTTTAGGTTCCCAGACGTGGTTCCAGTACCCCAATGTGGTTCAGGAACCCAGATGTGAGTCAGGTACCCGATGTGGTTTAGGTACCAAGACGTGGTTCAGGCACCCCAATATGGTTTAGGTACCTAGATATTGTTCAGATACCTCGATGTGATTCAGGTACCCCGATGTGGTTCAGGTACCCCGATGTGGTTCAGGTACCCCAATGTGGTTTAGGTACCCCGAGGTGGTTCTGATGCCCTAACATGAGTGTAGGTACTTGACATGGCTCAGGGTATGTCAGGTGCCCTGACATGGTTCCTGTACATGTTTGCTGTGCTATAACTTAGAATATGAAATGTACAAAATGATTATGAGTGTCGAATATTCACATATGTTTTAATTATACAGATGTGGTCAATCCAGTTATCTCTGGGTGTCCATCTGACCGGACAGGAAGTGTCACCCAGGCAGGGTCATGTGCCACTATCTCATGGGTACCTCCGACAGCAACAGACAACATAGATGGCAGTATTGTTGTTTTTAGTAGTGCTGATCCAGAAAGCTGCTTCAATATAGGTGTCACACCTGTGACATATACAGCCTTTGACTCTGCGAGCAATATTGCTGTGTGCTCATTTGACGTCAGGATTGATTTAATTGGTGAGTAAAACTGCATTAAAGAAGAAATCATTTTTATTCTTCATTTTATGCTCATGTAAAATCCGTCAAATAGTCCCGACCTTGTCAATTAACCATGTCAATGGTGGGTGAATTTATGTTCTTTATGGAGAAAAAGAAAGGGAAAGAAGGAATATGTGGCTGACCTCTTTGGCTTTTAAACTCTCCAATCCAGAAGGTGCTCTTCGTGGAGAAGGAGAGTGACCATTATCATCAACCAATAGAAGTCACAAGTGAACCTCACAGGTGTCATTAGCTGCTGTTTTAACATACTGCCATCAATGTACCTGCACATGTTATAGTGCTATAACTCAAAGTAGAAAATGTACAAAAAATGTGTAATATTCCCATATGTTTCAATTCTGCAGATGTGGGGATTCCAGTTATCTCTGGGTGTCCATCTGACCGGACAGGAAGCGTCACCCAAGCAGCGTCATGTGACACCATCACATGGGTGCTGCCTACAGCAACAGATAACATAGATGGTAGTATTGATGTTTTTGGCGATGCAAATCCAGGAAACTGCTTCAATTTTGGTCTCACAACTGTGACATATATAGCCTCTGACTCTGCAGGCAATACTGCTGTGTGTTCATTTGATATCATAATATTTTTAATTGGTGAGTAAAAATGAGTTAAAAAATAAAAAATCTTGTTCTTTATTTCTTGCCTATGTAAAGTACTGCTTGTTTTGTTACTTCTGTAAACCCCTGCCCCCTCCCCCTCCCAACCCTTCTTTCTCTCGATCCTCTCTACAAGTAGCACAGCTTTTCTCTCTTGCATCCAGGGTTCACTGTTCTTAGGGTCACTGAGAACTGGGCCAAATTGTTTCAAAAGCTAAACTCTCTTAAAAATCTGCACCAAATTATTAATCATTCATAAATAACCTCTTTTGGCATATATGACTTTAAACTGTTAAAGTGCTGTTAAACACAAACAATCATGATAATCTGTTCCATAACCTTCTGCTTCAATTTTTGTGGTCATAAATCTAGTAAACTTTTGTATCTATCTGACATCCTACATTCATGTTCTTCTACCATACCTGCTTGTTTACAAGTTCTTAAAAAGTGGGCTTTAAAATTCTTCCTCTTACACTAAACCTACCCCCTTCTTCCAAACCCATGCCGACATCAAACCTATCATGCCAGCCACCACTGGCAACCTAAGTGGGACACTTACACTGATAATAAACTGCCAACAGCATCCAACCCACCATTCCCAACCTAACAATCCACAACCTCTCTTGTAAAGGCAAATTCTATTGGCTCCCCCCAACCCCTCTGCAACAATTGCCATTGCACCCCCACAATCCATCACGTTCTCCTTGCTTGCCCCCTGTACAACCTTCCCAGAGCTTCCCTCGCTCCCCACAACTCAATTGGTGAGTTTTCCAGAAAAATCCTCCGGATAAAATTATCTCCTTCCTTCATCATGCCTCCCTCTACAACCATATTTAATTCTCCTCTTCCACACCCTCTCTATTTTGTTTTTGATCCAACCATGCACCTCCCCTCCCAATCACAGCTTTCTGACCTTTTGTTGTTGAATTTCTCTCATTCTCCCCGTTTCCTTTCCTTCTTACCTCTAGAATGATCTGACCTCTCAGGCACAATTTGACCTTCGTTGTCGTGGTGCTGTTAAGCCCTCATCGAACAAACAAACAAACAAACAAACTGTACCCTCCTCAATATGCCACACTCACTTCTCCCATTCCCACCTACTGAATTGTTTCTGCGACCACTCTGCCATAACTACCACAAATCGGTTTCTTAGAATGCACAATATCACAATTCTACATCATCCCATTGCACCCCAGTCAAATCCTTAGGCTGCAGCTCGAGATCAGCACCCTAAACCTGACTGGACCGGGAGTGGAAGTGGATGAACACCGCATTTTCATGCTTCTCTTTTCAAATAGTGATCAGAGAACCAGGTAGAATATTACTATCCTACTATTGGGACCGACAGCTTAATGTCCCCTCCGAAGGACGGTGAGCGCCATTCAAGCATGCCACTTCTCTCAACAGCTAAATGAGGAGCAAGAGCTGCAAACGACGTACTTCTGCTTTGATGTTCGGCGTATTTGTCTGCATAGCTGTTGAAAAACGGGTTAGACCTGACTGAGGCTTGGATCTGGTACCTCCAGCATCTCAGTTGTGCGCTCTACCAACTGAGCTACCTAGTCATCACATCATCATAGGCTGCCTACTCCTCTCCCTCCGCAGAGCTTTTCTCAACCCCTCAGCTGCATTGCCGAGCCCTTCTGCAAAAACCCACCTCAAAAATGATCTCCTTACTGCATCACATCTACTGCATCACATCATCATCATTCTCACCGACTCCTCCCACCTCCGCCTCTCTGCAAGTCAAACACATCCTCATTGACTGTCCTCTCTTTACTAATCCCAGAGTATCCTTCAACTCCATTGTCGAGCTCTTCCGCAAAAACTCCCCAGAAAAATCATCTCCTTCCTACCTCATACCTGCTACTATAACTATATCTAACTTATTTCGTCCTAACCTTCTCCAGACTTTTACCTACCTACTGCACTCTAATCTCTCGGGCACAGCGTCTTGCCATTAAACCTTAGCAAACATCATCTACTACAACAATATTAAAACCTCTGCTTTCCCTAACTACTCCCTGCTCTTCTCACTATCTCCTCTTGATCTCTTTTTACCTCTGACCTAATCTTATCTCTGTGGCACAATATGACCATCGCTGTTGTGGTGCTACTAATCCCCATCAACCAACCAACCAACCAACCATCTTGCACTGAAAGTTATGCGGATTGTGCTTTCCAATACGGCAACCTCTCTGAAATTCTCACACTTAATTCAAAACTATTGATGCAAATTTTCAAGAAATAATTTTTTGATTGTTTATTTTTTCTGCTCTGACATATGCCTTCTTGTGTTTTGTCCTTTTACAAATAAAATCAATGCAGTTATATCTGGATGTCCATTGAATCAGACCATGAGGGTTTACTGCATCATACAAATAAATTTACTCTTTAAGTTGTATCTTACCTTCAGTGCTATAGATATGCAATCTGGTCTCATTGATCTGATAAAGTGCTTAATACAACCATAACTGAAAAATGTAGTTAATACCCAACCCAATGCGTACATACTTCTCCATTGTTCCTTACTTCTTTTTAGCATGTTGTAGGTTTGTATAGCTTGTAGCTGGTCAAACTTTCTTTTCAGAAATCCAATTTTATTAGTCACAATTTTAAATTTAGTTGTAGAAAGCAGTGAATCTTGTCTTTTTGACAAGATTGCATTCTTATAGCATAGAAGGTAATCATAATTCTCGTAAATATCCGCGCTATTCAAGCGGGGTAAATTGTGTTGAAATATGTAAGTATGACAGGATTAAATCTTTCCATGTTTTTCTTCTATTCTGCAGATGCGGTCAATCCAGTTATCTTTGGATGTCCATCTGACCTTACAGGAGGCATCGATAGGGCCGGGTTATGTGACATCATCACATGGGTGCCCCCTACAGCAACAGACAATATAGATGGCAGTATTGCTGTTTTTGGTGACGCTACTCCAGGAGATTGCTTTTTAGTAGGCTTCACAACTGTGACATATACAGCCTTGGACTCAGCGGGCAATACTGCTGTGTGTTCATTTGACGTCATAGTAGCTATTACTGGTAAGTAAAACAATATTGAAGGATATCATGGGGTTTATTCTAAGTGGTCAATTCCATGATTTATATGTCCCTTGTTGCTCACTTCAGCCTATAAATAGTTTCTCCACAGTTTACAAAACACAAACTTGCAAAATCTTGATCCCTCATAGCTCAGGAATAAAATAGGCGCTTCTTGCAAATATTTAAAGTGTACTTAGATTTTATTCCTATTTCATCTACCTACTGTGGTGTAGCGGTTATCATACCTGTCTACAGACCACGAGGCCCTTGGCTTAAGCCTGGGTTAGGTAGACACACCAGTGTACCACAACTGGTTATCAAAGGCCGTGGACATTGACTTGGTTGTCGATGTTATGTCTGTCCGTACGTCGTACCTGTGTCCTCGTCCGGGTCGTATTAAGCGTTTCGTGATAGCATTGTTACTATCATAACCGAATACGCAGGCGACGACCCCGTCATTGTAATTGTGTGTTCACTCGTCGTTGTTTAATTCCTATTTCAAATAAGCACATAATTATCTCACTCTACCCAACTTCTCTTTTCATCTCTGACATAATCTAATGTCTCGGGCACAATTTGATCATAGTTGGCATGGTGCCAATAAGCCTTACAAAAACAAACAAAGTGGGACGGAGGTTATGTTTTCACCTGCGTTTGTTTGTTTGTCTGTCTGTCAATAACTTATTTTACAAACTGATTGTTGGATTGTGATTAAATTTAGTGTGTGACTTTGTTACTCCTTTAATAGGTAATAAGTGATTGGATTTTGAGACATTGGAACGTGACAGACAGAAATGGAGGGGTGTTTTAGAGTAAGATCTGTCAAAACCTAGTTGAAGCTTTCCTATGGAATGTGCGGAACAATTATTTCATGCTCTGAAAGGAATTTCAAACATTCAAAATATCTAATTAAAAAAACCCAAATCAAAGCAATTCATTTCCGCCATGAAAGGAAAGTAATGGAATGTAAATTGCGGAAAGAAAGATTTGACTTTCAAAGAAATCAGGATAAATGATCCTGAATTGTTGAGAATGCAAATGGCTTATACAGAACACAAGTGAAATAGAGATGCTTGGTGGGTCTAGGATTTCTGATGTAGATTGTATTAGGGATAGAGAATCAACTGCTAAAGGCAGAGGTATGCACTCCACTGAGTGCTAAAATTCTAGTTGTCAGATATTTTTACACTCTTTAACAACTGTCAATTTTTCCATATTTCATTAGCTGTTGCTGTCCTTAAAATTCTGTTCCAGCCAGTCCAAACCACAAACCTAAATATTGTGACTAATATAACCAATTATCCTCCCTAAAATAAACCTCTTGCTAAATGATTGACAGTTCATATGGCATGCATGTAATGAAACACCTTTTTTAACTAAAAGGTCAGTTAGGGTTATCAAAGAAAACAATGGTTCCCTTATTGCCAGAACTAGTTACAACTACTGTGTGAACTTTTATGAACTGTATTTACTGTGTGCAATTATCATTGGACACGTGGGTATAATTTGAGTAACTGGTGTCTGGAATATTATCAGCGAGTGGAACCTGAGCTTAATTGCTTGTGGTTTCAAAATAAGAAAAAAGATAGAAAAATGATAGGGAAATGTCTGGCCCGATCTGCTTAACTTTGACATCAGGTCTGAGTGTTTATTTTTTAAGGACAGGACCAGCTAATGTAGTGTAAGTTTCTTGATGCAGTTATACCTCCATACCATGTTGTAATCTTTAAAATAATGATAAAGGCCTATTGAAATGTAGAAATAATACAATCTAAGCAGAACA
Source organism: Chiridota heheva (assembly GCA_020152595.1). Taxonomy (NCBI): domain Eukaryota; kingdom Metazoa; phylum Echinodermata; class Holothuroidea; order Apodida; family Chiridotidae; genus Chiridota; species Chiridota heheva. The sequence goes on along the minus strand of JAIGNY010004190.1, from coordinate 374,281 downwards.
CTTTCGGAAATTTGAAAGCAATTGAGTTATGGCTGATCATAGTTTGATCAGTTTATAGAGTTATGGCTGATCATAGTTTGATCAGTTTATAGAGTTATGGCTGATCATAGTTTGATCAGTTTATAATTCATGGGAAATGTGTGATGAATCTCTTTCCTTAATCTTAGTAACTGAAAATGATGGGAAAGTCTATTTCTGGAAGAATTTGATTGATTTAATTTGATTTGATTTATTTTTATCTTCAGATCAGTTAGCAACAACATATACCTCACTCACTCCCACTAATGTACTTCTTATCTTATACAATACTTTAATCCTATCAGTTATGTCTTATTGTAATATAGTTTGGTGTAATAGTAATACCGCCATATTCAGAGATTAAGTGTCCTGCAAAAGAAAGCAGTTCGTGCTATCTGCAACATTCTACACTTACATCATACCCCTCCATTATTCGCTAAATCAAAAATTGTGCTCATAAATTCCTTAAATAAGCTTCATGTAGGGACCCTTTACGTACAGTGTTAGTAATCACCTTCTACCAAACACCGGTAATTATGCATTTTTGTTAAATTCAGATCTTCACAATTACACAACAAGAACCTCCCATAAACTTTGACAAATTAGACTTAAAACAGAAGTTCTTTTTAATACACAGCCATAGCATTGTGTAACAGTCTAGCAAAGGCTATAAAATTGGCCAAAACACTTCAATTATTCAGTGCTTTTTGAAACAACAGCTGCTTATTTAATAATATTCCGCAGTGATGTATTGTAATATATATTTTTGTATTGTAACTTTCTATTGTATTTTTTCATTTGATTTTGTAGCTCGACTATTCAAAGAATAGTCAAGCTATTCTACCACCATCAGCATCGACATCTGGTTAAAGTTTTGGTTAAAGTTTTCATAACGTTCAGAACAGGGTGGGTTGGCATGTGGAACAGGGTGGGTTGGTATGTGGAACAGGATGGGTCGACATGTGGGACAGGGTGGAATGGCATGTGGTGGGGTGTCATCTGGATTTCAGTTGTCATGCAAGTGGTGGAGTGACATACAATATCTAGTTTTCAGGTGCGATTGCATGGTGTATAGGCGTAGGAAGACAATTTGGACAGGTTGGGATAGAATGTGGGACAGTCTGGAATATGCATTATTAGCATTGAGGCAATTTGTATCATTTTTAATGTCTAGTTTCTCATACGTTAAGCAATATTGTTTTGCATAATTTTGCCTTAATGTTATTGTACATTTTTCATGTTGCTTGACTTTGCTTGACATACATATTTTCTTAATTGGAAGTTGTATTACAATCCAAGATGTAGTTCTGGGAATGTGTAAGGATTGGTGGAGGGTACAGATTGGAAAGAGGGCTTAATGACATTCTTTCATTGACACTGGTTAGTTAGGGCCTCTCCTTTCTTTGTTGATTATTTGATAGAACTAAAAGAAGTGTTATGGGTATAAAGACTGCTAGCTTTTACATGTTTTCTGAGATACTGCATGGGTGAGGTAATCCGGAACTCATTTTTGTGTTAAAATACAGCATCTCTATGAAAACTTACAAGATATTTTAAAGCTTGTAACAAAATGTTGTGAAAATTATTAAAGCAAATAAAATATATGTACATATTTCAAAGCTCAATTAATTTGAAATTATCTGCCGCTGCTACCCTATTTCTGTATATACTTCCCTCTATTAGCCCATTCTCTATACTAGCTTTGAATAGTCCAGCATAATGTCTTTCTGACAGTTCTTGTTATTATCATTATTATTATTACTTTTATTATTATCATTTTGGGTTGGTCCGACTCGACAAGTATTTGTTTACGTTTTTAGATCTCCTTTCATTCCTGCTAAGCTGCGAACTGTTATATATCAATTATGTGTAAATATTGCAATCTATAATATTGCAATCTATAATATTGCAATCTATAATATTGCAATCTATAATATACAATCTCTATTATTGCAATCTATAAAAATGCAATCTATAATATTCAATCTATAATATTGCAATATATAATAATATTGCAATCTATAATATTGCAATATATAATAATATTGCAATCTATAATATTGCAATCTATAATATTACAATCTCTATTATTGCAATCTATAAAAATGCAATCTATAATATTGCAATCTATAATATTGCAATCTATAATATTGCAATCTATAATATTGCAATCTATAATATTGCAATCTATAATATTACAATCTCTAATATTGCAATCTATAAAAATGCAATCTATAATATTACAATCTCTATTATTGCAATCTATAAAAATGCAATCTATAATATTGCAATCTATAATATTGCAATCTATAATATTCAATCTATAATATTGCAATATATAATAATATTGCAATATATAATATTGCAATCTCTATTATTGCAATCTATAAAAATGCAATCTATAATATTGCAATCTATAATATTGCAATCTATAATATTCAATCTATAATATTGCAATATATAATAATATTGCAATATATAATATTGCAATCTCTATTATTGCAATCTATAAAAATGCAATCTATAATATTGCAATCTATAATATTGCAATCTATGATATTGCAATCTATGATATTGCAATCTATGATATCGCAATATATAATATTGCAATCTATAATATTACAATCTCTAATATTGCAATCTATGAAAATGCAATCTATAATATTGCAATCTATGATATTGTAATTTTTTTTTACAAGTAGCTCTTTGCAATGCTGAATAATTCCAATGAGTTTTGTCCAGGTTTGTAGGTGAATGCACTTATTGGTTTAGCAAAGAATTTTGGGGTACAAAGTTGTCAAACTGGATGTTAAGATGCAAGCAAATTTGATAGATAAGGTGTTAAATAACAAAGCCCAAAAAGTTAAGACAATAATTTTTGATTCCATCTGATAGTTAACTGGAAGCCATTGAAGGTTTTTAGGAACTGCTGTTATGTAAGAAACTTGTACTGTATGTAAAATATATTAAAAATGCGGAAATTTCTTTTGTTCCTGCAGAATCAGATTCTCCGCCAATTATTTCCAGCTGTCCGTCTGATATAAGTGCAAGTATCAGTCAAGCAGGGGCATGTGCCACGGTCACATGGGTACCACCCACAGCAACGGATGGAATAGAGGGCAGTGTTCCCGTCTTTGGTGATATTAATCCAGGAGACTGCTTCAGCCAAGGTGTCACAACTGTGATATATACAGCCTTGGACTCTGTGGGCAATGTTGCATTTTGCTCATTTGATGTCACAATAAGTTTAAATGGTAAGTAAGTTTAATGAGATCATAGGGGATTTATTCTAAATTTTCTTGTTGTGGTGCCGTTAAGCCTTCACCAAACAAACAAACAAACAAAAACAATCATAATAAACCTTCTTTAAATGTAGATAAGACAAATTATATCATATTTCATGCTCGTGGGAAATTGTCAAGAATACTGCCATCATGATCAACAATGTGCAAATCAGCAGAGCGATGAAAACTAAATTTGTGGGTGTAATTGTTCATGAAAACCTCAACTAGGCTCCACACATCAATTTTGTAAGTAAGAATATTGCAATTTCAGTTGGTATTATTGGTAAGCTTAACCCTTACTCTACCAGCACTTTTTTGAAAATGCGCTCGGGAGGCGGGGCCAAAGACGGGGCACCCAAAACGGCGATAATATTGCCGCGTGATAGAGTAAGGGTTAATCAAGGCGTGATTATTGAAGGATCCTCTGTCTTCCAGGCAGAAAAGCTGGGCCCCTTCCGCTTTCGGGACCCGCTGGGCCGCCCACCGGGATCATGCTGCCTATATTTTCGGGTTGGCGCATATGTCGCGGGTTGATTAACCCTTACTCTACCAGCACTTTTTTGAAAATGCGCTCGGGAGGCGGGGCCAAAGACGGGGCACCCAAAACGGCGATAATATCGCCGCGTGGTAGAGTAAGGGTTAAGCAACTTTTACCCACTAATGTATTTCTAATAATCCTATCACTTATGTCTTATTGTAATATAGTTTGGTGTAATAGTAATACCGCCATATACAGAGATTAAGTGTCCTCCAAAAGAAAGCAGTTCGTGCTATCTGCAACATTCTATACTTAGACCATACCCCTCCATTATTTGCTCAATTAAACATTCTGCTTATAAATTCCTTAAATAAGCTTTATGTAGGGACCTTAATGCACAGTGCTATTAATCACCTCTAAAATGATCTGACCTCTCAGGCACAATTTGACCTTCGTTGTCGTGGTGCCGTTAAGACCTCATCAAACAAACAAACATTAATCACCTTCTACCATACTCTGGTAATTACACATTTTTGTTTAATTCAGATATTCACAATTATACAACAAGAACCTCCCATAATCTTTGACAAATTGGACCTAGAACAGAATTAAGTCCTCTTTTTATTACACAGCGGCCAAAATACTTCAATTATTTAGCTCTATTTGAAACAACATCTGCTTAATAATACACCGCAGTAATTTATTGTAATATATATTTTTGTATTGTAACTTTCTATTGTATTTTTTCATTTAATTTTTTAAGTCGACTATTCAAAGAATAGTCGAAATATTCTACTACCCTCAGCGTCGGCTTCGGCATCTGGTTAAAGTTTTGGTTAAAGTTTTCATAACTTTCAGAACAGGGTGGGTTGGCATGTGGAATAGAATGGGTAGGCATGTGGAACAGGGTGGGTTGACATGTGGGACAGTGTGGAATGGCATGTGGTGGGGTGTCATCTGGATTTCAGTTGTGATGGCTTGTGGGTCATGCATGTGGTGGAATGGCATACAGTATCTGGTTTTCAGGTGCGATTGCATGGAGAATAGGCGTAGGATGACAATTGGGGAATTGATAGAGTGTGGGACAGCATGGAATATGCATTATTAGGGTTGAGAAGATTTGTACCATTTCCAATGTCTAGTTTCTCATACGTTAAGCAATATTGTTTCACATAATTTTGCCTTAATGTTATTGTACATTTTTCATGTTGCTTGACTTTGCTTGACACACATATTTTTTTAAATTGGAAGTTGTATTACAATCCAGGATGTAGTTCTGGGAATGTGTAGGGGTTGGTGGAGGGTACAGATTGGAAAGAGGGCTTAATGACATTCTTTCATTGATACTGGTTAGTTAGGGCCTCTCCTTTCTTTGTTGTTTAATTGATAGAACAAAAAGAAGTGTTATGGGTATAAAGACTGCTAGCTTTTACATGTTTTCTGAGTTACTGCATGGGTGAGGTAAGCTGGAGCTTTTTTGTCTTAAAATACAGTAGCTCTATGAAAGCTTATAAGATATTATGAAGCTTGTAGCAAAATGTGAAAATTATCAAAACAAATAAAATATAAGTATATATTTCAATGCTCAAATAATTTGAAATCATCTGCCGCTGCTACCCTATTTCTGTATATACTTCCCTCTATTAGCCCATTCTCTTTACTAGCTTTGAATAGTCGAGCATACTGTCCTTCCAACAGTTGTTGTTGTTGTTGTTGTTGTCGTTGTCGTCGTCGTCGTCGTCCGTCGTCGTCGTCATCGTCGTCGTCGTCGTCGTCGTCGTCGTCATTATTATTATTATTATTATTATCATTTTTGGGTGGTCTGACTCGACAAGTATGTGTTTACTTTTTTAGATCTCCTTTCATTCCTGCTAAGATGCGAACTGTTATAATAATAATAATAGCTGGTACTTATAAAGCGCCTTTAACTCAGAAGAATCTCAAAGCGCTGTACAATACAATAAAAATGGAAGAGAATAAACAAAAAAACTTAAAATTCATAAGTTACAAAGTACCGAACATTAAAATTGAAATGCATATTTAAAATGGAATGCAAATTTAAAATGGAAATGCAGATTTAAAAAACATTTATGTAGAACTAGGTGTAAAAGAGTAAAAATGATTATGGTATATACAGAATACAAAAATATAGATCTACGGTCATTGTGTAAAAAGGAAAGTCTTAAGTTTGGATTTGAAGACAATTATTGAAGACGCAAGTTTAACATGCAAAGGCAGTTTGTTCCATTCGGTGTGAGCGGCTTCCATGAAAGAACGTCTTCCATAAGACGCGTGCGAGAACGACATGTAGGGGGCTTGATAAGGTTTTGCGACGAAGAACGTAAGGACCGGGATGGGGCATATTGTGTAACAAGATCTGATATGTATGATGGTGTCAGTGCGTGAAGCGCTTTGTAGGTGAGTAGATTATTCTTGAAGGCAATCTTTTGACGAATGGTCAACCAATGGAGTCTTCGCAGAATCTCGGAAATACTCTCGTGCTTTTTCGAGCGTGTTACAAGTCGGGCGGGGGTATGTTGGACTTGTTGCAATTTCATGATCTCGATATCAGGCAATCCGTATAAAAGGGAATTACACTGATCCAACCTAGAAGTCACATAAGCATGTACTAGTTTCTTGGTAGTGTCATTATCAAGATAGTGTCTGATTCGACCAATGCATCTGATTGTGTGTGTGGCGTTCTTGCAAATGTTGTTAACGTGTTGTGTCATGCACAGCTGCTTGTCAAAAATGACACCGAGATTGCGAGCTGATTGCACAGGTTCCACTACAGTTCCATTTACTTGAATGCCAGCAATATTGGTTGATTTGACATTGCGCGACGTGATATGAAGAATCTCCGTCTTGCTATTGTTCAGTTTAAGTTCCAAGCTTTTATGTCAACAAGACTTTTTTCCAATTTGGCAATACAAGTGTTTCTATCGGATGGTTTCATAGGCATGTACAACTGCGTGTCGTCAGCATATGACATACACTGAATTCCGTTTGACTCTATTATATCTTCAACTGGAGCACTGTACATTGTGAACATAACGGGACCAGCGACCGATCCTTGTGGAACGCCATAATGTAGTTGAATCGGATCTGATAGGGCTGTGTTTACACTAACAGCTTGTTTGCGATCCTTCAAGTAAGACGTAAACCACTCCAAAGCCCTTCCGGTGATTCCAAAACGCTCCTCGAAGCGAGCAATTAATACCTGATGGTCAATGGTGTGGAATGCAGCGGAGAAGTCGAGTAAGATCAAAACAGCTTCATCACCTTTGTCTATCGTCTGCAAAAGGTCGTTATACACCCGCAAAAGCGCTGTTTCCGTACTACAGCCTTGCCTATACGCCGACTGCCTATTTGCGTGTAATCCAAACTCTCTCAAGTAGTCCTGAAGTTGTAAGACCGCAATCCGTTCAACAAGCTTAGAGTCAAATCGTAATTAGAAATTGGTCGATAATTCATCATTACTTCGCAATCAAGAGACTGTTTTTTGATTAGAGGCTTTACACGAGCAACTTTGTAGCTGTTGAGGAACCTACCCAAAGATAGAGACTTATTTACAATCCTTGTAAGAACCGGTAAAAGGTCCTCAAGTAAGTAAAGAAGCAATGTCATTGGCAGTGGGTCAAGTATGCAAGACTTTTTTGCTGCTTTCTGCACAACCTCCCGAACCTCATTTTCAGTGACGCTCTTGAAATTCGCAAAAGAACTATTGCAAGTCAGGTGGATGATTTCAGAGAAAACAGGTGGAGAGTCAATGTCCAATGATGTTGTATCTTAAGAATCTTCTCTTCGAAAAACGCCCCGAACGCATTTGCAAGATCTATTGACGAGTTGCTCGATGGTAGAGTTGTAGATGATTAGACATTTGATAATCTATCGTTCACTTTAAACAGCTGCCTCTGGTCACAGTTGGTAATAACTGACTGGTGATGTCTCTGTTTGGCACTGTCAAGGAGCCGCTTGTATTCAATACAACTTTGCTGAAAGATCTGTTTGTCTATTACCAAACCGGACTTTTTACATTTCCTCTCAAGTGAACGCTTGTTCCCTTTAGCGATGCGAAGACTGTCATCATACCAAGGTGTGTGGGGACGATTTGTGATTTCCCTGTTTTTTTCGGGAGCATGATGGTCAAGAATCTTACCCAAGACCGTGTTGTACTGGTCTGTAAGCGCATCAAGGTCTTCAGCAGGCGTTTGAAACAATGGCGAATCTAACACATCCTTACCTTAAGCAACGAGGTCAATTCTTTTCAAATTCCGTTGACACAAGATGGTTTTGGTCGCTTCTGGTCGAGCAACATCAAGATCACACCGAACTGCTGAATGGTCTGATGGAAGACCATTAATGATTGTGATCTTTGATACAAAAGGATCAATATCACGACAGATGATCAAATCTAGTGTGTGCTGCTTATTATGAGTACTGCCAGTCACATGTTGTTGAAAACCAACTGACTGAAGAAAATCAAGCATACGGCGGCCATCACGATCGTTTACATCATCCACATGAAGATTAAAATCACCAGCGAATAATACTTGACACTGAACAATTGATATTTCTTCCAACAACGTAGTGAACTCATTAAAAAATGTTGCATTATTCACTTTATTTCGCTTGGATGGCGGGGGTCTGTAAATGGTAATATAACAATTATCTGTAAATGGTTATATAACAATTATCTTATAATATTGCAATCTATAATATTGCAATCTATAATATTGCAATCTATAATATTGCAATCTATAATATTGCAATCTATAATATTGCAAGCTATACTATTGCAATCTATAATATTGCAATCTATACTATTGCAATCTATACTATTGCAATCTATACTATTGCAATCTATGATATTGCAATCTATAATATTGCAATCTATAATATTGCAATCTATAGTATTGCAATCTATAATATTGCAATCTATAATATTGCAATCTATGATATTGCAATATATAATATTGTAATCTATAATATTACAATCTCTATTATTGCAATCTATAAAAATGCAATCTATAATATTGCAATCTATGTTATTGCAATCTATAATATTGTAACAAAATTGTTACAAGTAGCTCTTTGCAATGCTGAATAATTCTAAAGAGTTTTGTTCAAGTTTGTAGGTGAATGCACTTATTGGTTTAGCAAAGCATTTTGAGGTACAAAGTTGTCAAACTCAATGTTAAGGTGCAAGCAAATTTGATAGATAAGGTATTAAATAACAAAGCCCAAAAAGTTAAGACAATAATTTTTGATTCCATCTGATAGTTAACTGGAAGCCATTGAAGATTTTTAGGAACTGCTGTTATGTAAACCACGTGTACTGTATGTAAAATATATTAAAAATGCAGATTTTTTTTTTGTTCCTGCAGAAGATTATCCGCCAATTATTTCCAGCTGTCCGTCTGATATAAGTGTAAGTATCAGTCAAGCAGGGGCATGTGCCACGGTCGCATGGGTACCACCTACAGCAACGGATGAAGTAGATGGCAGTGTTCCCGTCTTTGCTGATATTAATCCAGGAGACTGCTTCAGCCAAGGTGTCACAACTGTGATATATACAGCCTTGGACTCTGTGGGCAATACTGCATTTTGCTCATTTGATGTCACAATAAGTTTAAATGGTAAGTAAGTATAATGAGATCATAGGGGATTTATTCTGAATTTGATTCAGTTTTTGATTCTGCTGGTAGTGGTAGAGTGTGTTAATTTAATGTCACATTAGTGCAGTGTGTTCCTTTAACGTCACATTAGTGCAGTGTGTTCCTTTAATGTCACATAAGTGCAGTATGTTCCTTTAATGTCACATTAGTAGGAAAGTGAATACATTATTCAAAAGTCTTTTGCTTTTGGAAATTGAATCAGCAAACAAATGAAGGTACACTATTGGGTCTCCTTCCAGTGAAGACTGTGTACAATCAGTAGAGCTTGGAGGTCTAGCTGGTCTAGGACATTTAACAAAAAGAAATGCACACAGATATGTTTACTCGCCGAAAAGTTTCTCTTCAAGCCTACCCGCACCCGACACCTGAGTTAATCCTGAAAACTCTGGTATGACAATTACCCCCCTCAATTACTTCCTCTTCAGTGTATTGTGTTTCCACTCCAATCAATGATTGTTTATTTGCCAACCATGCATGCCACAGCCAAATAACCCAAGGATATTTTGTGTGTAAAAGATTACACAAAGCCAGAGCTGAATAATCAAGGCACTTTTGTGTTTGAAATCACTCATCCATGTAAGGTGTCTTAGTGGGAGAAGTTTGTTTTCAAACTGGTGGTAAAAATAGCTGTGTATCTTAATGCCTGAGGTAATAATGTGCAATAACTGTGAATGATTGATGGACCATTTCTCCCAAGAAAAGAGATTGCTTTATGTAGCCATAAAATCAAGCAAGCAATTGCACACGTAATTACAGATACTAGATGGTGTGCTTTGAATGTTAAGAACACTGCCCTACATTGACCTCATTTGTATATATGTAGCTATTTCATAACTTAAATTTCTATCCGGTTCAGACTGGTTTGGATAAATGAGAGATTGATGTATGGCAAATTGTTTAAATATTTTCTGAGTCTGAATCTGAATAGGTTAAGTCAGCAAAAATCTTTCAAGAGGACATGAACGCCAACCGAGCGTAAAAAGTATGAGTAAAAAAAAAAAAAAAAAAAAAGTTGGAGAGTGGGGAGAGAGGTGAGGTGGGAATTAGCTATGATGTGAAATGGTTTAGTAGGACTGATGGTTAATGAATATTCATGTACTGACCTATTTGCATAATCTGCTTAATCCAACAGATAATGAGCCACCCGTATTTATAGACTGCCCGTCTGATATCTCAGCAGTTATCACCACAGTGAGGGCCTGTGCCAGTGTAGACTGGGTAATTCCAACAGCCATAGATAACATTGATGGCATCGTGTCTAGTAGATCCAATTTCAATCCAGGAGCTTGCTTTTCACAAGGCTCCTCCACTGTTACTTACACAGCAACCGACTTGTCGAGCAACACAGCTAGGTGCTCATTTTCTATCTCAGTTTCTTTCATAGGTAGGTTGGTTATTTTACCATCATTTGAATATGCATATATTTAATGAATATGCAAATGAAGTGACTTTTTATCTATTAAAAGGAATATGATTATGTTTTTGTGTTTTTACTGAATCCATTTCATCTTGTATGGATTCATTTCTCTTTGTTATTTTACTGATATAAAAAGGACAAAGGACATCTACTATCTACTCAATAAAAGAGATCAGGTGATGATCCAACTACTATCTACTAAATGGAAGAGATCAGGTGATAATCCAACTACTATCTACTAAATGGAAGAGATCAGGTGATAATCCAACAACTATCTACTCAATCAAAGAGATCAGTTGATAATCCAACTACTATCTACTCAATCAAAGAGATCAGGTGATAATCCAACTACTATCTACTCAATCAAAGAGATCAGGTGATAATCCAACTACTATCCACTCAATCAAAGAGATCAGGTGATAATCCAACTACTATCTACTCAATGGAAGAGATCAGGTGATAATTCAACTACAATCTACTCAATCAAAGAGATCAGGTGATGATCCAACTACTATCTACTCACATGAAGAGATCAGGTGATAATCCAACTACTATCTACTCAATGGAAGAGATCAGGTGATAATTCATGAAGAGATCAACTACTATCTACTCACATGAAGAGATCAGGTGATAATCCAACTACTATCTACTCATTCAAAGAGATCAGGTGGTAATCCAACTACTATCTACTCATTTAAAGAGATCAGGTGATAATCCAACTACTATTCACTCAATCAAAGAGATCAGGTGATAATCCAACTACTATCTACTCAATGGAAAAGATCAGGTGATAATCCAACCACTATCTACTCAATGGAAGAGATCAGGTGATAATCCAACTACTATTTACTCAATCGAAGAGGTCAGGTGATAATCCAACTACTATCTACTCAATGGAAGAGATCAGGTGATAATCCAACTACTATCTACTCACATGAAGAGATCAGGTGATAATCCAACTACTATCTACTCATTCAAAGAGATCAGGTGGTAATCCAACTACTATCTACTTATTCAAAGAGATCAGGTGATAATCCAACTACTATCTACTCAATCAAAGAGATCAGGTGATAATCCAACTACTATCTACTCAATGGAAGAGATCAGGTGATAATCCAACTACTATCTACTCAATGGAAGAGATCAGGTGATAATCCAACTACTATCTACTCAATTGAAGAAGTCAGGTGATAATTCAACTACTATCTACCTAATGGAAGAGATCAGGTGATAATCCAACTACTATCTACTCAATCGAAGAAGTCAAGTGATAATCCAACTACTATCTACTCAATCAAAGAGATCAGTTGATAATCTTCAAAGTTGGACTAACAGTAGATTGTACTTGTGAAAGAGGACCCATGACAGTTGCCCACATTCTCCAAGATTGCTCCATACATGGGGTGTTCTATACACAAGTGTGGCCATCACCAACAGGTGTGCAGAAGAAACTCTTTGGCATTCTAAAGGATCTACAGGCAACGGCAGTTTTCATAGAAAGTGCCGGAATCAACATCTGGAGAGGCGAACAAGGAAGAATAAGAAGATTTCTCATTATATGATCGATACAAAATGTTCAATGATGCTGCTTGATTTATATATTAGATAACCTCAAGTAGTTAGAGGCTTAAACTAACAGAAAAAAAATCAGGTACAGGGATTTTTACTTTAAATCTTAAAACTAGAACATTAGTTTTGAACAAAAGGCTGAACATGCTTTGGGAATTTTTTGTAATATGTAAAATTATTTTGTGATTTATGAAGAGAAAATATTAAGAATGTGTTCAACTGTAATTGGTTTTGACTGTAATCCGGAGGCCACATGATTGGAAGACTTTTATGAGTTGTTTTCTGGTTCTATCTGCTTGGCGGCTGTTAGGCTTCTGAGCACGGCCAAGCCGTCATCCCTATATAGGCCGACGCTTTCCATTTGGGGCTTGGTTTCAAGTATTTTCAGTATGTATAGTCCTATGAATTTGCAGATTTCTGCACCATTATACCCGCCCATGGTTATGTTGAATGCATTGGGAGTATTCTTTTTTAGCCATGTTCTGCCAGTGCTGTGGAATAGCAGTGATTTTCTGGCATGCATTATGGTGTTGAGTTCCGTTCCAGAGATCTTGGTATACTGTTCGGCCCATGCGAGGGCTTGCTGTTGCAGGTTTTCTGAGATGGACGGATAAAAGTCTATAATATCGAATACGAAGAACGAGAGTAAACTTTTTTAGATAGGTCATTAAACCACTCAAGGACAGATGCTGTGTTGCGCCATTGGTTGACACGCGTTGCTTGTCTTATGTCTTCATTTTTCTGTCCACAATTTGCTTGCTCGCTATCCCCATTTTAGTTTTAGCAGGGTTGATCAGTCTGTATTTGGGGTTGTGGTCGAAGTTTTCTTTATGGTCCTTTAGTGTGATGTTTGCGGTGTTGGTTTTGTTTTGTTTATTCTTTCACTTATATCGAGTTTATTTGCAATTGCGTATAATTCCTCGCTGATTTCATTGGTGGTTTGTGGGTCTGCAAGCGTGTATGTTTTTGTTATGTTTCTGTGAGCAATTTGTCATACTCCTTGTGTTCCATTTCATACATGATCCTACTTTTCTCGGCGGGCAACAAATTAGGTTTTTAATAAACTTTGCTGCTATTCGGGAATTCTCAATTTCTGGAAAATCCCAAATTTTCAGGAAGTAGTCTTTAATTTTAGGGAAAAATTGTTAGATTTAAGCAAGCATTTTCCTTACATTTTGTCAATTTCTTCAGCTTAACCCGGAAGAAAACATTTTACTGGGAAGGGGAAATCCTCTTGGGGGAAGGGGGAAATTTTTCCCACAAGTAACTTAATAAGATTTGTGAATGATTATTACTATCTTATTTTTAATCAGATAATTCCCCACCAGTCATATCAGGATGTCCAGGGGATATCTCAGCGACTCTTGTGATCGGAAATTCATGTAAAAACTTATTTTGGATCCCACCAATGGCAACAGACAATAGTGGTGAAGTTCAAATCATTTTCAGTCAGGCCCCGGGAGATTGCTTCAAGGAAGGAGAGACGATAGTGATTTACACAGCTATTGACCCATTTGGGAACTTTGACACCTGCGAGTTTAGAGTTTTTGTCACCCGAGGTAAGATACAACCTTTTGCTGAATTCAGCATAACCATGTATGTGCTGTGATACTGTATGTCGTTTTGTTTGTGTTACTGCCCTACAAAAAAGAGTATGTCAAACCTTGTCTTTGTTTCTGCAGGAACACATGTAACAGACAAAAGACTTCACGTGTGGCAAACAAAAGTGACACACATGACAATGCATGAAATTGGAAGTAATCCCCAGCGTGTCTAACAGGTAATCCCACATGTGTATATGTGTGGCTGACATGCATTTCAATGTGTGGAAATAAGTGTTTTAACAAGACAGGAAAAAGTGTGGTAAAACAAGTTCCAACCTGTCTTAAGAAATGTGGCAAAACGTGGCAAACTTTCAAGTAATTTTGGACCAGCTGCATGAAGAAATATTTGATGGTGTAAACGCTTTGTCTGGTACTTATGACACAGGTTTTCTCTTCTTTCCTGTATGACACACATTGTCCTGTTGGACACAGGAAAACCTGTGAAGTGTAGTTTCCATGTTTTATGTGTAAAAGAGTGGCAGACACTGTTTTTTGTGGAATGAGTGAGAAAGAGTGTCAAATTAGTGCAAATACCAAGGATTACCCTGGGTTTGCATGCATGTTCATGCATGAAATTGGAACAGCTGACACAGGTTTAATTGTGGTGTTAACAAATCTGTTTTTTTCTTTGGGGCTTTTCAGTGTGTTTCTTCAGCAAACAAAGATCTTTGAATTCAAAAGGAGATTTTTTTCAACAGTTAGTTTATTGCTGTTGGTAATGTGTAATTGTGGTGATAAGTGGTAATTGTGGTGATAAGTGGTAATTATTGTAATAAGTGATAATTGTGATAATAAATGGTGAAAGTGGTGATATTGGTGGTAAAAGTGAATCAATCAATCAGCATTCTAATAAAGTGTTGGTATCTGCCATTAGTGACTCTTAAGGCAATTTACATAAAAACAAACAAAACAGTAAAATATTGTTAAAAGAATTCAGGTGTAAAACATGGTGATATTTAAGTGGTATTTGTGGTGAAAAGTGGTAGTTTGGGTGATATGTGGTGATAAAAGTGGTGATGTTTAGGGGGTAATGATAGTTATTTGTGGTGAGAAGTGCAAATCTTGGTGATAAGTGGTGGTAAAAGTGGTAAAAATAAATACTTGTGCCATCATCCATTTGAGCTGTTACTTCCATAATCTATTTAACCTTACTCTACCACGCAGCGATATTATCGCCGTTTTGGGTGCCCCATCTTCGAACCCGCCTCTCAAGCGTGTTTTCAAAAAAGTGCTGGTAGAGTAAGGGTTAATCAACCCACGACAAGTGTGCCAACTCAAAAGTATGTGCAGCATGGTCCCGGCGTGCGACCCATTGGGTCACTGACGCGGAACGAGCCTGACTATGCTGCTTAGAAGACAGAGGACCCTTCAATATTCAGCCAGTTTGGGTGTCCCGTCTTTGACCCCGCCTTTCAAGCGCGGTTAAAGAAAGTGCTTGTAGAGTAAGGCTTAAAGTCAATGTTAAAACCCTTCTTCTTGCATCAGTGATGAAAGAAGCTTTATATATTAAACCTTAATTCTTTTGAGAAACAGACTGTTTATTTCAATTAAATTTCAAATTCATGTAACAAATCATACACTTGGACAATATTAACTTGACTACTTTTTACAATCTGTTTTAAATCTCTTCTTCTGCTTGTTATCCATCTGTTCATGCATAACAAATCAACGTTATTACTGTTAGATATAACAGCATTTTAAAGATAAAAAAAATTAAACAAGAAATTAACTTTGAATTTAAATTAAACAATAGTTTTAATTATATACATTATGTCCATCTGTATGTGAATAGACCTCATTGATGAATGACCCCATCTAGTCCTGCCAACTAGTACGATTTTGCCCTATTTGTTGCAGGAAAATGTTGAGAATACGATTGTACCTTTTTTGGCACCAGAATACGTTTTTTTTTTTTTTACTTATACTTTTTACGCTCGGTTGGCGTTCATGTCCTTTTGAAAGATTTTTGCTGACTTAACCGATTCAGATTCAAATTCAAAATACGATTTATAACCATTTGCGGCTGCTGCCAAAAAGTGTAGATTACAAGTTAATTATGCAAAAGGCAACCTACCTGCAACAGAGTTCTGATCAAGTTAAGTACTCCAGTTCTATCAGTAAACCTTTGTTTTGTACATTTTATTTGAAGAGTACAGTTTTTTTTTATCAAAAATACAACTTTTGTAGTTCCAAAATACAGTTTGGTGATCCTAGAGGTTGGCAGGCCTGCCTCATTGTGCATACCATTCCAAAATGGCTACTTTGTGTCAAGAATGAGAAGCACTGAACAAGATGTTTAGCTGCTTTTCACTTTCAGTTTTTCAGCTTTTATATTATTTATTTAATTCAAATTAATTGTAATGGTTTATGTCCCCTTTATTCTGACTAGTACCAAAATTCAATTGTTTGTAATCCTTGCTAATGCTTTTCCATCATGTCTCATTGTTATGCAAATTTACATTGAATATTCATCATTCTTTCTCTTGGTTGTATATTTTTCCATCATGTCATTGTTAATCATATATATTACATGCATATTCATGTTTCTCCACCATGGCCCATTTGCATGTTTCCGCCATTGTTTGTTTTCATCAGATATCCTCCCTCCAATGTTTTCCAATTGTCCTCCAAATCTGTCCGCAAACCTCCCCCTAAATGAATCATGCTTCATAGTGTCATGGATCCCTCCTGCTGCCACCAGTAACAGCAATGACACAGTTACTGTGACATCCAATTACCAGCCAGATGACTGTTTTGAGCTGGGTGAAACGCTGGTAACCTATTTGGCCACAGACAGTCTTAACAACACTGCCCAGTGTTTGTTCATTGTAAATGTTACTCAAGAAGGTAAGCTTCAGGAATATTCATACTTAGAATTAGTTTTCCTTTTTGCTTATAAAATCCATTCCTAGAATATCCAATTTGATGCATCAGTTTGTCGTATTTGAGATAACCTATTCATTTTGGTTGCATTCCCCAGCTTATGTTAGTTCTTTAAATGACTATTAAAGTCTTAGAATAAGTATCTTTTTTGCTCAGAAAACCATTCCTTCATACCCTATTTGTTGCAACCATTTTTTATATCTTATTCATTTGATTGCATTCCCCAGCCTATGTTAGTTCTTCAAGTGACTATTAAAATCTTAGAATAAGTATCTTTTTTGCTCAGAAAACCATTCCTTCGTACCCTATTTGTTGCAACCATTTGTCATATCTTATTTATTTGATTGCATTCCCCAGCTTAATTTAGTTCTTCAAATGACTATTGAAATCTTAAAATAAGTATCTTTTTTGCTCAGAAAACCATTCCTTTGTACCTATTTGTTGCAACCATTTGTCATATCTTATACATTTGATTGCATTCCCCAGCTTATGTTAGTTTTTCAAGTGACTATTAAAATCTTAGAATAAGTATCTTTTTTGCTCAGAAAGCCATTCCTTCGTACCCTATTTGTTGCAACCATTTGTCATATCTTATTTATTTGATTGCATTCCTCAGCTTATGTTAGTTCTCCAAGTGACTATTGAAATCTTAAAATAAGTATCTTTTTTGCTCAGAAAACCATTCCTTTGTACCCTATTTGTTGCAACCATTTGTCATATCTTATTTTTTTGATTGCATTCCCCAGCTTATGTTAGTTCTTCAAGTGACTAATAAAATCTTAGAATAAGTAATTTTTTTTGCTCAGAAAACCATTCCTTCGTACCCTATTTGTTGCAACCATTTGTCATATCTTATTCATTTGATTGCATTCCCCAGCCTATGTTAGTTCTTCAAATGACTATTGAAATCTTAGAATAAGTATCTTTTTTGCTCAGAAAACCATTCCTTCGTACCCTATTTGTTGCAACCATTTGTCATATCTTATTCATTTGATTGCATTCCCCAGCCTATGTTAGTTCTTCAAATGACTTGAAATCTTAGAATAAGTATCTTTCTTGCTCAGAAAACCATTCCTTCGTACCCTATTTGTTGCAACCATTTATCATATCTTATTCATTTGACTGCATTCCCCAGCTTATGTTAGTTCTTTAAATAACTATTGAAATCTTAGAATAAGTATCTTTCTTGCTCAGAAAACCATTCTTTCGTACCCTATTTGCTGCAACCATTTGTCATATCTTATTCATTTGATTGCCTTCCCTCAGTTTATGTTAGTTCTTTAAATAACTATTGAAATCTTAGAATAAGTATCTTTCTTGCTCAGAAAACCATTCCTTCGTACCCTATTTGTTGCAACCATTTGTCATATCTTATTCGCTTTGATTGCATTTCACAGCTTATGTTAGTTCTTCAAATGACTATTGAAATCTTAAAATAAGTATCTTTCCTGCTCAGAAAACCTATCCTTCGTACCCTATTTGTTGCAACCATTTGTCATATCTTATTTCTTTTGATTGCATTCCCTAGCTTATGTTAGTTATTCAAATGACTATTGAAATCTTAGAATAAGTATCTTTTTTTGCTCAGAAAACCATCCCTTCGTACCCTATTTGTTGCAACCATTTGTCATATCTTATTCATTTTGATTGCATTCCCCAGCTTGTGTAAGTTCTTCAAATGGCTATTGCAATCTTAGAATAAGTATCTTTTTTGCTCAGAAAACCATTCCTTCGTACCCTATTTGTTGCAACCATTTGTCATATCTGTACCCTATTTGGTGCAACCGTTTGTCATATCTTGTTCATTTGATTGCATTCCCCAGCTTATGTTAGTTCTTCAAGTGACTGTTAAAATCTTACAATAAGTATCTTTTTTGCTCAGAAAACCATTCTTTTGTACCCTATTTGTTGCAACCATTTGTCATATCTTATTCATTTGATTGCATTCCCCAGCCTATGTTAGTTCTTCAAGTGACTATTAAAATCTTAGAATAAGTATCTTTTTTGCTCAGAAAACCATTCCTTTGTACCCTATTTGTTGCAACCATTTGTCATATCTTATTCATTTGATTGCATTCCCCAGCTTATGTTAGTTCTTCAAGTGACTATTAAAATCTTAGAATAAGTATTTTTTTTGCTCAGAAAACCATTCTTTCGTACCCTATTTGTTGCAAACATTTGTCATATCTTATTCATTTGATTGCCTTCCCCCAGTTTATGTTAGTTCTTTAAATAACTATTGAAATCTTAGAATAAGTATCTTTCTTGCTCAGAAAACCATTCCTTCGTACCCTATTTGTTGCAACCATTTGTCATATCTTATTCGCTTTGATTGCATTCCACAGCTTATGTTAGTTCTTCAAATGACTATTGAAATCTTAAAATAAGTATCTTTCCTGCTCAGAAAACCTATCCTTCGTACCCTATTTGTTGCAACCATTTGTCATATCTTATTCCTTTTGATTGCATTCCCCAGCTTATGTTAGTTATTCAAATGACTATTGAAATCTTAGAATAAGTATCTTTTTTTGCTCAGAAAACCATCCCTTCGTACCCTATTTGTTGCAACCATTTGTCATATTTTATTCGTTTTGATTGCATTCCCCAGCTTATGTAAGTTCTTCAAATGACTATTGAAATCTTAGAATAAGTATCTTGTTGGCTCAGAAAACCATTCCTTCGTACCCTATTTGTTGCAACCATTTGTCATATCTTATTCATTTTGATTGCATTCCCCAGCTTATGTAAGTTCTTCAAATGACTATTGCAATCTTAGAATAAGTATCTTTTTTGCTCAGAAAACCATTCCTTCGTACCCTATTTGTTGCAACCATTTGTCATATCTTATTCATTTGATTGCATTCCCCAGCTTATGTTAGTTCTTCAAATGACTATTGAAGTCTTAGAATAAGTATCTTTTTTGCTCAGAAAACCATTCCTTCGTACCCTATTTGTTGCAGCCATTTGTCATATCTTATTCATTTTGATTGCATTCCCCAGCTTGTGTAAGTTCTTCAAATGGCTATTGCAATCTTAGAATAAGTATCTTTTTTGCTCAGAAAACCATTCCTTCGTACCCTATTTGTTGCAACCATTTGTCATATCTTATTCATTTGATTGCATTCCTCAGCTTATGTTAGTTCTTCAAATGACTACTGAAATCAAGTTAGAATAAGTATTTTTTTGCTCAGAAAACCATTCCTTCGTACCCTATTTGTTGCAACCATTTGTCATATTTTGTTCAGTTGATTGCATTCCTCAGCTCATTTTAATCCATCAAATATCCGTTTTTAATTGTACACATTTCATCAAAGTATTATTGTATATCATTCATTTTTTTGTGTAATTTACTATTTGGCAACAATGGTTTAACAATGCCCTCTAATATATGTTCATTATAAATGTTACTGAAGAAGGCAAGATAAGACTTTGTTAAGACTCTCTATCATCCTAAAGGATATGTTCATAAGACTCTCTTTCATTTTATGTGTAGAATGACAACAAAACGAACAAAATGGTGAAGAAATTGTGCAAAATTCATCTCTGAATGAGATATTCAAGTTTAAAGCCTGTTTTGCTTGGAAGTTTTAAAATGGTACTCGTCATGACATCACATTCCATAAATATTTTTCGATATTTTGTGACTTTCATTTATTGGGCATGTTAAGAAAGTACTACAATAGAATCTTGTATAGTGACTGTAATTTACCACCTGAATAAATGTTGAGGAAATGGAGAAAAACTAAAAATATTTACAATGCATTGAAAATTGTTAGGAAAGTGCAGTCTTAGATTTCTGGTCAAAATTCATTTTCATCCATGGCTCTGTGATAACCTTCGAGTGTGAAGGAGGTAGGTAGCATATTAAGTAGTAGGAGAAGCCTTATATTACATCACCCTTTTACAGCAGACTTTGCATGAACATTATTGTGGGAATCAAAACAAACAATTAGGGCAAATGTCATTTGTTTTGTTTATCAATTGTGATCAAATCTGGACCTGATGATATTTCCCTGTAATTCTTTTAATATTGATTTTCTAGACAATTTTGTCAATAGTAATGCCACTATACTATAGTATTAATACCCTTTTTACTTGTATTGTAGATCAGGTATGCTATGCTAAAATTGATAGTATCTGTACCCACAATGCAAAGTAGTTCAGATGAGAAAGATACATGTACAGTATGAGATGTAAGGAATGAAAATTTAAAGGTACCTGACTTTTTATAACCTTCTTTTAATTTCTTCATTTTGTTTATTTTTCAGCGGTTGCACCCCATCATTTTCATTTTGTCCTGACGACCAGTCTGCGACCATACGTAACCCTCGGGATTGTGCGTCAGTTACCTGGCGACAACCTGTGACAATTGGTGGCAGTGGTGCTGTACAGGTTGCAAACTCTGAAAACCCTGGCGATTGTTTTGGCATTGGTGTGACGATTGTTCAGTACATCGCAACTGATGCCTTTAATAATGTTGCTATGTGCTCATTTTTTGTGGTAGTGACCTTTGAGGGTAAGTGGATATACAGTTTTAAAGAGATGAAATTTTGCGAGAAGAAGACAGTGTTAATTGGCACTGGGAGTTTAAATTCAGGGGATTCTTCCCTCATATGATTTTGTTTTTGAGAGAGAGAAAGGGGACGGGGTGGTGATGGGAGTGGGAGGAGCGTAAATTGTGGAAAAAAATGGGGGACTTTGGAAAACTTCAATATTTAGGTACTATATGCTTACCTAATTTCTTTGCAAGAATTATTATCATCATCATCATCGTCATCATCATCGTCATCATCATCATTATCATCATTGTCATCGTCATCATCATCATCGTCGTCGTCGTCGTCATCATCGTCATCGTCATCATCATCACTATTGTCATCATCATCGTCATCGTCATCGTCATGGTCATGGGCATGGTCATTGTCATTGTCATTGTCATCATCATTGTCATCGTCATCATCATCATCATCATCATTATTTAGGATAGGGAGTTAAGGAATGAGGGGGGATTTGTTGTGGGAATCCTGCAATCCCACATCCTAATGTGAACACTGGTAGAACATAAATACCCCTGCTATTGTCCATTCTGTCCATGAGTGTATGCAAGAGATTTAACTTAGAAGGCAAAACATATTAGGTCAAATGGTGAAAAGATCAAAAATGAGTTGCAACACTTAAATAATTTAGAGAATGAATGAATTAAATCCATACACAACCTTTAAGACCCATGAAGCAGATGCTTACCATGACTCCTTGGAGATTATTGCTTCATCTTAGTTTTTCTCTAGCTAAATAAAGTTAAACAGTCAGATAAAAGTGTCCATTTGTATTTTCTATTCCTGTGACATTTAAATTACAGCATGAAGGGTGACATTTTCATAGCCATAATGACGCTTTAGGTTTGCCAAGTTTATTTTCCATTAACTTATGTTTACATGTCTGCATGGCTCAGCTTCCCAAGAGGTAAACTGATTATTTTTAAAATAGGAATGAACATGCGCTACTTAAATGTGTTAGTGGCAAACAGAAGGCATCCAATTGATAATGATCATTATTATCATTAATGATAATAATAATAATAAAAGTAATAATAATAATAATAATAATAATAATTATACGCTAATTAATTAATAATTTTTTGCTACTTAAATGTGTCAGTGGCAAACAGAAAGCATCCCAAGTACTAAAGGCTCAATCTTGATATGTTTCGTTCACATAAAAACATGCTTAACATCAATTCTTCATATCATAATTTAAAACATGGTCATTTTTTTGTTCCAACCACTCTTTGTTTTCATAGATATTGATCCACCAATCATTGAAGGTTGCCCAGGTGACGTTACTCTGCCCCTTGAAGCAGGTCAGGTTTGTAGAAGTGCAAGATGGAACGAACCGACAGCCACTGATAACAGTGGGCAACAGATATCAATGACATCCACTTTCCAGCCTGGTAACTGCTTCTTCATTGGAAGTATGGATGTTGTGTATGTTTTCGGAGATCTTGCAGGGAATGAGGCTGTTTGCTCCTTTGCGGTCAATATCTTTGACATTGGTAAGTGTGAATGAGACAAATGATTATAGGATATGATAAGAGATCATTCGTTGTCATATTACATAACAGTGTACAATAGAGGAACAAAGTTGTGTAGAAAGTGCTCAAAAGCGATATTAAATTAAGTGTTCAAAACCCTCTTATTCAATTAAGTGTTCAAAACCCATTTTCAATTAAGTGTTCAAAACCCTTATTCAATTAAGTGTTCAAAACCCTTATTCAATTAAGTGTTTAAAACCCTTATTCAATTAAGTGTTCAAAACCCTTATTCAATTAAGTGTTTAAAACCCTTATTCAATTAAGTGTTCAAAACCCTTATTCAATTAAGTGTTCAAAACCCTTATTTAAGTGTTCAAAACCCTTATTCAGTTAAGTGTTCAAAACCCTTATTCAATTAAGTGTTCAAAACCCTTATTCAATTAAGTGTTCAAAAGCCTTATTCAATTAAGTGTTTAAAACCCTTATTCAATTAAGTGTTCAAAACCCTTATTCAATTAAGTGTTCAAAACCCTTATTTAAGTGTTCAAAACCCTTACTCAGTTAAGTGTTCAAACCCTTATTCAATTAAGTGTTCAAAACCCTTATTCAATTAAGTGTTCAAAACCCTTATTCAATTAAGTGTTTAAAACCCTTATTCAATTAAGTGTTCAAAACCCTTATTCAATTAAGTGTTCAAAACCCTTATTTAAGTGTTCAAAACCCTTATTCAATTAAGTGTTCAAAACCCTTATTCAATTAAGTGTTCAAAAGCCTTATTCAATTAAGTGTTTAAAACCCTTATTCAATTAAGTGTTCAAAACCCTTATTCAATTAAGTGTTCAAAACCCTTATTTAAGTGTTTAAAACCCTTACTCAGTTAAGTGTTCAAACCCTTATTCAATTGTGTGTTCAAAACCCTTATTCAATTAAGTGTTCAAAACCCTTATTCAATTTAGTGTTTAAAACCCTTATTCAATTAAGTGTTCAAAACCCTTATTTAATTAAGTGTTCAAAACCCTTATTTAAGTGTTCAAAACCCTTATTCAGTTAAGTGTTCAAAACCCTTATTCAATTAAGTGTCCAAAACCCTTATTCTATTCAGTGTTCAAAACCCTTATTCAATTCAGTGTTTAAAACCCTTATTCAATTAAGTGTTCAAAACCCTTATTCAATTAAGTGTTCAAAACCCTTATTCAATTAAGTGTTCAAAACCCTTATTTAAGTGTTCAAAACCCTTACTCAGTTAAGTGTTCAAACCCTTATTCAATTAAGTGTTCAAAACCCTTATTCAATTAAGTGTTCAAAAGCCTTATTCAATTAAGTGTTTAAAACCCTTATTCAATTAAGTGTTCAAAACCCTTATTCAATTAAGTGTTCAAAACCCTTATTTAAGTGTTCAAAACCCTTATTCAGTTAAGTGTTCAAAACCCTTATTCAATTAAGTGTTCAAAACCCTTATTCAATTAAGTGTTCAAAACCCTTATTCAATTAAGTGTTTAAAACCCTTATTCAATTAAGTGTTCAAAACCCTTATTCAATTAAGTGTTCAAAACCCTTATTTAAGTGTTTAAAACCCTTACTCAGTTAAGTGTTCAAACCCTTATTCAATTGTGTGTTCAAAACCCTTATTCAATTAAGTGTTCAAAACCCTTATTCAATTTAGTGTTTAAAACCCTTATTCAATTAATTGTTCAAAACTCTTATTTAATTAAGTGTTCAAAACCCTTATTTAAGTGTTCAAAACCCTTATTCAGTTAAGTGTTCAAAACCCTTATTCAATTAAGTGTTCAAAACCCTTATTCTATTCAGTGTTCAAAACCCTTATTCAATTCAGTGTTTAAAACCCTTATTCAATTAAGTGTTCAAAACCCTTATTCAATTAAGTGTTCAAAACCCTTATTTAAGTGTTCAAAACCCTTATTCAGTTAAGTGTTCAAAATTTTATTCAGTTAAGTGTTCAAAATTGTATTCAGTGAAGTGTTCAAAAATCTTATTCAATTCAAAAATCGTATTTAGTTAAGTGTTCAAAATCGTATTTAGCTTAGTGTTCAAAATCGTATTTAGTTAAGTGTTCAAAATCGTATTTAGTTAAGTTTTTAAAAACCTTGTTCAATTAGATGTTTAAGAATCTTATTCAATTAAGTGTTCAAAATGGTATTCAGTGAAGTGTTTAAAAGTGTTCAATTAGGTGTTTAAGAATCTTATTCAATTAAGTATTCAAAATTGTTTTCAGTTAAGTGTTCAACTTTAATAAATTAAGTGTTCAAAAACCTTATTAAATTAAGTGTTTAATAACCTTATTAAATTAAGTGTTCAAAAATCTTAGTCAATTAAGTGTTCAAAAATTGTATTCAGTTAAGTGTTCAAAATCGTATTCATTGAAGTGTTCAAGAATCTTATTTAGTTAAACAGATGTTTAAGTTCCAATTTCCATAAAAATTGTGTATAAATGGCTGAAATCCGACCTCACATTCCCCAAACGATTTTGTGTATTTTATTGAATTGTTTTCTGTTGGTTGTGCCATACAACCATGTGATATGTCAGGAGTCAAGCGATGTAAGTGTGATTTGGAAAAAAATAGATATTAAAACAGTTTGAAAGAAGGTGAATTGATCTTCCATATCGCATTAGCAATCACAAAGCAAGTGAGTGCCTGACACCTCTCATCTACAGCAGACGTTCTACAACAGTCATTTTAATGCAAACTAGTGACTTCTCACTCCCACCCCCTTATTGGCTCCCTCAACCCCTTTGCAACAATTGCCATTGCACCCTCACAATCCATCACGTTCTCCTTGCTTGCCCCTGTACAGCCTTTCGCAGAGCTTCCCTTGCTCCCCACAACTCAATTGCTGAGTTCTTCCAGAAAAATTATCCGGATAAAATTATCTCCTTCCTTCATCAAGCCTCCCTCGATAGCCATATTTAATTCTCCTCTTCTACCCCCTCTCTACTTTGTTTTTGTTTCAACAATGCACCTCCCCTCTCAATCACAGCTTTCTGACCTTTTGTTCTTGAAATTCTCTCATTCTCCCCCTGTTTCCTTTCCTTCCTACCTCTAGAATGATCTGACCTCTCAGGCACAATTTGACCTTCGTTGTCGTGGTGCCGTTAAGCCCTCATCAAACAAAAAAACAAACAAAGTTTTCATTTCTGAAATGAATAACTGATATTTAGGACAGAATTACTCAACATTTTGAGCTACCAACCCAGCCATATATCACAAATTACTGTATACTGAAAATTCCTTAAAACTATATATCCTCATAACTCATCAGCTAAAAGAAGTTATTTTCAAAATTCAAGGAATGCTGTACCAAAATTGTGTAACTCTTTCTAATATCTTATTCAGCTGTTGATA
Source organism: Chiridota heheva (assembly GCA_020152595.1). NCBI lineage: Eukaryota > Metazoa > Echinodermata > Holothuroidea > Apodida > Chiridotidae > Chiridota > Chiridota heheva. Next base: position 347,957 of record JAIGNY010004190.1, on the reverse strand, counting down.
TTAAGACACATTATGTTCTCATTTCTTGTATAAATAGTTGATGTTACCCCACCAAGGATCGAAAATTGTCCAGGTGACATCACTACAACTGTTGAGCTGGGGTTACCTGATGTTCTGGTCATTTGGGACGAGCCAGCTGCTATAGACGAATCTGGCCCAACCACACTTATATTAAGGAGCCACACCCCAGGACTGAACTATCCAGTTGGTATCACATCAGTAATCTACACGTTCAGTGATACTTCAGGAAATGTAGCACAATGTCGGTTTACTATCATTGTCATTGAGGGTGAGTTGGAAATGGATTTATATTTTCTGTAATTTGATAAATGAATAATGCTAGTGACTTGACGTGCAAATGGAACTGGAAAGTGTTCATAATTTGTTCATCATAGATGACAGAATTAGGTTAGTATTCATAAAAGTTGGGGTTATAATCATAGATGAAAGAATTAGGTTAGTGTTGATAAAAGTTGGAGTTATAATCATAGATGAAAGGATTAGGTTAGTATTCATAAAAGTTGAAGTTATAATCATAGATGAAAGAATTAGGTTAGTATTCATAAAAGTTGGAGCTATAATCATAGATGAAAGGATTAGTTAGTATTCATAAAAGTTGAAATTATAATCATAGATGAATGAATTAGGTTAGTATTCATAAAAAGATTATAATCATAGATAAAAGAATTAGGTTAGGAACTGCTCATCAAAAGAAGATGAAATTCTGAGTAGGATGTGATTTTATAACTGATTTATATCTTTTTATAATTTTATAAACCGGTATTAGTCAGTGACTTGACATGAAACTGGACTGTTTGCATAATTTTTATGCTTAATTGCTTGTCAAAACAGGATGAAATTCTCAGTAGGAGTACATTGAATTTTAGTAATAGCATAAAGGTTGGAATTATAATCATAGATGAAAGGATTAGGTTAGTGTTATTAAAAGTTGGAGTTATAATCATAAATGAGAGAATTAGGTTAGTGTTATAAAGTTGGACTTATAATCATAGATGAAAGGATTAGGTCAGTGTTATCAAAAGTTGGAGTTATAATCATAGATGAAAGAATTAGGTCAGTGTTATTAAAAGTTGGAGTTATAATCATAGATGAAAGGATTAGGTTAGTGTTTATAAGAGTTGGAGTTACAATCATAGATTAAAGGATTAGGTTAGTGTTCATAAAAGTTGTAGTTATAATCATAGATGAAAAAATTAGGTTAGTATTCATAAAAGTTCATAGTACATGCATTGGGACTTCACACGAAACACAAAAGAAGCATTCAAAAATCTGATTCAGTTAAGTAAATATTTAAAGTCTCATTTGTGTAAAAACGACTGAAATCAGACTAGATGTTACATCCTCATATTCCTCAAAGTCTTTATGTATTATATTATATTTTTGCTGAGAATTTGTGTCTTAAAAACCATTGGATATGACAGAAAAGTAGTTAAGCAGATTATTGTAAGGCGGATATGTGACTGAGGTGTGCACTTCTGGATAGAAGCGTGAAAATTTGCACAAAGGGGTTTTTGAGTATGCTGATTTCAAAAATTGCGGGAACCACGATGTCACTCCAACCCTTCCCGCCAAAAAATTCAAAATTCAAAATGGCCACCACAAACACGTTTTTGCCCATAAATCAGCTGTTAGTGCCCCGATTGCCATGATCTTGGTGTCTATACCTATGTTCTTGAGGTCAAGAAATTCAATAAAACCCATGCAAAACATCATAAGATCCATCTACTTGCCAAAAAATTGAAAAGGCAATTCATTCATTTACCATGCAGTAATTTACAGACAGGATAGTTAAAATTACTGTTTTAAACCTTTTTATCTTTAATTGTTCTCCTTATTTATTTATTCATATTCTTTTATTTTCTGCTATGTGTTTTAATATGTATATGCATGTACTTTTTCCTTTTACAATTGTTTTAAATTTGTACTGGAATATATAATATAAAAAAATTAAAAAAATTAAAAAAAATTATAATTTAGCATGTAAAGAAAGTTTGAACAAAAAAATTCAATTTTGTTTAAAACTAAATCAAGTTTCTTCAAAGTACATTAACAACAACAGTAGCAGTTTCACAACATTAACGCTTTTGGATGTTGTGTTTAAATTTCAGTTGATACTACTCGGCCGGTCATTTCTAACTGCCCAGACGATATTACAGTGACAGCTGGTTTTGGTGAAAGTTCGCTTGTTGTGACCTTTTCACCTCCAATAGCGGTGGACAATTCTGACCCAGCAAGACTGATCTTATCTCCACCAAATTGCCTCTCTGGAGAGAGGTTCAATATTGGGCAGATTCTGTGTGTCTTCATATTTACAGACCTTTCTGGAAATTCAGCCTCTTGTGATTTTACCGTCACAGTAAATTCAGATGGTGTGTATCAATTATTATAATTATTTTCATATGTATCCTTTTCGATGTAATTTTTTTCTTTTTCTCGTTACTATATATAAATATATATAGTTATATGTTTCTAATATATTAATGTCATGTCTCGGAGACTTACGTTTAACAAGTTTTCTAAACTTTCTGTACAGTCTCCCCAACCTTTTCTTGTGATCAACATACTGTATGTCATTTTCTATTCCTGTATTATATATTAACTTGTACTTTCCTCCACTGTAAATATTTAATAAATTGTGTTGTAAATAAAGTGAATAAAGTGTAAGTGTAATTCTATTTATAATATCAGTTATAGCACAGGTGCAGCTAGAGAGAGAGAGAGAGAGGAAATGTGGGATATCATATCTCCCAATTTTGAAAATTAAAAGTTAACTTTAAAGATCCACAGCTAATTAAAAAAATAAACAGTTAAATGATGGGGAGGGGGAGAGGGGGGAGGGGGGTTGTATTATGTCTCCATTCATTATCTATATTTTGAACAAATATTATTGTGTTTCTATTTCATAGCTATATTAATGATGAATATCAGGAAGGGGGAGGCTTTTTTTTTGTGCGTCTATCCTTTACCTATATTTTGAAAAACATTATTGCACCTTTTACCTGTACCAATATTTGTGACAACTTGTTTTTTTTTTTTTTTTTGGGTGGGAGGGTAGGATTTCATTGTGCCTCTATACTGTACATATTTTTTTAAACAAATATCACACAACACAACTAAATTACCATAAAAATTAATCAAAAATTGTCTATCCCACTAAAAGGACACACAGTTTGCGATCTATAAGATGAATATTTAAATTATATAAGATGAATATTCAAATTATATAGATGAATATTCAAATTGTATGTAATGAATATTCAAATGTTTTTTTTCCATCTTAGTTGACACAACTAATCCAGTTGTAATTTGCCCAGAGAACATCCAGCAGACAGTTCCGTTTGATTCACCGGGGACCACAGTCTCTTGGAAAGAACCAACTGTGACTGACAATTCGGGTACAACATCATTGCAAAGTAGAACCCATGTCCCAGGGTCGTTTTTTGCTGCTGCCTTCCCCACCACAGTGGCATACATTTATGAGGACCCCAGTGGAAACTTAGGGACTTGTAGTTTTACTGTCACAGTTTCTGAAGGAGGTAAATGTTTATAATAATATAATTCCTGTTTCTGTATTGAAGTTGCATGAATACTGTGATATGATGTTGTACATTACTCAATACAACTGATATCTCTTTGATATATGTAGTACATACTAACATCACATTATGGGATAAACAGTCTGGCTTTTTTTTAATAATATGATAGAAATAACAATTATAAGTCATCTGAAGAATTCTCACGTCGTACAAAAAAATGTATCATATATTTTCTAATTTATTAAAACATTGATATAACCCTTCATGTGCGCTGCCATTTTATGCATACATCCTCTAAAAAACGATGTCATACACTCAGCATATGTTAGAATATTATATGTATTTCATTATAATCTATTTCAAATTTTCTAACTTCTAAGAAATAAGTTTTCCTTTGCATGGGTCTATGAATTTTGAATCTGTATATGATATCAATGATTCAAACCCTTGGAACTTCATGGCAAAGCATTTTGACAAGAAAATTCCAAAGAGAATTCTAAGAAATATGTTATGTGTGCTAACACATAAGGCAAATTATCTCATGGTTGGCATGATTTCAACACAAAATTAGACAAAATGGCAGCGTCCATGTTACAACTTCAATCTTGGATAACTTGAGAATGGAATAAGATTTTATGATGGGGCTTTTTGATAGTTGGCATTAAGTGTGCAAGCTCTTTCCTTTCAGTATGCTATCATAGGGGCATTAATTTTATGCCCAACGTACATCAGGTAGAGGCATCATATTACACTCGCTTGTGTTGGCAATGTAATTAGATCGTAGCTCTGCCAGGCAAAGCAAATAATGATATCATATTAGGTTGCCCTTGCTCTGGCGAGGCGTGTGACGTGCAACCATCGATTTGGGTCAAAATCGGCAGTTGCAGTGCATACTAAACGGAAAGCGGAGGTACATCTCATAGTTTAAAAAAATTTAAATCATATATAGAGTATATAACTTGATGTCACCTTTAATTATGAGTCATACCTAGCATATATTCTCATGTTTCTTTTACCTGTCCTCTTGTTCATTATCACCATGAGAAACACCTTGTTGTTATATACTCATATTATTTTCATCATTTCTTAAAATGTGTTCCTTTGTCTTTATTTCATCATGTAAACTACTGTAGCATTGTGTTACTGTAAGTTATACCTTGCTTTCTCACATGGACCTGATTTACCACTTATGCAACCAAAACTAAAAGCCTAGTCTTCCCTTTACGTGCTACCCATCTCTCCAACAGTATCGCTGGCACGTGCCTCCCCCCTCCTCCCCTCCCCCCTCCGAATCCAAAAAATTCAAAATGGTTTGTTGTGTATTTGACATGATTTTTAAGCAATTTCTTGCCACCAAAACCATGAAAAATGTAGGGCTTCTATCCCTGGCCCTCACCAGGCTTCATCCCTGTATCCTCACCAGGGGCCCTTAAGCAGGCCCCTGCTTCTTATGCTGTTGTGGTGTACGCTTTGCATGCACAGTACTACCACAAGCACTTCACACTTGTACATACAGTTTTATTCATTCCCCCCCCAATAAATTTGTTCTGTTGGCACCTGTACCTCCTAAAAGAGCTCACTATGATAAACACCAGGATTGAGCATTATTAGATTGTTTTAAGACTGATCTTAAAAACAGCAAGAAAAAAATGAATCATGGAGGATTTGTTTAAGGTAAGAGACTCATATTTAAAAAAGTTGATTAAATAATCAGAAAAGGCAATCACTTCCTATATTTTAAGCTCCTAAATTTTTATTTGGGAAAAGTTCTTCATCCAGAAGATGGACAATGATTTGTCAATGTCTGAGGAATCTAATTTGCTTTTCAAAATTTGACCATCATTGTTGACACTCTGTTATGTTCTATAGCACCATGGAGAAAGTGCCCTTCCCCAATGAAGACAAAAATAATTGATCAATTTTTCACCTATTTTTGTTTTTATCCATCAAAGTACGCCTCAGGATCACATATGTCATAATTTGCTTGGAGTTTGGCTATTATTCATTTTTTATATTCAGCAACTCTGTGTTTTACCTTTTTTTACAGAGGACTTAATTCCTCCAAGAGTGATATGCCCATCTGACATCACCAGGACTGTTCTAATAGCAGAAACTGGTGTTGCTGTCACATGGGAAGAACCAAGTGTAACAGATAATTCTGGCACGGCGACTTTACTGTCACGTTCCTTTGCATCTGGGAGCTTCTTCCTGATTGGTCAAACAGCTGTGATGTATTTGTTTCAGGACCCATCTGGAAACGTGGGGTCATGTGACTTCATCATCTTAGTAACAGCAGGTAAGAGCAACTTATTCCTCCGTTACACACTATACATCATCTTTTACACACTATACATCTTCTGTTATACTCTTAACATCATCTGTTATACACTACACAGCATCTGTTATACACTATACAGCATTTGTTATACACTATACAGCATTTGTTATACACTATACAGCATCTGTTATACACTATACAGCATCTGTTACACACTATACAACATCTGTTATACACCATACAGCATCTGTTTTACACCATACAGCTTCTGTTATACACTATACATCATATGGTGTACACTATACAGCATCTGTTATACTTTATACAGCATCTGTTATACACTATACATCATCTGTCATACACTATACAACATCTAGTATACACCATGCAGCATCTGTTATACACTATACAGCATCTCTTATACATCTACAACATCTGTTATACACTATACAGCATCTGTTATACTCTACACAGCATCTGTTATACACTATACATCATTTGTTATACACTAAACAGCATATGTTAATACACTATACATCATCTGTTATACACTATACAGCATCTCTTATTCACTGACATCTGTTATACACTATACAGCATCTGTTATACACTATACATTATTCATTTAGATTGAAATGCTCCTGATATAAACTTGTTTTGTTAAATCGGAAGTGCTTTTTTTAGTTTGTTCAAAACCAAAACAAAAATGTGGAGCCATAATCTTTTAGGACAAATGCATCACATATTCTTTCCAAATGTTATTGTATGGTCATTTTTTGTTTTTTTGTTGTTGATAAAACAAATCAATGAATGACATGTAACCATAATCCATTCCCTTAGCATAAAGAGCCATAAATAAATCGGCATATTTCATTTTCACAGTGGACAATACCCTTCCTGTTGTCACCTTTTGTCCTGCACCAATTATGCAAACCATCTTGTTTGGTTCTGGTGGTACCACAGTCTCATGGACAGAACCGCAGGCAACAGACAATTCTGGTGATGTTTCTCAAATTTCCAGGTCGCATGCGCCAGAGAGTTTCTTCGAGACTGGAGTTACACAAGTGACTTACGTATTTGCGGACAGGGCAGGGAATGTGGTGCTGTGCGTGTTTACTGTTGCTCTCATTGAAGAAGGTATCAGAAACATAAATATGTTTGGTTTTTATTGTCTAAAAACGTTAGTGGTGAATAAAAGCAGCATGAACTATATTTCTTTGCATGATATTATTGAATGAAAACGCATAAAATTTCAATGGAGTATTTGCATATTGGTATGACCCATGCATTAAAACCTGTTAATGCATAACCATGATTATTTGGTTTATTCCATTTTCAAAACAGGTTATTTTTTTAATAAAGTGACAAAATGTATGTATACTTTTCTCTTTTTCCATTTTTTTGTTTTTTTGATGCATTTTAAACAATCTTACACAGAAATTTTATATAAAAGAATAATTTTTGGCATCGTGTTTATATACGTGTTTAATGTATGGCTCAAAGGACTTTGAAAGTCGATTGGGCCATTCTACTCGTGTCAAAGACCTTTGACCCATTAAATACGCATATAAACATTCCGCCTCAACATTTATCTTTAATTATTACAGTAGTTCACTCTCTCTTTAATAGAATGTTTACAATTCTATTTCAAGGTTAAGGTTATGGCAGGGTGTTTTATCAGTTAAGGAAATTCTCCTCTTCAGGAGAAAATTATTTCCCCCTGAAGAGGGGAAAATCTCAAGATGCAATTTTGAAGATTACCCATGATGCCTCTAATGAAACAGCGTATAACGCTATGGTACAGAACTTGTATAGGTTTTAGACATTTTATAACGAAGTAGGTCAATTTCATTTTTGCATTTTCAAAATCTATTAATGCTGTTTAAGAGATATATAATGACAATATTACAATTTCTGGTCTGTTTTCGCTGGGGATTATCAAAGTAATGCAGACACCATCCAGTACCAAACAAGAAAGAGAATGTCCATTGCACAAACAGGTATGCATGGTCACTTCGCATATACAATGACCATATATAAGCTAATTGAAAAGCATAGGTCAAAGCACTTGTAAATGGAAATCCGGAAGTTACGTGATTACATAGGTTTTTCCCTCTTTGGGGGAAAATAATTTTTCCCTGAAGAGGGAAATCTTCTAAACTGTTTATATATGCATTTAATACACTGGGCAAAGTAATATGGCTGGAGTGGAATGGCCTGAGTGGAGTGGTTGGATTGGAGTGGCTGGAATAGAATGGCTGGAGTGGAATGGCCAGACTTTAGGAAGGGCATTGAATCCTATGTAATATTAAAAAGCACTAGACTGAAAAATAAGGGTGCTTATTTTTGCAAATTTCAGATATTTTATCCACAACAGATGGATAAAGAGCAATGGTCACTTGAATATCTATATTAACAGAAAATTGCTATACCGCTGCATGATAGATAAGCATTTGATGTTTTGGGGGACCCTCTAAAAATACGCCTTCATTTTTTGGTCCAGTGCCCCTTTAAGTACATTGAATGGGATATAAGCACGATGCCGAAGCATCAATCTTTTTATAAAATTTCTGTGTGAAGTGTTTAAAATGCTTCAGAGAAAAGCAACTGAAAATAATTCAAGATGAGAAAAGTTGATACAAATTAACTTTTTGTAAAAGTGGGATAAACTTTTACTGGGATTTTTTGTAGTGGTCATGAAAGTGCAACTTTTCTTTAAAGAAATTGTTTAATTCTTTGTAGAGATAAGTTAAGTTGCTAGACATATGAGTCATTCATACTAACAGTATGGTTTGATGCCATTATGACATATAATGAATATAAACTTATTTTTATATCATAGATTTAGTAAAACCAGTGATCACTTCCTGCCCGACGGACATTTTCCGTGTCCTTCTGTCAAATGAAGATTGCGTTCTGGTAGAATGGACTGAGCCAACAGCTACAGACAACTCCAATTTGCGTGTTACTGTTTTTTCGAACATCAATTCTGGAAACTGTTTTTTCCGGGAGAGACAGGCATTGTTTATACATTCACTGATCTGTCGGGAAATCAAAACAGCTGTTCATTTGTCGTCAGAGTCCAATTGTCAGGTCAGTCATTCAGAAACAAAATTGAGTTTGGAGGCCACTGCATAGATTGGGGAGAGTTACTCACTGGAAATGAAAGCATAGAAACCAATGATTAAAATGGAAAATGTTATGCTATTTTACATGATGGGCACCCCAGTAAAGATAAGAAAAGTATTGGAGCACAAAAAGTTACCTGAAAAATGTATGTGCTGCCAAAGACGGCACTGAGTATGCATTTACACTATTTTGAACATGCTACAGTATGCATGGAGTTTAGGCCCTGGCTAAAGGACTCCTGGTGGGGTTCAATGGAAAGCCCTGGTAGGGTTTCAAGAGAAAACTGACCAAAATTGAGTTCCCTACTGTAAGGCCTAATTACCAAATTAGAACAAGAACTAACTGACTGATAATTATCTATCAGGAATGGTAGAAAAATAACAGAAAATGTTTGAAATCTGTTAATTTTTTCTTATTTCTATATTCTTTAGAGAGGGGCAATTTTTAGCAGGGCATGTTCCTCCAAACAACTTTAGTCCTAAAATTGATATTGCAAGCACACATTAGAAGTACAATATGATGCCATGTGGTAAGAGATTGAAGTACAATATGATGCCCAGTGGTAAGAGATGGAAGTATAATATGATGCCAGTAGTAAGAGATTGAAGTACAATATGATGCCCAGTGGTAAGAGTTTGAAGTACAATATGATGCTTAGTGGTAAGAGATTGAAGCACAATATGATGCCCAGTGGTAATTGATTGAAGTACAATATGATGCTATGTGGTAAGAGATTGAAGTACAATATGATGCCTGGTGGTAAGAGATTAAAGTACAATATGATGCCCAGTGGTAAGAGATTGAAGTACAATATGATGCTATGTGGTAAGAGATTGAAGTACAATATGATGCCTAGTGGTAAGAGGTTGAAGTACAATATGATGCCCAGTGGTAAGAGATTGAAGTACAATGTGATGCCCAGTGGTAAGAGATTGAAGTACAATATGATGCCTAGTAGTAAGAGATTGAAGTACAATTTGATGCCCAGTGGTAAGAGATTGAAGTACAATGTGATGCCCAGTGGTAAGAGATTGAAGTACAATATGATGCCTAGTAGTAAGAGATTGAAGTACAATTTGATGCCAAGTGGTAAGAGATTGAAGTACAATATGATGCCCAGTGGTAAGAGATTGAAGTACAATATAATGCCTAGTGGCAAGAGATTGAGTACAATATGATGCCCAGTGGTAAGAGATTGAAGTACAATATGATGCCCAGTGGTAAGAGATTAAACTCATTTTCAGAGAGTCCTGCGTTGTGTCATCCCACTTGCTTTAGTCTACTCATCTTTAAATGTGTACCAGCATTTCTGAAGAGTTAAGCTACAGTTAACTGCATGTCCTAAATATGAATAATCGCACCAAGGGGACTGGGGATGAGCACTGGCCTTATAGGCCTTCAGGATTGATATGATTTTAAAGATCAAAGGATAGCAAAGACTTGAAAATAATTTAAAGAAAATATGTTATAAACAAAGAAAAAAGTTTTATCAAAATCGGTTTAAAATATGATAAATCATGCAAATTTTATTAAAATTTTGTGACATCATGAAGAAAAACCTGTGAATTTCTTTATATTAACTGATTCTTTTTCAATCCTTCATTATTGGTATTTGAATGGGAGTAGCTGAATATGGTTTTTAATCTCCCTCATATCCCTAGAAAAAATTTAGTGGGAGAAAACAGGTGATGATTATTAATGACTGATTTAAGACAGAAATTACTAAAATTACATTTAAAGATTTTGAGCTGTTTTTCTTTCACAACTGTTGCATACATTGAAAACTCTTCAAAATTTGATTAGCCACAGAGTACAAGTGATCTAATTTTGACCTAATTTAAAGACTTATCTGCTTAAAATTCAATCCTTTTTCTGATGAACCTGTCCATACACCTTAATCTTTACACATTTTACTTATTGTTATTTCAGATACCATGCCACCAACCATCATTTCCTGCCCTCTGAGTGCCTTTGGTACAGCCCCGTTAAACGCTGATTGTGGTACGGTCATGTGGTTCACCCCTGTTGTGACAGATAATGGGGGAGACTTTCTGACATCATCAACTTTTTCATCGGGCGATTGCTTTCCAGTAGGTGACACGCTAGTGACCTACATATTCACTGACCTATCAGAGAACAGCGCGAGCTGTGAATTCACAGTTTTAGTCAATAGAATAGGTACGTATGCCTGATCCGTCACTGATAGCCTCTTATGGGTCTGTGTGGGAGGAATTCAGTGGCATTTCTTGTGCTCTGAAATGGGTACAGGTCTCAAAGTGGATCTACAAATCACACCTACTACAAGACGTTTTTGAACCCTTTTCTTTTCCTAAAAAAAAAAAACTGCATTACTCTTCCTTCCAATGCAGCGTTACTCTTCCTTCCTTCAATGCAGCATTACTCTTCCCTTGATGCAGCGTTACTCTTCCTTCCTTCAATGCAGCATTACTCTTCCTTCCTTCAATGCAGCGTTACTCTTCCTTCCTTCGATGCAGCATTACTCTTCCTTCCTTTAATGCAGCATTACTCTTCCTTCCTTCAATGCAGCATTTTTCTTCCTTCCTTCTATGCAGCATTATACTCTTCCTTCCTTTGATGCAGCATTACTTTTCCTTCCTTCAATGCAGCATTTTTCTTCCTTCCTTCTATGCAGCATTATACTCTTCCTTCCTTTGATGCAGCATTACTTTTCCTTCCTTTGATGCAGCAGTTTTCTTCATTCCTTCGATGCAGCATTACTCTTCCTTCCTTTGATGCAGCATTACTTTTCCTTCCTTCGATGCAGCATTTTTCTTCCTTCCTTCGATGCAGCATTACTCTTCCTTCCTTTAATGCAGCATTACTTTTCCTTCCTTCGATGCAGCATTTTTCTTCCTTTCTTTAATGCAGCATTACTCTTCCTTCCTTCAAAGCAGCATTTTTCTTCCTTCCTTTGATGCAGCATTGCTCTTCCTTCCTTTGATGCAGCATTACTCTTCCTTCCTTTAATGCAGCATTACTTTCCTTTCATATCCTATACCTTAACTATGTTACCTTTAATTAATGTTGACTTCTCTGACAGACAATTGACATGCCATTAAACACCACCAAACAAAAGCAAATGAGTGATGGTCTTTAACTAGATTCTCAAAGAGGTTTTCATGCTTCCAGAATCATTACATAAAATTCTGGAATTTGACAGCAATTTGGATTACATAAAAATCTGTTTTATGGTGGAAGCATTGGGTGGAGCAAGGCATGGGGTGGAGCAAGGCATGGATTGGAGCAAGGCATGGGATGGAGCAAGGCAGTGGGTGGAGCAAGGCAGGGGGTGGAACACGGCAGAAGGTGAAGCAAGGCAGGGGATGGAACAAGGCAGGGGTGGAGCAAGGCAGGGGTGGAGCAAGGCAGGGGTGGAGCAAGGCAGGGGTGGAGCAAGGCAGGGGTGGAGCAAGGCAGGGGTGAGAGCAAGGCAGGGGTGGAGCAAGGCAGAGGTGGAGCAAGGCCAGGGGTGGAACAAGGCAGGGGTGGAGCAAGGCAGGGGTGGAGCAAGGCAAGGGTGGGGCAAGGCAGGGGTGGAGCAGGGCAGGGGTGGAGCAAGGCAGGGGTGGAGCAAGGCAGGGGTGGAGGTGGGGTGGAGCAAGGCAGGGGTGGAGCAAGGCAGGGGTGGAGCAAGGCAGGGGTGGAGCAAGGCAGGGGTGGAGCAAGGCAGGGGTGGAAGGCAAGGCAGGGGTGGAGCAAAGCAGGGGTGGAGCAAGGCAGGGGTGGAGCAAGGTAGGGGTGGAGCAAGGCAGGTGGTGGAGCAAGGCAGGGGTGGAGCAAGGCAGGGGTGGAGCAAGGCAGGGGTGGAGCAAAGCAGGGGGTGGAGCAAGGCAGGGGTGGAGCAAGGCAGGGGGTGGAGCAAGGCAGGGGGTGGAGCAAGGCAGGGGGTGGAGCAAGGCAGGGTGGAGCAAGGCAGGGGGTTGGGTGTGAGGTTTGCTGTTTCAAATGTTGACCACTTATAATTTCTGGTATAGATTGTTTTACTGTAATATGAATGACTTTAACATGTGTAAACTAAAGAGGAACACATTGAGCCTTTGCTAAGGCTCACTTGGAAAGTACATGTAGATGCATACAGCTAAGTCAAAGACTTCAAAGCACACTCTTAAGGTACATCTGATCCACATGATACTGACGCAATACTCAATGTCAAAGGGTGTTTTTCAGCACTATATTTGTTTCTCCTGCACTCTGTATCTTAAAGAAAAGTATCGTCCTATAAATACATTTAGAAGTGAACACCGCTCTGCTGGTAATGTCACTGCTGGTTTCAATTTTCCCTATCAATCACAAGGAACATCCGCCGGACTGAACATGGGAGCATGTGTTATCAATAACATTATAGATTATTAACAATCAATGAGGAAAATTGAAAACCTCAAGTGACATTCCCAGTGCGGCAGTGTTCAATTCATTTCAATTTATTTACGGGACCATACCGCTCCTTAAACTTCGTCATGTCTATGTTATGTCTTGCACTAACTGAACCAGTTTCAAGAACATTCTCCACAAGCTTCAACAAATCATAGGACACCCAAAAACTTTGTCAAGGTAACCATCATTTTTGCAAGCTTTGCCTTGTGGACTGCTTATTTTTCAAAAGCAAATGCATGTATTAAGCACATACAGAGGGCAACCTAATTTTTTGTGAGTTGGTGATGTCCGGTTGATTTGTCAATCTCTGCTATTCCACTGACAGGAGTTTCATCCACACATACAGTCCAAGTCTGGAATGGTCTCCAAACTGTGTTGCTGGAGAGATTCATGACAAAGGGAGTCAGTCCTTCAAGACTCGGTGTACAGTATCATCATCATTTTTCAGCACCTTGACATAGCGGACGACTCTTTTCATTTTGATTGGAGGCCGTTATGAAGCATTGATTGACCCATGAGGACTTTCTTTATAGCGTCTTCATGACGTGTACCTCCGCTTTCCGTTTAGTATGCACTGCAACCGCCGATTTTGGCCAAAATCGACGGTTGCACGTGCACACGCCTCTATCTGATGCACGTTGAGCATATTATGAATGCCCCGATGATAGCATACTGAAAGGAAAGAGCTTGCACACTTAATGTTGTTGCCTGTATTTGTTTTAGACCTGGTCATTGTTCACCTGAGCATTTTATGTATACAAAATGTAACAATTGCCACTGCATCCTCACTATCCATCATGTTCTCCTTGCTTGCCCCCTGTACAACCTTCCCAGAGCTTCCCTCGCTCCCCACAACTCAATTGCTGAGTTCTTCCAGAAAAATCCTCCGGATGAAATTATCTCCTTCCTTCATCATGCTTCCCTTTACAACCATATTTAATTCTCCTCTTTCACCCCCTCTCTACTTTGTTTTTGTTTCACCCATGCTCCTTCTCTTTCAATCACAGCTTTCTGACTTTTATTCTTGAATTTCTCTCTTTCTTCCCCTATTTTCTTTCCTTCCTACCTCTAGAATGATCTGACCTCTCAGGCACAATTTGACCTTCGTTGTTGTGGTGCCGTTAAGCCATCATCAAACAAACAAACAAACAAAATATAAGCATAGAAAAAGTTGTTTCCCAGAATATCAATTTTTCTAAAATTATTTACATTTCACAGACACAGAACCACCAGTCATAACCTTTTGCCCCGATGACATCACAGTTTTCCCCACACCAGGGGACGACTGCACCATTGTGACTTGGGAGAACCAATTGCTGTAGACAACAGCGGTGCCGAGCTGGATATCTTTTCTAACTTCGAGTCAGGGGCATGCTTTACCGAACCAGTCAACTTTGTGTACTACATATTTACAGACCCACAAGGCAGTAATGCTATGTGTACATTCTTTGTCAATCTGGAAACTTTTGGTGAGTTTAGATTTATATCATTTTTTTTCATGCATGACATGTGTGCCTCCTTTACTTTCCACTTGCTACCACCAAACTTTCCATTGTGCATCACTAAATGCCAGGTATGGCCTTCATTTAAGCTCGTTAGTGTGGTACTGGCCTGCCAGCCCAAGTGTTTAATTTATCTTCATCTCTGTGAGTGTGTCTGACCTTCAGAATGGAGTGTATTTCGATGGTTAGAAGCAAGCTGGAAGCAACCTGGGAATAAAGGAGTCATACACATTATGTGAGTGTAAAAATGAGCAATTTACAGTGTTTTTATGTAGCATATTTTTCATTTTTCCCATTATATGCATTACAAGCTATATCCCTTACAAAAAAGAGTGTGTCAAACCTTTGCTGTGTACATGTCGCAGACAAAAGATTTCACGTGTGGCAAACAAAAGAGGCACACATGACAATGCATGAAATTGGAATTAATCCCCTGCGTGTCGAACAGGTAATCCCACTTGTGTTCATGTGTGGCTGACATGCATGTAAATGTGTGAAAATAAGTGTTTTAACAAGACAGGAAAAAGTGTGGTAAAACGAATTCCAACCTGTGTCAAGAAATGTGGCAAAACGTGACAAACTTTCAAGTAATTTTGGACCAGCTGAATGGGCTGTTGCATGAAGAAATATTTTATGGTGTAAACGCTTTGTCTGGTACTTATGACACAGGTTTTCTCTTGTTTCCTGTATGACACGCATTGTTCTGTTGGACACAGGAAAACCTGTGAAGTGTAGTTTCCATGTTTTATGAGTGTCAAACTAGTGCAAATACCAAGGATTACCCTGGGTTTGCATGCATGTTCATGCATGGAATTTGAACAGCTGGCACAGGTTTTTTTGTAAGGGATATGACATGTTTAACTACTTCATCAGTGTACAACAAGTATTAAAAGTATATGAACAGGTATATGCTATATATTCACCAGAAAGAACTTTAAATTCTGAACAGATAATCTTTAAATTACATCAAAAGCATGAGTTATGTCTAATCAAACTTGGAATAATTTGTAATGTATGATAGAGAGGAATGCTGGGCATGTCATACTAACATTTATCAATCCTCCACCATCATTGGTTGAACGGGAGCAATAAGGATAAGAGGTTTTGAATCTCCATCATGCCTTTGATTAAAGTTAACAGTAGAAATGTCCCGTAAATTTCAGTGACTGAAATGTACGCACATAGTGACATGTATATGGCTGACTGTCACAGTGCAGATAAACCTATTGACATGTATATGACTGACTGTCGCAGTGCAGATAAACCTATTGACATGCATATGACTGACTCTTACAGTGCAGATAAACCTATTGACATGTATATGACTGACTGTCACAGTGCAGATAAACCTATTGACATGTATATGACTGACTGTCACAGTGCAGATAAACCTATTGACATGTATATGACTGACTGTCACAGTGCAGATAAACCTATTGACATGTATATGACTGACTGTCACAGTGCAGATAAACCTATTGACATGCATATGACTGACTGTCACAGTGCAGATAAACCTATTGACATGTATATGGCTGACTGTCACAGTGCAGATAAACCTATTGACATGTATATGACTGAGTGTCACAGTGCAGATAAACCTATTGACATGTATATGACTGACTGTCACAGTGCAGATAAACCTATTGACATGTATATGACTGAGTGTCACAGTGCAGATAAACCTATTGACATGTATATGACTGACTGTCACAGTGCAGATAAACCTATTGACATGTATATGACTGACTGTCATGCAGCCGCTATGCTTGCCCTCAACCTCCGCCCTACCCCTTTTCCCAAAACCCTCTCTGACATCAAACCGCTTATCGCTTCCCTTGTTCATGACTGCTGGCAAACCTCATGGAACTCCCAAATTGATAACATCGACAACGTTCATATTACCCGTCTTAGAATTGGTCACACCCACCTCACTCACTCCCACCTCCTTATTGGTTCCTCCCAACCCCTCAGTAACAATTGCCACTGCATCCTCACTATCCATCACGTTCTCCTTGCTTGCCCCCTGTACAACCTTCCCAAAGCTTCTCTCGCTCCCCACAACTCAATTGCTGAGCTCTTCCAGAAAAATCCTCCAGATAGAATTATCTCCTTCCTTCATCTTGCTTCCCTCTACAACCATATTTAATTCTCCTCTTCCACCCCCTTCCTACTTTGTTTTTGTTTCACCCATGCACCTCCTTTCTCAATCACAGCTTATTGACTTTTCTTCTTGAATTTTCTCTCATACTTCCCCTGTTTTCTTTCCTTTCTACCTCTAAAATGATCTGACCTCTCAGGCACAATTTGACCCTCGTTGTAGTGGTGCAGTTAGCACCTCATCAAACAAACAAACAGTGCAGATAAACCTATTGACATGTATATGACTGACTGTCACAGTGCAAAAACACCTATTGACATGTATATGACTGACTGTCACAGTGCAGATAAACCTATTGACATGCATATGACTGACTGTCACAGTGCAGATAAACCTATTGACATGTATATGGCTGACTGTCACAGTGCAGATAAACCTATTGACATGCATATGACTGACTGTCATAGTGCAGATAAACCTATTGACATGCATATGACTGACTGTCACAGTGCACATAAACCTATTGACATGTAAATGACTGTCACAGTGCAGATAAACCTATTGACATATATATGACTGACTGTCACAGTGCAAAAACACCTATTGACATGTATATAACTGACTGTCACAGTGCAGATAAACCTATTGACATGTATATGACTGACTGTCACAGTGCAGATAAACCTATTGACATGTATATGACTGACTGTCACAGTGCAGATAAACCTATTGACATGCATATGACTGACTGGCACAGTGCAGATAAACCTATTGACATGTATATGGCTGACTGTCACAGTGCAGATACACCTATTGACATGCATATGACTGACTGTCATAGTGCAGATAAACCTATTGACATGCATATGACTGACTGTCACAGTGCAGATAAACCTATTGACATGTAAATGACTGTCACAGTGCAGATAAACCTATTGACATGTATATGACTGACTGTCACAGTGCAGATAAACCTATTGACATGTATATGACTGACTGTCACAGTGCAGAAACACCTATTGACATGCATATAACTGACTGTCACAATGCAGATAAACCTATTGACATGTATATGACTGACTGTCACAGTGCAGATAAACCTATTGACATGTATATGGCTGACTGTCACAGTGCAGAAACACCTATTGACATGTATATGACTGACTGTCACAGTGCAGATAAACCTATTGACATGTATATGACTAACTGTCACAGTGCAGATAAACCTATTGACATGTATATGGCTGACTGTCACAGTGCAGATAAACCTATTGACATGTATATGGCTGACTGTCACAGTGCAGCTAAACCTATTGACATGTATATGACTGACTGTCACAGTGCAGATACACCTATTGACATGTATATGACTGACTGTCACAGTGCAGATAAACCTATTGACATGTATCTGACTGACAGTCACAGTGCAGATAAACCTATTGACATGTATATGACTGACTGTCATGCAGCCGCTAAGCTTGCCCTCAACCTCCTCCCTACCCCTTTTCCCAAAGCCGTCTCTGACATCAAACCGCTTATCGCTTCCCTTGTTCATGACTGCTGGCAACCTCATGGAACTCCCAAATTGATAACAAACTCCATGTCATCTAGCCCACAACCCCGATCAAATCCACCATCAACAACCTCTCTCGTATCGACAACGTTCATATTACCAGTCTTAGAATTGGTCACACCCACCTCACTCACTCCCACCTCCTTATCGGTTCCCTCCAACCCCTCTGTAACAATTGCCACTGCATCCTCACTATCCATCACGTTATCCTTGCTTGCCCCCTGTACAACCTTCCCAAAGCTTCCCTCGCTCCCCACAGCTCAATTGCTGAGTTCTTCCAGAAAAATCCTCTGGATAAAATTATCTCCTTCCTTCATCTTGCTTCCCTCTACAACCATATTTAGTTCTCCTCTTCCACCCCCTCCCTACTTTGTTTTTGTTTTAACCATGCACCTCCTTTCTCGATCACAGCTTATTGACTTTTCTTCTTGAATTTTCTCTCATTCTGCCCCTGTTTTCTTTCCTTTCTACCTCTAGAATGATCTGACCTCTCAGGCACAATTTGACCCTTGTTGTAGTAGTGCCGTTAAGACCTCATCAAAGAAACAAACAGTGCAGATAAACCTATTAACATGTATATGACTGACTGTCACAGTGCAGATAAACCTATTGACATGTATATGGCTGACTGTCACAGTGCAGATAAACCTATTGACATGCATATGACTGACTGTCACAGTGCAGATAAACCTATTGACATGTATATGACTGACTGTCACAATGCAGATAAACCTATTGACATGTATATGACTGACTGTCACAGTGCAGATAAACCTATTGACATGTATATGACTGTCACAGTGCAGATAAACCTATTGACATGCATATGGCTGACTGTCACAGTGCAGGTAAGCCTATTGACATGTATATGACTGACTGTCACAGTGCAGATAAACCTATTGACATGTATATGACTGACTTTCACAGTGCAGATACACCTATTGACATGTAAATGACTGACTGTCACAGTGCAGATAAACCTATTGACATGCATATGACTGACTGTCACAGTGCAGATAAACCTATTGACATGTATATGACTGACTGTCACAGTGCAGATAAACCTATTGACATGTATATGACTGTCACAGTGCAGATAAACCTATTGACATGCATATGGCTGACTGTCACAGTGCAGATAAACCTATTGACATATATATGACTGACTGTCACAGTGCAGATAAACCTCAACAAACAAAGAAGCTGAATTATAGGACAGAAATATTAAGAATTACATGAAATTGTTTGAACTATGTTCTCTTCCATGCATTACAATTTTTACATTGTTTAATTTAAAACCTTCTTGATTAACTCAGAAACCACAGCAGCGTAATTTAATGTCTACTCTGTTCAGAATTTCAAGTTCTTTCTGGTGAATATAAAGAGGTTGTCTCTGGTGAATATAAAGAAGTTGCCAAGCTCTTCCAAAAAAAGCCCCCTCCGGATAAAATTATCTCCTTCCTTCATCTTGCTTCCCTCTACAACCATATTAGGTCTTCCTTCCCCACCCCTTCTCTCTCTCTACATTATTTTTTCCACCCATACACCTCCTCTCTCGGTCTCAGCTTTCTGGTTTTTAGTTCTTGTGTTTCTTTTAATCTCCCCCTGTTTACTCTCCTTCCTAACTCTGGAATGATCTAGCCTCTCAGGCACAATTTGACCCATGCTGTTGTGGTGCTGTTAAAATCTCATCAAACAAACATAAAGAAGTTCTTTCTGGTGAATATAAAGAAGTTCTTTCTGGTGAATATAAAGAAGTTCTTTCTGGAGAATATAAAGAAGTTGTTTCTGGTGATTAAAAAGAAGTTCCTTCTGGTGAATATAAAGAAGTTCTTTCTGGTGAATATAAAAAGTTCTTCCTGGTGAATATAAGAAGTTCTTTCTGGTGAATATAAAGAAGTTCTTTCAAATATAAAAAAAGTTCTTTCTGGTGAATATAAAGAAGTTCTTTTGGGTGAATATAAAGAAGTTCTTTCAGGTGAATATAAAGAAGTTCTTTCGGTGAATATAAAGAAGTTCTTTTGGGTGAATATAAAGAAGTTCTTTCAGGTGAATATAAAGAAGTTCTTTCTGGTGAATATAAAGAAGTTCTCTTGGGTGAATATAAAGAAGTTCTTTCTGGTGAATATAAAGAAGTTCTTTTGGGTGAATATAAAGAAGTTCTTTCAGGTGAATATAAAGAAATTCTTTCAGGTGAATATAAAGAAGTTCTTTTGGGTGCATATAAAGAAGTTCTTTCAGGTGAATATAAAGAAGTTCTTTCTGGTGAATATAAAGAAGTTCTTTTGGGTGAATATAAAGAAGTTCTTTCAGGTGAATATAAAGAAGTTCTTTTGGTGAATATAAAAAGTTCTTTTGGGTGCATATAAAGAAGTTTTTTCCGATGAATATAAAGAAGTTATTTGTGGTAAATATAAAGAGGTTCTTTCTGGTGAATATAAAGAAGTTCTTTCGGGTGAATATAAAGAAGTTCTTTCTAGAGAATATAAAGAAGTTTTTCGGGAGAATATAAAGAAGTTCTTTCTGGTGAATATAAAGCAGTTCTTTCCGTGAATATAAAGAAGTTCTTTCTGGAGAATATAAAGAAGTTGTTTCTGGTGAATATAAAGAAGTTCCTTCTGGTGAATATAAAGAAGTTCTTTCTGGTGAATATAAAAAAGTTCTTCCTGGTGAATATAAGAAGTTCTTTCTGGTGAATATAAAGAAGTTCTTTCGGTGAATATAAAGAAGTTCTTTCTGGTGAATATAAAGAAGTTCTTTTGGGTGAATATAAAGAAGTTCTTTCAGGTGAATATAAAGAAGTTGTTTCTGGTGAATATAAAGAATTTCTTTTGGGTGCATATAAAGAAGTTCTTTCAGGTGAATATAAAGAAGTTCTTTCTGGTGAATATGAAGAAGTTCTTTTGGGTGAATATAAAGAAGTTCTTTTGGGTGCATATAAAGAAGTTTTTTCCGATGAATATAAAGAAGTTATTTGTGGTAAATATAAAGAAGTTCTTTCTGGTGAATATAAAGAAGTTCTTTCTGGTTAATATAAAGTATCTACCTGTCCATACTCCTTAAAATAAATTATCTTATGAAGTTAAACCAAGGTGTTAGTTATTTCTCTTTCTCCCATTCCAGTCGACACTTTACCACCAGAGCCCCGCAACTGCCCCGCCGACATCAATAACAACGTCATACCCGTCGGTGCTGTAGATGGTTGCATCAGGGTGTTCTGGAATCAACCAACTGCAATCGACAACAGCGGAAGTATAATCCGCATCACTTCCAGTGCTGAACCTAATGACTGCTTTGATGCCACAACTGTTGTCCAATACATATTTACAGATTCTTCTGGGAACCAGGCTTTTTGCAGTTTCAATGTCATGGTGATTCGGGAAATTGGTAATGACCTTTATCTTAATATTTTGAAACCCTTTTCTTCTTTGTTTCTCATTTCTATTGTAGAATTTGAGACCAAGATGCCAAAATCGGCAAGTTTTCTTGGATCTGTCCCAATCATTCGTTACACTTAACTGGGAGATTCTGTACATCCATCAGATACCTTAACATTTACTCAAGTTTAAATTATCAACTGATTTTTTAAATAATAAACCAAAGTGAATTTTCATTCTTAGTTCATTTTCCTTTAAGGTTTCTAGATGCATCAAGCTAGGTTAATATGCCAGACATAGATGAAGAAAGTGTTCAAAACTGAAATGACTGATATCAGACCAAAGTTAATTAAGCTATCTTGGACATAGGTGAAGAAAGTCTTCAAAACTAAAATGACTGATATCAGACCAAAAGCCATGCATCAAGCTAGGTTAATATGCCTGATATAGGTGAAGAAAGTGTTCAAAACTGATGCTAGGTAAATATGCCGGATATGTCTGACATAGGTGAAGAAAGTATTCAAAATTGAAGCTAGGTTAATAGGCCTGACATAGGTGAAGAAAGTGTTCAAAACTGAAGGTAGGTTAATATGCCTGGCGTAGGTGAAGAAAGTGTTCAAAACTGAAGATAGGCTAATATGCCTGACATAGGTAAGGAAAGTTTACAAGACCGAAATAATTGATATCAGACCAAAAGCTGTGCATCAATCTAGGTTAATATGCCGGACATAGATGAAGAAAGTGTATAAAACTGAAATGACTGATATCAGAACTGGATGCATCAAGTAGGTTAATAGGCCTGGCATAGGTGAAGAAAGTGTTTAAAACTGAGGCTAGGTTAATATGCCTGACATAGGTGAAGAAAGTTTTCAAAACCGAAATAACTGATAACAGACCAAAAGCCGTGCATCAATCTAGGTTAATATGCCAGACATAGATGAAGAAAGTGTTCAAAACTGAAATGACTGATATCAGACCAAAAGCCATGCATCAATCTAGGTAAATATGCCTGATAAGGTGAAGAAAATGTTCAAAACTGATGCTAGGTAAATATGCCTGATATGCCTGACATAGGTGAAAAAAGTGTTCAAAACTGAAGCTAGGTTAATATGCCTGGCGTAGGTGAAAAAGTGTTCAAAACTGAAGCTAGGTTAATATGCCGGAAATAGGTGAAGAAAGTGTTTAAAACTGAAATGACTGATATCAGACCAAAAGCCATACATTAAGCAATCTAGGTGTAAAACTGAAGCTAGATTATGGATAAAGAAAGTATTTAAAACTGAAATTACTGATATCAGACCAAAAGCCATGCATTAAGCTAGGTCAATATGCCGGACATTGGTGAAGAAAGTATTCAAAACTGAAGCTAGTTTGATATGCCGGACATAGGTGAAGAAAGTGTTCAAAACAGATATCAAACCAAAAGCGGCATTACAATTTCACATTCCTTAGAGTATTTTATCATTGATTGAAATATTAGTTCAGATTTTGTGGCTAATGATCATCGATTATTTCAGCAGATTAGTAGAGCGGAGTGTAGTGAACTTTTGACCTCACATCTACAAAAGTTGAGAACAAGTTATAATGTCAATAATTTAGTAATCAAATCAATTTACATTTTAATACCCATGAATAATCTAAAAACATTACAGAAAGTGGCACAGGATTAAAAATACTTATGCTAAACTCTGACATTTGCTCCAAATGATTTTACAATTCTCACTCTTCAGACAATGAACCACCCTTAATAACGTCCTGCCCGCTGGACATCGCCCGAACCTTGGACCAAGACCAGGTGTGCACGGTCATCAACGTCCCAGAGCCCACAGCAGTGGACAACAGTGGGGTGGTCACTTATGATAGAATCGATCTGATCTTTCCGGAAAACAATTGTTTTCTTGTTGGAATTTATGTCATTGCTTACGCCGTCAGAGATCCATCTGGAAATGTTGTAAACTGCGATTTTAACATCCGAGTTATTGCAGCAGGTAAGTTTCTCCATAAGCATAGTGGCTCGTTGACGCATTACTTAAGATCATTGGATGACAGTATAAGCCTAGTGGCTCATTGACGCATTTCTGAGGATCATTAGATGACAGTATAAGCTTAGTGCATGGCTTGTTGAGGCATTCCTTAAGATCATTAGATGACAGTGAGTCCATAAGCCCAGTGACTCATTGACGCATTCATTAAGATCGTTGGATAACAGTATAAGCCTATAGTGGCTCATTGACGCATTTCTGAAGATCATTGGATGACAGTATAAGCTTAGTGCATGGCTTGTTGACGCATTCCTTAAGATCATTAGATGACAGTGAGTCCATAAGCCCAGTGACTCATTGACGCATTTCTTAAGATCATTGGATGACAGTATAAGCCTAGTGGCTCTTTGACGCATTCCTTTCATCATTGGATGACAGTATAAGCCTTTTGGCGCATTCATAAACATTATTGGATGACATTTCCTTAACATCATTGGATGACAGTATAAGCCTAGTGGCTCATTGACGCATTCCTTAACATCATTGGATGACATTATAAGCCTAGTGGCTCGTTGACGCATTCCTTTCATCATTGGATGACAGTATAAGCCTAGTGACTCATTGACGCATTCCTTTCACCATTGGATGACAGTATAAGCCTAGTGGCTCATTGACGCATTCCTTTCATCATTGGATGACAGTATAAGCCCAGTGACTCATTGACGCATTCCTTAACATCATTGGATGACAGTATAAGCCTAGTGGCTCATTGACGCATTCCTTTCATCATTGGATGACAGTGAGTCTATGAGCCTAGTGGCTTGTTGATGCATTCCTTAACATCATTGGTTGACAATGAGTTGTGTTGGTTTGTGGATTGAGTCTCCATGCTGCAGCAGCCATATCTGATGCAGTTAGCTTATTTTATTTGTTAAGCTGTCAATCCATTTTGCACAGGGGCAACCAGTTTACCTCTTGACACCTGAGGGGAACCCACACATCAGGGGCAATGCCTTTCCTGACACAACAACGAGCCAACGAGCTTGCTGTTCTAGGATAGTGGCTGATGAAAAAAGCCATCTTGTCTGCGATTAGTTGTGAAAGTTGTTCGTTGGAGGTCCTGTCGACCCATGTTAGTCCAAGTAGGTGCTGCCAGATAATTCTGTCAATTGCATACTACAGCAAGTAGCAAGGGCCACTACAGTACAGCCTAGAATAATCGTAAGTGCTAATAACAAGGCATAATTGCAATTAGCGCCATGATGATAGAGCTGCCCAAACGCAAATTTGCACTAAATGTAGGTCACCGCACTAAAATCACTGAACTTCCAGTCAAGCAGATTCTTTCCATCTGTGCTCGATTCGTGAGTTACCGCGCTAAAATTGATAATGCATTGTGTATACAAGTGCTTTGAAAAAAGACTGCTAACGTTACACAGTTAGATTAATCTGCTTATCGGATTTGGCCTGGTAGACTTTTTCTTTAGCAAAATATTAACGTTAGGCTTAGGAATCACAAACTAATAAAAGCCTTAGTAAAATAATCTTATTTTCACTCAGTTTCACGTTTAACTCTTGGATATATATTTTTTTCAAGTCAGTCTGAGCATCGTATGGTTCAAAATCACTGTACATGTCATGCTTCTTCGATGTCCAAGTGGATGCTCCATATGCTAATGCTAGTTTGGTCCAAGTGGATGCTCCATATGCTAGTTTGGTCCAAATGGATGCTCCATATGTTGGTTTGGTCCAAGTGGATGCTTCATATGCTAGTTTGGTCCAAGTGGATGCTCCATATGCTAATGCTAGTTTGGTCCAAGTGGATGCTCCATATGCTAGTTTGGTCCAAATGGATGCTCCATATGTTGGTTTGGTCCAAGTGGATGCTTCATATGCTAGTTTGGTCCAAGTGGATGCTCCATATGCTAGTTTGGTCCAAGTGGATGCTCCATATGCTAGTTTGGTCCAAGTGGATGCTCCATGTGCTAGTTTGGCCCAAGTGATTGCACCATGTGCTAGTTTGGTCCAAATGGATGCTCCCTATGCCGGTTTGGTCCAAGTGGATGCTCCATAAGCTAGTTTGGTCCAAGTGGATGCTTCATATGCTAGTTTGGTTCAAGTGGATGCTCCATATGCTAATTTGGTCCAAGTGGATGTTCCATATGCTAGTTTGGTCCAAGTGGATGCTCCATATGCTAGTTTGGTCCAAGTGGATGCTCCATATGCTAGTATGGTCCAAGTGGATGTTCCTTATGCTACAGTAGTTTGGTCCAAGTGTATGCTCCATATGCTAGTTTGGTCCAAGTGGATGCTCCATATGCTAGTTTGGTCGAAGTGGATGCTCCATATGCTAGTTTGGCTATTGTACTGTAATAAATTGTGTTCAAAAAGAAACATTTCAATATGATGTTTAAAAATAATATCATATGATTCCATATTCACTTGTAAGTGCTATATGCAAAGACATCTTCATATGATGTATATTCATGTTTCTATCTTTACTGGAACAAATGAGTTTACCGACTTAACAAAAGCTGCTTTACTTCACATGTTGAAAGAAGGGGCATGCTAAAAAACTTCATGTGATTGGAAGAAGAATTTTGTCTCATATGTAAAGAATTTGTCATAAATAGTTTTCTTTTTCTGCATAATGCATAATTTGTAAGTTTTGTGCAATGGTAAACCTTTTCCACTTTCTTGAAAGTTGCTCACTCATGTTTTAATGAATCAAATTACAAAATAGCATAACCTTCATCTGTTGTATTTTCTGCAGACAATACCGCCCCTTCCATTGTGTCCTGTCCATCAAACATCAACAGTCAGGTGCCAGCAGGTGTGAATTGCATCGAGATCACATGGGAGCCACCCGAGGCTATCGACAACAGCGGCTCTGTCACAATCCAGCTGCAGGAAGACGTCACATCAGGACAGTGCTTTACGCCAGGCTTGTATCTGGTCACATATTTTATCTCTGATCCATCAGGAAATTCAAACGTTTGTGCATTTAGGATCTCGGTCACGGTAGAGGGTGAGGATGTTTATTTTGCAATGTCTATAGACCTTTTCATATCAGAATCGGTAATTTCGGCAATTTAATTTAGATAATGTCACATGGCTGAAATTCACGTGTCCATAATGATATGTTGAAGGAATCCTTATCGTCTGCACAATTTAGTAGCGTATGGGGTCAAGTCCGTTAAAAATATGATATCATACTCTAATCAACAGTATATGCATACAGAAATAGGCGCTTCACCTAAATATTCAGAGACTTGAATTGTAGCGTAATTTGGTAGCAATAACATTTTAAATTTGAATTTTTTTGCCAATTTACGTCGTATTGTGTTTAAATTGTGCACAAATGTTTTCAATGTTTCATGCATGCAGAGAATGTGAATCCCAAAGAACATACAGCGTTCCATTCACAAAATCACCATTTCTTTACGTGCACACTAGGCCTACAGTACAACTCCATGCATTGAAAAAACTGTGTCATAAACATACGTGAGATTAAATTTTAACTTTAAATCTTAACTGGTTATTGCATGTTCCTTAATTGCGGCATTCTGAAGTGAAGACTGTTCAGATCTTCTTGGAATATAAAAAACATTTCCATAACAAAAGAAATATCCAGGCAGAGCAGTTGGAACTGTTACGCAAATTTAGATACTTTACGTGTGCATACAACACAAAGGATACATTTTACATAAAGTTTATGTATGTGTAATGCACCGACTTATTGTACAAGTATGTACGTGCGTACAAACTTTTGAAGGTTATACGTACATGTATGCGTATTGTTGTTGTTTACAATTTTCCCTGCAGCCAATTGGTTGGTCAAAGTACCCTGATGTTTCACGTTTGGCTAAACTCTGTTTGAAAAGGTCTGTAGGCTGCTTGCTTCCTGCTGTGTATTAAGTGCAATTTTAGAATTGAGCATTTTTATTATAGAATTGTTTAGAATACAAAGGAGTGGAATTCTTGGAAAATTAAACTTAGAATAAGGAACTGATTGCCACTTGATGAAATGTTAAGGAACACTGGGCCTAAAAATGTTGCCAAGCGGAAAAAATTGCTCAAAGATTTTAAACAGGCCCCCCTTCCCTCCATTTCTTTTCAATGTTGTGCACACTGCAAGAAACCTTGGAAAATGTGACTTTCAACATTGATCTAGGACAGTGGGATTTGCCTCAACTACATTTGGGCATGATTGTAGCTGTTTTGTTCATCAAAATCTCTTTTAGTTTGTAGGGAGTCTCCTGGAAATGTTTCCAAAAACTATATTGAGCACAATGTTGCCAATTTTTTTTAATCTGCCAATGTTTTGCCAAGTTTGGAGGCAAATGCTGATTTACTCCTCTCTGAAAAGGTGTCAATTAAGTATTCTAGAAAAGGTGACATTGTTCTGCATCTGTTTCATCTTGGCCTTCATCATCCAGTGTGCTCAGCAATGACTTTCTAGTCCACAATTGTTATATCATTCCTCACTATACATTATATGGTTTTTGACCTGTGAAGAAAAATGGAACTTAAATACTATTTATCAGGAAGTAAACTTGATACTACTAAATCAACTCTTATTTGTGAGTGGAATGTTAAGTATGTTGGTTTTGTTAATTAGAAAAAAGCAAAAAACATTGTTGAACTTCTAACTGCTCTTGGTAGCACATCACTATTCACATGCACTGGCACACTGTACTTTGCACTCTGCACACCCTATCTTGCACTTGCACAGTATGCCTTTATGTCTTGCAGTATTTGCTCAGTATGAAGCATTCTTTAAATTTCAGCACTTATCTTAGATATCTTTATGCACATAAAATGTTCTGTTACTAGAATGTAATATCGTATATTATGTATATGATATATGATTTGGTTAAAGGATAAGTTCAGTGGTCAAGCAAGTTTATCATATATGAAAGATGACAAAAGAAACAAAATGGTGGGACAAACTACTTCAATATCATGGTCTATTTAGGAGACTTCAAGTAGTTTTCATGTTTGTGTAAAAACGACTGAAACCATACTAGTTGTGATGTCACATCCTCACATTCCTCAGTCTTTTTGTATTGTATTGCAATTGTTGTCCTGAGCCATAGGATATATGAGGAAAGTAATGACACATAATCTGTAACTGTAATTTACCATAAAAACAAAAACAAAAAAATGTTAAATTAATGTTCTTTAAAATACATTAACAAATAATGAGAAAGGGAGGATAAGGTCACCGACCTTTTATAGTAGACTTTCCCCACCTGTGATTTTGACGTACTAAGTTTTGAAAATCTATATAATGGAATAAGATGCTGATGTCGTTTTCTGCGCCATTTTGTGTCTTACCATTTTGATATGAACGTACTTTGACCACTGAATGAATCTTACAAAGACTTGGGACTTCTAAATGCAACCTTTTAAAATTCCATGAAATTCAGGAAAAGCACCCCAAATTCATGAAATTGCAAATGTTCTGATCAATTTGTAGCTGAGTTACCAAAAGATCTATAGTTTGCCCTCAAATTCGCAAATCACTTATGTCAAAACAATTTCAAGAACCTTCATTTACATTTTGCTATTGGGTTGCTTTAAAACCTGACCATAAAATACTTCATTAGCTCATGCAGGCAAGGCAGCCTGGGTGATTGGTCAATTTTCATGGTCACACACGCTCAAATTACTGTCACCAATGCAGCAAACCAGTACGTTAGTCGATTAACAATTTAACCTTAGAGTGTTTGTTAGTCATTCAATGCAGAAACTGAACTTATCTTTAAAAGAGTTTGAAGACTGTTAATTTCCTGATTTAATGCTCACTCCCACCAAGAATAAGTTTGTTTGCTCTCCTCCGCCGCCCCTAACATGCCAAAAAATAGGGGTGGCATTTAAAATTCATGTATTTATTTATTTTCAAATTTTCCAAAATCCCTACCCTTTATAAAAATCCTCACAAAATGGCATAGCAACCACTTTTGCCTGTTGAATGTTGCTGTCACTGTAGAGAAAACGAAGCCCGCTACCCACAAGAGCTTGAGAATACAAAGTTGTCCTGCCTGTTTGTAATGAGTGTGTCAGAGAAGGGAAAGAAAATCCCAAATCACACAAAAAGCAGAGTGAGATAAAAACTGAGCAAAATAAAAGGAACCAACAATCTGAAAAATGAAGTGTTTTAATTCTGTTTTATAAATTTTTGTGATACTTAATTCTAAAGGAGCCCCCCCAAAAAAATTCTGCCCGCCCCTTCCTTACAATTTTCCACAAGGAAGAGCAAAAGACAATTTTTAGGCCTGATCAAGCAATTATTCTTTAGGTGTCACTCACTACTGTAGCTCTTTAACAAATCTGTTGCCGCACATCAGCACTTAGAGTAGTCGTTGTATTTCTCCTCACACCTTTTATCTAACAACAGATATAACTTCGCCTGTACTAACCTTCTGTCCTTCCTCTTTCATCGTGAGAGCACAGCCACCACAGAATTGTGGTGAAGCATTTTGGGCCGAGCCACAAGCCACTGATGACAGTGGTGTACCCCCAGATGTCACACTGATAACGGATATTCAACCAGGCCTTTGTTTAAGACCTGGTACCTACAGGGTTCTGTATCTGATCACTGACATTGCTAATAACGTTGTTTTGTGTGACTTCTTCATCGGAGTTTTGAGTAAGTTTACAGAAAATTTGAAGAATGTTGATCATGTTTGTACTTTGTGTTTACTTGTTTGAACAGAGAACTGTAGAAGGAAAAACAGAAGTCCTTGCTTTTTGAAGAAAAGATCCATATATTTGCAAAATGTTTTTAATGGTTGACATATGTGATTGCCCAATCAATATTAGTTTTGAACGTCACAACATTACTCTATGGGTTCAATATCTCATATTGTAAATTTTCCAAAATATCTTTTTTCTTTGTGGGGAGGAAGGAAATGGAGGGAGGGGAGGGGGGGGGGGGGATAAGGGAGGAGGGAATTGAGCAGGAATGACTTTTTCTTGGAAATGCTCATTGCAAAAGTTATAATCCTGATTTTAAATGCTTTATAGGGTGATGTAAGGGATATGTATTAATGTTAGCATGTTTTTTGTGTGTATCTATTTCCCTTATTATCATATGCACGGGATAGATTTGTGTACAAGGCAAGTACAGGGTGAATTAATGGTGATACACAGTGCCTTCGAGGG
The DNA here is from genome assembly GCA_020152595.1 of Chiridota heheva. Taxonomy (NCBI): domain Eukaryota; kingdom Metazoa; phylum Echinodermata; class Holothuroidea; order Apodida; family Chiridotidae; genus Chiridota; species Chiridota heheva. The sequence goes on along the minus strand of JAIGNY010004190.1, from coordinate 316,893 downwards.
GCATCACAGACTTGATGGGGGAAGTGAGGGCTTGAAATAAAGTAATTGTGATGAATCACTAAATTCTAAACAGACAGTACATCATTTTTGGTTCATTATAGCATTATGCGAACCTATGTAATGGTGATCAGAAATGTTAAAGTTTTTTGAGAATTTCTCAGAAAATGTTAAAGTTTCTTCAGGGTTCCTCAGAAAAAGTTAAAGTTTCTTCAGATATCCTTATGGAAAGTTATAATTTCCTTATAAAATGTTTAAGTTTTTTAGAGATACTTAAGATAGGATTGAAGACTAGTTTCCTTAAAAAGTCTACAAAACATTTGATATTTTCTTAGAAGACAACTCTAAAATGATATAATTTTCCAATATTCTTCAGAGATCATCAAGCATCTTTCTTGTAGCACTTGAGATTTAAAATCCTTAAAATTCTTTAAAATATTTGGGCACCAACAGTTGTATTTGGCATGATTTTTTAAACTGCACCTTTATCATTATGCTCATTTGCATAAAGTTGCTACAATATTATGACCTGACCAGACTTTTTTATTTAATATGCTCAGTCAGGGAGTGTGACAGGATGTGATTGCATAAAAACATAGGGAGGGATGCCATGTGGGACATGGATGGGGGCCATGAAGGACATATGATTTAATATTTACCATGTTGTATACACCAAGGGCTATATCAGGCATAATTATTTGACTCCACCTTTTTTTATTTAACAACTCATTTGCATATAAGTTATTATATGAACTAATACTTTAATACATAGTATGCTCAATCAGGGACTGTGATAGCTAGAATAAGACTTCTTATGAAGCTTATGGGATGTCATGTGAGAGTAAGGGTGGGATGCCATGTGGGATGCCATGTGGGATGCCATGTGGGATGCCATGTGGGATGCCATGTGGGATGCCATGTGGGACATGGGGTGGGAAGCCATGTGGGACATGGGGTGGGATGCCATGTGGGACATGGGGTGGGATGCCATGTGGAACAGGGTGGAATGCCACGTAGGATATGTGGTGGAATGCCATGCAGGACATAGGGTAGATTGCCATGGGATGGAATGTCATGTGGGACATGGGATAATATGGGATGTCATGTGGGACATGGCGTCCCACCCCATTTCAACAAGTCATTTGCATATAAGTTATTATGTGAACTGACACTTTCATACATAGTATGCTCAATCAGGGACTGTAATAGCTAGGATGAGACTTCTTATGGAGCCTATGGGATGTCATATGGGACATGGGGTGGGATGCCATGTGGGACATGGAATGGGATGCCATGTCGGACATGGGATTGGATGCCATGTGGAATGGTAGAATGCCATGTGGGACATGGTGGGATACCACGAGTAACATAGAGTGTGACATAGGCTGGGATGCCATGTGTGACATAAGGTAGGATGCCATGTGTGACATAAGGTAGGATGCCATGTGTGACATAGGGTAGGAGGCTACGTGGAACATAGGGTAGGAGGCCATGGGGATGTGGGACATGGGATATGATGCCATGTGGGACATAAAGTAGGATGTCATTGGGACATTAGGAGGGATACTATGTGGAACATATGGTGGGATGCTATGTGGAACATCAGGTGGGAAGCCACTGATGTGGATCACAGGGAGGGATGCCATGTGGGACATAGGGAGGGATGTCATGTGGTACATATGGTTAGATTAATGTGGGACATACATTTAGGATGGGATCCATGTGGGTCATAGCATGGGATGCCATGTGGGACATATGGTGGAATGCCATGTGGGACATGGTGGAATGCCATGTGAGACACTGTATGGTGGTTTGCCTTGTGGGAGATATGGTGGAATGCCATGTGGTACAAGGCATGGGATGTCATGTGGGACATGAGGTGGGATGTCATTTGGGACATGGGATGTGGGACATAGGGTGGAATGCCATGTGGGTCATAGGATGGGATGCCCTGTGGGACATATGATGGAATGCTATGTGAGACATTGGATGTCATGTGGAACATGGGGTGGAATGCCATGTGGAAGATATGGTGGAATGCCATGTGGGACATGGGATGGGATGCCATGTGGAATGCCATTTTATAATTGGCTGGGTCATATAATATGGGTGTCAATTTGCATGGGCATGCGAACCATGACGGTATTTACCGTTCTAGTCTTTTCTAACCTATTTCTAACCCCATGCAGTGGTCATAGTCTCAGCTTGGCAAGCTAGAGGTCCCTGGATCAATCTCTCTGGGTCTCCGTTCACCAGTGCTTAACACCTGATTTATTAAACGGCTGTGTACATATTTATATCCTTACTATTGATGTTGAGAAAGGGATGTATAATACCGGATTTACATGCCATCAAAACCTAACCTGCATGTCCCCCCCCCCCATTTGGTACATATGAACATATTATGTCCCCCCCATTTGGTACATATGAACATATTATGTCCTTCCATTTGGTACATATGAACATATTATGTCACTTCATTTGGTACATATGAACATATTATGTCCCTCCATTTGGTACATATGAACATATTATGTCCCTCCATTTGGTACATATGAACATATTATGTCCCTCCATTTGGTACATTTGAACGTACTATGTCCCTCCATTTGGTACATATGAACATATTATGTCCCTCCATTTGGTACATATGAACATATTATGTCCCTCCATTTGGTACATATGAACATATTATGTCCCTCCATTTGGTACATATGAACATATTATGTCCCTCCATTTGGTACATATGAACATCTTATGTCCCTCCATTTAGTACATATGAACATATTATGTCCCTCCATTTGGTACATATGAACATATTATGTCCCTCCATTTGGTACATATGACATATTATGTCCCTCCATTTGGTACATATGAACATATTATGTCCCTCCATTTGGTACATATGAACATATTATTTCTTTTCATTTGGTACATATGAACATATTATGTCCCTCCATTTGGTACATATGAACATATTATGTCCCTCCATTTGGTACATATGAACATATTATGTCCCTCCATTTGGTACATATCAACATATTATGTCCCTCCATTTGGTACATATTAACATATTATGTCCCTCCATTTGGTACATATGAACACATTTGGTACATATGAACATATTATGTCTCTCTATTTGGTACATATGAACATATTATGTCTCTCCATTTGGTACATATGAACATATTATGTCCCTCCATTTGGTACATATGAGCATATTATGTCCCTCCAGTTGGTACATATAAAAATATCATGTCCCCCCTCATTTGGTACATATGAACATATTATGTCCCTCCATTTTGTACGATATGAACATATTATGTCCCTCCATTTGGTACATATGAACACATTTGGTACATATGAACATATTATGTCCCTCCATTTGGTACATATGAACATATTATGTCTCCCCATTTGGTATATATGAATATATTATGTCCCTCCCATTTGGTACATATGAATATATTATGTCCCTCCATTTGGTACATATAAACATATTATGTCCCTCTATTTGGTACATATGAATTTATCATGTCCCTCCATTTGGTACAAATGAACATATGTCCTGCATTTGGCACATATGAACATATTATATCCCTCCATTTGGTACATATAAACATATTATGTCCCTCCATTTGGTACATATGAGCATATTATGTCGCTCCATTTGGTACATATGAACATATTATGTCCCTCCATTTGGTACATATGAAGATATTATGTCCCTCCATTTGGTACATATGAACATATTATGTCCCTCCATTTGGTACATTTGAACGTACTATGTCCCTCCATTTGGTACATATGAACATATTATGTCCCTCCATTTGGTACATATGAACATATTATGTCCCTCCATTTGGTACATATGAACATATTATGTCCCTCCATTTGGTACATATTAACATATTATGTCCCTCCATTTGGTACATATGAACATATTATGTCCCTCCATTTTAGTACATATGAACATATTATGTCCCTCCATTTGGTACATATGAACATATTATGTCCCTCCATTTGGTACATATGACATATTATGTCCCTCCATTTGGTACATATGAACATATTATGTCCCTCCATTTGGTACATATGAACATATTATATCCCTTCATTTGGTACATATGAACATATTATTTCTTTTCATTTGGTACATATGAACATATTATGTCCCTGCATTTGGTACATATAAAATATTATGTCCCTCCATTTGGTACATATGAACATATTATGTCCCTCCATTTGGTACATATCAACATATTATGTCCCTCCATTTGGTACATATTAACATATTATGTCCCTCCATTTGGTACATATGAACACATTTGGTACATATGAACATATTATGTCTCTCCATTTGGTACATATGAACATATTATGTCTCTCCATTTGGTACATATGAACATATTATGTCCCTCCATTTGGTACATATGAGCATATTATGTCCCTCCAGTTGGTACATATAAAAATATCATGTCCCCTCATTTGGTACATATGAACATATTATGTCCCTCCATTTGGTACGTATGAACATATTATGTCCCTCCATTTGGTACATATGAACACATTTGGTACATATGAACATATTATGTCCCTCCATTTGGTACATATGAACATATTATGTCTCCCCATTTGGTATATATGAATATATTATGTCCCTCCATTTGGTACATATGAACGTATTATGTCCCTCCATTTGGTACATATAAACATATTATGTCCCTCTATTTGGTACATATGAATTTATCATGTCCCTCCATTTGGTACAAATGAACATATGTCCCTGCATTTGGCACATATGAACATATTATATCCCTCCATTTGGTACATATAAACATATTATGTCCCTCCATTTGGTACATATGAGCATATTATGTCGCTCCATTTGGTACATATGAACATATTATATCCCTCCATTTGGTACATATGAACATATTATGTCCTCCCATTTGGTACATATGAACATATTATGTCCCTCCAGTTGGTACATATGAACATATTATGTCCCTCCATTTGGTACATATGAACATATGTCCCTCCATTTGGTATGTATGGACATATTATGTCCCTCCATTTGGTACATATGAACATATTATGTCCCTCCATTTGGTACATATGAAGATATTATGTCCCTCCATTTGGTACATATGAACATATTTGTGTGAGAACAAGATGGAATTCCAGAAAGAAAAAAACATTTGGATAGTTGCATAATTAATCAATAGCCCAAAAAGTTGTAGTCAGTCTTATAGGCGTGGAGTAACTGTGCCTCCTACAAGAATTGCAATTACAGTACTGTATTTCTTTAAGTTAGATATCCTATGGACAGGAATAGGCAAAAGTAGCTAAAAAAATAAAATTCAGGTAAGGATATTAAAATAGTAACGGTTTGCATCACAATAAGGTAGAAATTAACTGCTAGAATTTTTTAAAGCTTTTTTGTAGGCCAGAGGTCTCCTCTATGTTCTTACATGCAAAACAAAGTAATCCAGTTATCATGTGTTAATTAGAGGAGTACCTGAACCCAACATACTGTTGAATGCTAGATAAAAATTCAGATTGAAAAAATGTTCTTTTCAGTTCCAGTAATAATTATCCGACTCTTTCCCTTTTGTTCATACATTTGCACCACTTAGTTTGCCTTTTTTCTTAATGCACATTTGTTCTCTTATAGGGTAGTTTGGTGTAAATTAACCCCTCTTGCACAACATGGTGACGTATCAATCCATCTTCATTTTCAAAGATTTAAATCAGATGTAGAAATATTTTAAATAAACTTACAATTTTTTTTTTTAGCTGTCTTCAGTTCATAAAGCAAATTTTGAATTGTTCAAAAACTGTTCTGTTGTACTCGGTATCATGGGACAGAGCACATGTCTTTTATATACGAGCTATTATTTCTTGTGATTTTCTCTTTTTCATCCTTTGCAGCAATTGATACAGAGCCGCCCATTCTTGTTGGCTGCCCAACAGGGCCACTGATCGGCTACGCACGAACTGGGCAGCGAACAGCTGTTGACTGGGCAGAACCTTCTGCTGTGGACATCCTTGGCGAAGCTTTCCTGTCCAGCACTGCTACCCCTGGGACAGAATTTAACATTGGCGATACCATTGTGACATACACCGCTGTGGATGAAGCAGGAAATAGTGACTCTTGCTCATTTTTGGTTACTATTATCAGTAAGATGATCTCCTCATATTTTATTTTACTCGCAATTTTGAAGAAAGAGTGACAGCTAAAGGCAACATTAGCCTAAATAAAATTATAATAAAGTACAGATCTATGGACACAAAGCACAACTTTATTTGAACCTTTTCAACAAATATATGTCTACATTTTTCATTAGTTGTTCTGCTCCTTAAAGTTTCAAACAGTCAGACCCGACCTGATAAATAACCAGGTTGGGTCAGATATTTCCTCTTTATTTTCTTTATTCTGAAAACCTTAGTTGTTGTGAAAGTTGGTGCTGAGAATCATATTAGCAATGGATGAAGTCCTTATTGTGTGGTTATTTTAATTAAGATAAAGTGGTCTTACTATTTGCTACAGTAAGTTTGTGGTTATGATATGCTGGAACAAATTTTTAAGGAGAAGGACAAGTCATGTGTTTCACATTTACAATTAAGAATACAGTGGAAACAGCTTCTATTGTCAAAATGGATTTCTATTGTCAAAATGGACTGCAATAAAGCCTTCACATTGCCATTATACTCCTTTTTTGGTAGTTAAAAAAACTCTGTACCAGAATAGCTAACTAAATTTTTGTTTGCTATTCTGGTACAGAGTGTATTAAGTACCAAAAAGAGAGTATAACAGTAATGTGAAGGATTTACTCCAGTCCATTTTAACAGTAGAAATTTATTTTGAAAAAAGAAGCTGTTTTGAGGAGATTCTTGAGGTTAGTTGGAAGAAAATATGCTATAAACTATAGTGTCATGAAAGTTGGTTAAAGAAATTGAATGTTTTACAGCAGTTTGAATTTGGAGGGCTTTTGAACTTACCATATGTTAACTCATTGTTTTTTAATTCTTCACCAAAGTAAGTTAAATATGACCAAGAAGTATTTAATCTCCATAATAACGTTTTTAGAAATTTAGCGGGAGGAAACTGTCTGATAATTTTCAGTGACAAAAATTAGCACAGACATTTAGGACAAATTTAAAGAATTTAATTTAAGAGTTAAAGCTGTCATGTCTTTTATAAATATCCATCAAATTCAGAAACTGTAAGCGCTTTTGATGCAATTTTAAAGCTGTTCCATTAATCATTTCCCTTGTTGACAACATTCACATTACCTGCCTTAGAATAGGTCACACCAACCTCACTCACTCCCACCTCCGCATCAGCTCTAGAGGCACAAGTTTCTGACAAAGATATTTTGGATCGTAAAGAAATTGTCCAGAATTTCTTATATCCAACATTAATTTTAGAGTTTAATTTCATTATTTTTATTATCTTTTGTCTTTTTTTGTGCTAAAGCCGACAACGATCCACCTACGATAGATTCATGTTCTCCAAACATCCTACGGGAGGCACCAATAGACTCAGAGGGAGTCATTGTCAATTGGATGGAACCAACAGGAAGTGACGTGTCAGGGGTCACCATCAGCAAAATCTCACCTGAATCATCTGGTGATACCTTCCAAGTATCAACAACAACGCTTATTGCATACAACCTGCTAGATGCAGCTGGGAATTTTGCTTACTGTACTTTCACTATAGTTGTTAGAGGTATGTTTTTGTAGTTAAAAGTATATGGAGAGGTAGCTACATGGAGGTAGCTACATGGAGGTAGCTACATGGAGGTAGCTACATGGAGGTAGCTACATGGAGGTAGCTACATGGAGGTAGCTACATGGAGGTAGCTACATGGAGGTAGCTACATGGAGGTAGCTACATGGAGGTAGCTACATGGAGGTAGCTACATGGAGGTAGTTGACCTGGAGGTACATGGAGGTAGCTACATGGAGGTAGCTACCTGGAGGTAGTACCTGGAGGTAGCTGGATGGTAGCTACATGGAGGTAGCTACATGGAGGTAGCTACATGGAGGTAGCTACATGGAGGTAGCTAGGTAGCATGGGGGTAGCTACATGGAGTTAGCTACATCGAGGTAGCTACATGGAGGTAGCTACATGGAGGTAGCTACATGGAGGTAGCTACATGGAGGTAGCTACATGGAAGTAGCTACATCGAGATAGCTACATGGAGGTAGCTACATGGAGGTAGCTACATGGAGGTAGCTACATGGAGGTAGCTACATGGAGGTAGCTACATGGAGGTAGCTACATGGAGGTAGCTACATGGAGGTAGCTACATGGAGGTAGCTACATGGAGGTAGCTACATGGAGGTAGCTACATGGAGGTAGCTACATGGAGGTAGCTACATCGAGGTAGCTACATGGAGGTAGCTACATGGAGGTAGCCATGGAGGTAGCTACATGGAGGTAGCTACATGGGGGAGCTACATGGGGGAGCTACATGAATGTAGCTACATGGATGTAGCTGCATGGGGGTAGCTGCATGGAGGTAGCTACATGGAGGTAGCTACATCGAGGTCGCTACATCGAGGTAGCTACATCTAGGTAGCTACCTTGATGTAGCTACCTCGATGTAACTACATCGATGTAGCTACATCGAGGTAGCTACATTGATTTATAATCCACTAAAAAGAAACATGAAGAAAACAAGCAATTTCATCAAAATCAGTTAAAAAGTAGATTTTTTTCAGCTTCTTAAAGAATTTTGTGCAAATATCAGAAAATATGCAAATTTGTGTGTTATTTTGTGATGTATAAATGGGACATAGTCTCTAAATTCTTATTTGAATCCATTGTTTTAACCCTCTGCCATATTTCTTTGGAAAAAGGGAAGATAAGGTTATTAAAGGGATTTGATCTTTATCATAACCCTAACCAACCTCACGCTGGAGAAGGCATTTTGAACATTTTTTCATGGTCTGAAATTAAGAAAAGAAAGATAAAGAAATACAAGAGCATTTTGAGTTGTTTTCCTGTTCATACATTCCATTTTTCAATATGCTAAAAAAATTTAAACTTTGATTACTTATAACTTAAAAACTACGCACATGTTGGGTCAAAATTAAAAGAATATCAGAATTTAATGCTTTTTTCGGTACATAGTACCTGGCAGAAAACTTTTGTGCCTGTCTCTATAGCTTGAAAGGTCGATGCATGCACATTAAATTGTATATTGGCGGCAACTGAGCAGATCTGTTTTGAATGGACCTCATTTTTGTCTGTTCAGCTATAATTATTTTATAATTAATTCCATGCCTCTGTTTCCTCTCACCTTTCAGGTTAAAAAATTGTTGAAAATCATTAACATTTTTTGGGCAGTGTATCAGGCTTTACATGACTCTGTTAAGAGATTTTGTGGATTTAAATTTCAAAAGTTATTTTCTGACCTTGCAGTTCAAGAACAGCAATCTCTGGTCATCAGTGGTTGTCCGAATTCATTCACGTGGAAGGCAATCCAGGGGCCACACGTGTCTTTGCTGAATGGATAGAACCAACTGCCACAGGAACAGATCCGGTCATCAGAACTGACCCAGCATTCTCTCCTGGTGACTTTGTGCCTCTCGGTGCTAACATGATTGAGTATCTTTTCTCAGATGGAACTGGGGTTATAGAGATATGCAATTTTATTATCACAGCTCGAGGTGAGTATCTGAATATTTAAGGTTTTGTGCAACTTTTTTGAGAAATCCACCTGTGACTTTCTGCTGCCGTGTACTCTGCCATTATGCTGCCCAACCCCTGTCATTGGTCCATCATCCTCTTACATACTGATTCCTGAGCATAAAAAGCTAGTGATTTTCAAGCTGATAGCTAAAGAGGCCATGTAACTATGCAGCCTTAAATCCACATCAGGATCAGTGACTATCACTTGCATCCTTACTCTAATTGCCGAAAACCATGTTATGGCATGCGCTATATGAAATAAAATAAATAATAATAATAATAATAATAATAATAATATATGTTGACCAAGTTGTTAGCGCAATCTGTAGAGCAAGGACCTGTTTTCGTACCAAAAGGTTTGATTCCTGATCAAGTCATAACAATGACTTTAAATGTGTGACCTGCATAAGGGATCGAAGCAGTGTAATAGTACAGGAATGGGCACCTTTGTTGAAGCAGGGTAATAGTACAGGAATTAGCACCTTTGTTGAAGCAGGGTAATAGTACAGGAATGGGCACTTTTTTGTTGAAGCATGTATAGGGCCTACAGTAACAGAGCAGGAAAATAAAAGTGTACATGTACCCAGGAATGAGCACTTAGAAGAAGTCAAATATATGAGGATTTGGAAGGCATTGAGTGGGTAAATTTGAATCAATAATGATTTCTTTGGGGATATTTATTTACGTTCAGCACATGTGATTGTAAATGCTGGATCAGGAATTGAAACGGGTAATAGTACAGGAATGAGCACTTCTGTTGAAACGGGGTAATAGTACAGGAATGGGCACCTTTGTTGAAGCAGGGTAATAGTACAGGAATGGGCACCTTTGTTGAAGCAGGGTAATAGTACAGGAATGGGAACCTTTGTTGAAGCAGGGTAATAATACAGGAATGGGCACTTTTGTTGAAGAAAGGTAATAGTACAGGAATGGACACCTTTGTTGAAGCAGGGTAATAGTACAGGAATGGGCACCTTTGTTGAAGCAGGGTAATAGTACAGGAATGGGCACCTTTGTTGAAGCAGGGTAATAGTACAGGAATGGGCACCTTTGTTGAAGGAGGGTAATAGTACAGGAATGGGCACCTTTGTTGAAGCAGGGTAATAGTACAGGAATGGGCACCTTTGTTGAAGCAGGTTAATAGTACAGGAATGGGCACCTTTGTTGAAGCAGGTTAATAGTACAGGAATGGGCACCTTTGTTGAAGCAGGGTAATAGTACAGGAATGGGCACCTTTGAACAGGAATGGGCACCTTTGTTCAAGCAGGGTAATAGTACAGGAATGGGCAATAGTACAGGAATGGGCACCTTTGTTGAAGCAGGGTAATAGTACAGGATTGGGCACTTTTGTTGAAGAAAGGTAATAGTACAGGAATAGGCACCTTTGTTGAAGCAGGGTAATAGTACAGGAATGGGCACCTTTGTTGAAGTGGGGTAATAGTACAGGAATGGGCACCCTTTGTTGAAGCTGGGTAAGCAGGAATGGGCACCTTTGTTGAAGTGGGTAATAATACAGGAATGGGCACCTTTGTTGAAGCGGGGTAATAGTACAGGAATGGACACCTTTGTTGAAGCAGGGTAATAGTACAGGAATGGGCACCCTTGTTGAAGCTGGGTAATAGTACAGGAATGGGCACCTTTGTTGAAGCAGGGTAATAGTACAGGAATGGGCACCTTTGTTGAAGCGGGGTAATAGTACAGGAATGGGCACTTTTGTTGAAGCAAGGTAATAGTACAGGAATGGGAACTTTTGTTAAAGCAGGGTAATAGTACAGAAATGGGCACCTTTGTTGAAGCAGGGTAATAATACATGAATGGGCACTTTTGTTAAAGCAGGGTAATAGTACAGGAATGGGCACCTTTATTCAAGCAGGGTTATAGTACAGGAATGGCCACCTTTGTTGAAGTGGGGTAATAGTACAGGAATGGGCACCTTTATTCAAGCAGGGTTATAGTACAGGAATGGGCACCTTTGTTGAAGTGGGGTAATAGTACAGAAATGGGAACCTTTGTTAAAGCAGGGTAATAGTACAGGAATGGGCACTTTTGTTGAAGCAGGGTAATAGTACAGGAATGGGCACCTTTGTTGAAGCAGGGTAATAGTACAGGAATGGGCACTTTTGTTAAAGCAGGGTAATAGTACAGGAATGGGCACCTTTGTTGAAGCGGGGTAATAGTACAGGAATGGGCACCTTTGTTGAAGCAGGGTAATAGTACAGGAATGGACACCCTTGTTGAAGGGGTAATAGTACAGGAATGGGCACCTTTGTTGAAGCGGGGTAATAGTACAGGAATGGGCACCTTTGTTGAAGCAGGGTAATTGTACAGAAATGGGCACCTTTGTATACTCATTCTATTGTAAGCATTTTTAACATGAACTAGCACGGATATGTTATTAAGAACTATTTTAGAAGTGTCATGCAATATGATTTTACAGGATTAGTTCAGTGGTCAAACAGAATTATCTTACTGTATATGAAAGAGGACTTAAGAACAAAATGGTGAAGAAACTACTTCAATATCTTATTCAATTTAGAAGATATTTAAGTTTAAACTTATCTGTGTATAAATGACTGGTGCAGTAAGTCTACTATGGAAGGTTAAAACCCTCGCCCTCACTCTCCTAACAATTGCTTATGTATTTTGAAACAAAATTAATTTGACTGCATAATTTAAAAATTTGAAGTATTTTCCCTCAAACTTTCTTCAGGTGGTAAATTATAGTTACCTTCTACTAGATTCTGTTTTACTACTTTCATGGTTTTAAAGGAAAGTTATCATCCCATCATTAGATTCACAAGTGAACAACACCGTGATAATGCCCTCATGCTGGTAACGCCCCCTGTGCTAGTACGCCCCCGTGCTAGTAACGCCCCCTGTGCTAGTACGCCCCCGTGCTAGTAACGCCACTTTCAGTTTTCAATTTTCCCCATGATTGCGAGACATCTGTGATGTTTTTTTGTTTTTTTTCTCCATCATTTATTGTCATTTTTTCATTATTTACAAAGTAAAAGTATATTTTTACAGAAATCAAAATATGACTAGATAATTGCTCAATGCCTAACCTGCAGAGATAGATGGATAATTGCTCAATACCTAACATGCAGGGATAGATGTAGGTACTTTTTAATCAACAAACATGGAAGTAAAGGTAGTATTGGACATTCTTTCCAATTCAACAAATTATACATGTAAATCACTTCATAACAATGAATATACAGTTTGATGGATTAACATTGAAAGGGGAAAATTCATGGTATAGATACGATGGCAATAATTTGCAATAAAATGATACTAATTTGAAAATGCAAAGTAAAAAATCTCTCTATAAACCTTGAAAGCGGTCAGGGTAACGTTTACTAACGTACTCTTCCACCCTGAGAATAAAGTTGAACTTACGATATAGGAGTTGCTGTGGCTCAGTGGTTAAGGAGTCATGCTCGTATTCGAGATTTATCGAGTTCGATTCCCGTTGTAAGCGCTGCATTGTGTCCTTGAGCAAGGCACTTTACTCTACTTGCTTCAGTCCACTCAGCTGTAAAATGAGTACCAGTACTGCTGGGGAGTTAATCTGTGATGGACTGGCGTCCTGTTTAGGGGGAGTAATGTACTCTCATCTGCTTGCGCCATGGAATCTGGGGATACGCACCGGCTCAATGAGCCTAATGGCTTGGATGGATTTAGCTTTTTATGATGAAAGGACATGGCATCAGGTTTCAATTGGCCCATTTTACATGAACAAAATATAGTATTTCGTATGGAGCAGAAAAAAGTTGATTAGGTGGTATGTCTTATGCATGTAACCAAAGAAAACAATTAGTTGGCTGATATGTAAATTTTAATTCAGCTTAGTACAAAGATTCAAAAGATTGAGTATGTGGACATGACCAGAATAAATGTTCCAGTTTCATCCTCCATATTACAAAACGTACAAAGTGGGGAGTCACACAACGTGCAAAGTGGGGAGTCACACAACGTACAAAGTGGGGAGTCACACAACATACAAAGTGGGGAGTTACACAATGTACAAAGTGGGGAGTTACACAATGTACAAAGTGGGGAGTCACACAACATGTAAAGTGGGGAGTCACACAACGTACAAAGTGGGGAGTCACATGCACAACATACAAAGGGAGAGTCACACAACGTACAAAGTGGGGAGTCACACAACGTACAAAGTGGGGGTCACACAACGTACAAAGTGGGGAGTCACACAAGTTAATTATAAACAAACAAATATTTATACCTATGATTTGATGCAAAAATCAAATTGAAAATAATGAATCTTAAAATGTTGTACAGAAATAACGGTAGTTAAAAATGGTCTTCCAATTAACTGGGCAATCAATGTGCTGCTACCCAAGTGCTGTTGGAATTGATGCAATTTGTACTCATTGAAGATAAACATGTTTAGTAGTGTGCAAAGAAGCTGTAAAATTATGTAAACGTTGAGTGTTGTCATTACACATATGAACTGGGTGAAGAATATTTCACCAAACGGTTGGGATAGCATTTATAATACCAAAGAAAACTGTAAACAGAAAATTTCTTAATTTATGATTTTAATAAAAGATTTCTAATCGTGAGGACAATTTGCATCATTGAAGAAGTTTTTTATGAAAATAAACATTTGCATTTAGCAGCAGCTTAATTAAAATCTGTTACTGATTTTAATGTAAGAATTATTAAGTACACACTGAGTAGCAAAATTATTATTACATGGGTAATGAAATAAATAATCAGACCATGCTTGGCAAACATGAAGAATAAAAAGATTTGACATATCAAGATCATGCTTAGCAAATTTACAGCTGAAAAGAAATTTTGAACCATATGACATTACCGATGAAGTATTTCGACCCATATCTTCGTTACTACAGATGTGTGATCAACAACATCTCAGATTTCTCGCAATGAACAGGATAAATTGAAGACCGGAAGTGACATTACCAGCATGGTAGCAATCATTTTGAATGTATTTACGGGATGATACCTTTCCTTTAAAGCCACAAAATCTCAGAAATTGTATGATAGAATACATAAAGACTTTGAGGAATCTGAGGGTGTGATGTCACAACTAGTCTGATTTCAGTCATTTCTGCAACAAAAAATGATACATAATTTGAACTGAAATATATTCAATTCAATTCAACGTAACTTTATTTCAACCTTCTTGAAAATAGAGATGATACTTATGATCATTACATAACAATATATACAAGATGAAGATTTAAAAAAAAAATACAAAATGTGATAACCAACATTGAAATATATATACACGCTTGGCCCCCTGAAATATATATACACGCTTGGCCCCCTGAAATATATATACACGCTTGGCCCCCTAAAATATATATACACCCTGGGCCCCCTAAAATATATATACACGCTTGACCCCCTGAAATTTATATACACGCTTGGCCCCCTAAAATATATATACATGCTGGGCCCCTGAAATATATATACACGCTTGGCCCCCTAAAATTTATATACACGCTTGGCCTCCTAAAATATATATACATGCTGGGCCCCCTGAAATATATATACATGCTGGGCCCCCTGAAATATATATACACGCTTGGCCTCCTGAAATATATATACACACTTGGCCCCCTGAAATATATATACACGCTTGGCCCCCTAAAATATATATACAGTACACGCTTGGCCCCCTAAAATATATATACACGCTTGGCCTCCTGAAATATATATACGCTGGGCCCCCTGAAATATATATACACGCTTGGCCCCCTAGCTGAAATAGATATACACGCTTGGCCCCCTGAAATATATATACACGCTGGGCCCCCTGAATTATATATACACGCTTGGCCCCCTGAAATATATATACACCCTGGGCCCCCTGAACTAATCATTATCTTAAGTCTCTTTTAATGCCATGCAGTGTTGCGTGCATAGTTCATACCTGGACACACGTGTGTACACACTCACAAACTTTTAATTTTGAATTAATTTTCTCTTTTTTCCCAGCTCCTTTGACGATTAACAACTGTCCATCATCACAAACGATTGTCGCTGATGTCGGTACAGCTGTATCACCAGCTACATGGGTCATACCAACTGCGACTGGTCTGAATGTGCGGGTCAGTAATCCCCCGTTTGTTCCAGGTGATAACTTTCCAGTAGAGGCCGACACAGTAGTGACTTATTTTTTCACGGATGATTTTGGTGTAATCGAACTCTGTCAATTTACAATTAGAGTAACAAGTAAGTATTGTGCAGGAAGATTTGAACTGTGGAGAAATAATGCTTTGATATTGCCTCTAAATAAATGAATACTCCGTAGAGAACATTGAAACAGAGGATATATCTTTTTATGTTCATTTGTATCATTTGAATATTTTATTATTGGCTCCCCCAATCCCTCTGCAACAATTGCCATTGCACCCTCACAATCCATCACGTTCTCCTTGCTTGTCCCCTGTACAACCTTCCCAGAGCTTGCCTCGCTCCCCACAACTTCATTGCTGAGTTCTTCCAGAAAAATCATCCAGATAAAATTATCTCCTTCCTTCATCATGCCTCCTTCTACAAACATATTTAATTCTCCTCTTCCACCCCCTCTCTACTTTGTTTTTGTTTCAACCATGCACCTCCCCTCTCAATCACAGCTTTCTGACCTTTTGTTCTTGAATTTCTCTCAGTCTCCCCCTGTTTCCTTTCCTTCCTACCTCTAGAATGATCTGACCTCTGAGGCACAATTTGACCTTCGCTGTCATGGTGTCGTTAAGCCCTCATCAAACAAAAAAACAATTGTATCATTTAAATATTTTATTATTGTGAACATTGCTCAGAGAGGGAAGTTTACAGATATTTGTTTGTACAGTTTCTAATTCTTTACAAAGTAATCAAAAAGAATCTTGTAGTAGATTCAAATTTTATAGGAATTGTACATGTTTGTTAATGCATTCAAATTACTGTTAAAAGGATTATTATTATACTTATTACTATCATTTAAGGACATTTATAGTTTGTTTAATCTTTTTAGCTCTAAGCGCATAACAGACTGTAAAATGGTATAAAATTGATTAAATCTCTTGATGTTGAATGTATTGAGCTGGATCATTTTATGGATTCAATGTTCTTTTTAATAACTGTGATCTTGTGTTAAGTGAACCATTTTGTGGAAGCTGATTTCATAAGTAATCAATAAAGACTGTCAGAATCAATTAAGGTTAAATTCAAAATGTGTCTTTTTTTTTATAAATTTGTTATTTTGGTCTCTTTCTCCTATATCTTAAAAAGTGAACGTTTTACCACTGGAGGTCATCAACTGCCCTGGCCCAATCATAGTAGATGCACCAGGCAGTGTTACTTTAGTTCCTGCGCTATGGAACGAGCCACAAACCATAGGTGGCACACCACCAGTTATAATCCGAGACCAATCCGCCAGATCAGGAGATTCATTCCCTGTAAACAGAAACACTGAGGTGATTTATATATTTCGGGATGCGGATGGTTTGACAGCAGATTGTCGTTTTACTGTAACTGTCAATGGTAAGTGGATCTGAATATTTAGTGGTTGATTAGCATGCATATTTAGTAGTTAGATTAAGTAAAAAAAAACAAGTTGCATGTTTAGGGACTGCTGTAATTTTCTATCGTCTTAAGCTAAATCCATCCGAGCCTTTGGTTCATAGTTTTTATGTATTCTATCATATTTTGTCTTGTGATTTTGTGGCTTAAAAACCAAAGGATATGTCAAAAGTAGTAAAACTGAATATAGGAAGGGTATTTTATTATCTTATATGAAAGAAGACTTCAGAGGAACAAGATGGTGACGGAAGCATTGCAAAATCTTATTTGTTAAGGACATATTATTAAAGTTTAAAGTTTTGTATCATTTGTGTAGAAACGCCTGAAATCAGGTTTTGTGATGTCATAGCCTCAGATTCCTCAGTCTTTATGTATACTATCATATTTTGTCCTTAAAAAACCATGGGATATGTCAAAAAAGTAGTACAACTGAATATAGGAAGGGTATTTATAATATACTACCTGAAGAAAGTTTGAGGAAAAATTATTTAAATAGTGAAAATATTAAATAAACTTTCTTTAAAATACATAAAGATTTTGAGGAATCTGAATCTGTGACATCACAACTAGTCTGATTTCAGTCGTTTCTACACAAATGATACCAAACTTTAAACTTGAGTATCTCCTTAACGGAATAAGATTTTTGAATGCTTTCTTCACCACTTTGTTTCTTTTGAAGTCTTCTTTAACATAATATGGACATGCTTCAGTGAGATCATTGTTTTGTGTACTTTACTAATGATTGTAATTTTCTGTTGCTGAATGTGTAACAGTTAAATAGCTCTAACTCTTCTATCACTGACCATTTAAACAGCAACATTTTTATATCAATTTCTTTGTTCCTTGCTTTTCTGCCTGACATGGCTTGTTTTCTTTTTTCCTGTTTTAAATAGTATATTTAAACAACTTTTCAAGGAGAGATAGTTACATTTATGTTAAGAAAGAACAATGTTGAAGAGACTTTGTGAAAAGTTCAAAAACAATACTTGATATATAGAACCCTCAGATTAAAATGAACTTAGTATATAAACTTGATATATAGAACCATCAGATGAAAAT
Source organism: Chiridota heheva (assembly GCA_020152595.1). Classification (NCBI taxonomy): domain Eukaryota; kingdom Metazoa; phylum Echinodermata; class Holothuroidea; order Apodida; family Chiridotidae; genus Chiridota; species Chiridota heheva. Next base: position 298,574 of record JAIGNY010004190.1, on the reverse strand, counting down.
GTACTTAGTATTTAAACTTGATATATAGAAGCCAAGATTAAAATGTACTTAGTATATAAACTTGATATATAGAACCCTCAGATTAAAATGTACTTAGTATATAAACTTGATATACAGAACCCTCAGATGAAATTGTACTTAGTATTTAAACTTGATATATAGGACCCTCAGATTAAAATGTACTTAGTATATCAACTTGATATATAGAACCCTCAGATTAATATGAACTTAGTATATAAACTTGATATATAGAACCCTCAGATGAAAATGTGCTTAGTATTTAAACTTGATATATAGAACCCTCAGATTAAAATGTACTTAGTATATAAACTTGATATATAGAACCCTCAGATTAAAATGTACTTAGTATATGAACTTGATATATAGAACCATCAGATTGAAATGTTCTTAGTATATAAACTTGATATGTAGAACCCTTAGATTAAAATGTACTTAGTATATAAACTTGATATATAGAACCCTCTGATTAAAATGTACTTAGTATAAAAACTTGATATATAGAACCCTCAGATGAAAATGTACTTAGTATATAAAAACATTAAAAACATTTCTTTCCAAAAAAACTTTCTTGTTAATGTTGTACTGTTGTAAGGTTATTCCAGCCTGGGATGTGTTTGAACTGTTTAACTGGCTTGTTTTTTGCAAAGCGCCATGAGCGCCTTTTTATATACCGCGCTTTATCAAGTATACATTATTATTATTATATAAACTTGATATATAGAACCCTCAGATTAAAATGTACTTAGTATATAAACTTGATATATAGAACTCTCAGATTAAAATGTACTTAGTACATAAACTTGATATATAGAAGCCTCAGATTAAAATGTACATAGTATAAAAACTTGATATATAGAACTGTCAGTTTACAATGTACTTAGTATATAAACTTGATATATAGAACCCTCAGATTAAAATGTACTTAGTATATAAACTTGATATATAGAACCCTCAGATGAAATTGTACTTAGTATTTAAACTTGATATATAGGACCCTCAGATTAAAATATACTTAGTATATCAACTTGATATATAGAACCCTCAGATGAAATTGTACTTAGTATTTAAACTTGATATATAGGACCCTAAGATTAAAATGTACTTAGTATATCAACTTGATATATAGAACCCTCAGATTAAAATGAACTTAGTATATAAACTTGATATATAGAACCCTCAGATGAAAATGTGCTTAGTATTTAAACTTGATATATAGAACCCTCAGATTAAAATGTACTTAGTATATAAACTTGATATATAGAACCCTCAGATTAAAATGTACTTAGTATATAATCTTGATATATAGAACCCTCAGATTGAAATGTTCTTAGTATATAAACTTGATATGTAGAACCCTTAGATTAAAATGTACTTAATATATAAACTTGATATATAGAACCCTCAGATTAAAATGTACTTAGTATAAAAACTTGATATATAGAACCCTCAGATGAAAATGTACTTAGTATTTAAACTTGATATATAGAAGCCAAGATTAAAATGTACTTAGTATATAAACTTGATATATAGAACCCTCAGATTAAAATGTACTTAGTATATAAACTTGATATACAGAACCCTCAGATGAAATTGTACTTAGTATTTAAACTTGATATATAGGACCCTCAGATTAAAATGTACTTAGTATATCAACTTGATATATAGAACCCTCAGATTAATATGAACTTAGTATATAAACTTGATATATAGAACCCTCAGATGAAAATGTGCTTAGTATTTAAACTTGATATATAGAACCCTCAGATTAAAATGTACTTAGTATATAAACTTGATATATAGAACCCTCAGATTAAAATGTACTTAGTATATGAACTTGATATATAGAACCCTCAGATTGAAATGTTCTTAGTATATAAACTTGATATGTAGAACCCTTAGATTAAAATGTACTTAGTATATAAACTTGATATATAGAACCCTCAGATTAAAATGTACTTAGTATAAAAACTTGATATATAGAACCCTCAGATGAAAATGTACTTAGTATATAAAAACATTAAAAACATTTCTTATCAAAAAAACTTTCTTGTTAATGTTGTACTGTTGTAAGGTTATTCCAGCCTGGGATGTGTTTGAACTGTTTAACTGGCTTGTTTTTTGCAAAGCGCCATGAGCGCCTTTTGGCGGATACCGGCGCTTTATCAAGTATACATTATTATTATTATTATAAACTTGATATATAGAACCCTCAGATTAAAATGTACTTAGTATATAAACTTGATATATAGAACTCTCAGATTAAAATGTACTTAGTACATAAACTTGATATATAGAAGCCTCAGATTAAAATGTACATAGTATAAAAACTTGATATATAGAACTGTCAGTTTACAATGTACTTAGTATATAAACTTGATATATAGAACCCTCAGATTAAAATGTACTTAGTATATAAACTTGATATATAGAACCCTCAGATGAAATTGTACTTAGTATTTAAACTTGATATATAGGACCCTCAGATTAAAATATACTTAGTATATCAACTTGATATATAGAACCCTCAGATGAAATTATACTTAGTATTTAAACTTGATATATAGGACCCTAAGATTAAAATGTACTTAGTATATCAACTTGATATATAGAACCCTCAGATTAAAATGAACTTAGTATATAAACTTGATATATAGAACCCTCAGATGAAAATGTGCTTAGTATTTAAACTTGATATATAGAACCCTCAGATTAAAATGTACTTAGTATATAAACTTGATATATAGAACCCTCAGATTAAAATGTACTTAGTATATAATCTTGATATATAGAACCCTCAGATTGAAATGTTCTTAGTATATAAACTTGATATGTAGAACCCTTAGATTAAAATGTACTTAATATATAAACTTGATATATAGAACCCTCAGATTAAAATGTACTTAGTATAAAAACTTGATATATAGAACCCTCAGATGAAAATGTACTTAGTATTTAAACTTGATATATAGAAGCCAAGATTAAAATGTACTTAGTATATAAACTTGATATATAGAACCCTCAGATTAAAATGTACTTAGTATATAAACTTGATATACAGAACCCTCAGATGAAATTGTACTTAGTATTTAAACTTGATATATAGGACCCTCAGATTAAAATGTACTTAGTATATCAACTTGATATATAGAACCCTCAGATTAATATGAACTTAGTATATAAACTTGATATATAGAACCCTCAGATGAAAATGTGCTTAGTATTTAAACTTGATATATAGAACCCTCAGATTAAAATGTACTTAGTATATAAACTTGATATATAGAACCCTCAGATTAAAATGTACTTAGTATATGAACTTGATATATAGAACCCTCAGATTGAAATGTTCTTAGTATATAAACTTGATATGTAGAACCCTTAGATTAAAATGTACTTAGTATATAAACTTGATATATAGAACCCTCTGATTAAAATGTACTTAGTATAAAAACTTGATATATAGAACCCTCAGATGAAAATGTACTTAGTATATAAAAACATTAAAAACATTTCTTTCAAAAAAACTTTCTTGTTAATGTTGTACTGTTGTAGGTTTATTCCAGCCTGGGATGTGTTTGAACTGTTTAACTGGCTTGTTTTTTGCAAAGCGCCATGAGCGCCTTTTGGCGGATACCGGCGCTTTATCAAGTATACATTATTATTATTATTATAAACTTGATATATAGAACCCTCAGATTAAAATGTACTTAGTATATAAACTTGATATATAGAACTCTCAGATTAAAATGTACTTAGTACATAAACTTGATATATAGAAGCCTCAGATTAAAATGTACATAGTATAAAAACTTGATATATAGAACTGTCAGTTTACAATGTACTTAGTATATAAACTTGATATATAGAACCCTCAGATTAAAATGTACTTAGTATATAAACTTGATATATAGAACCCTCAGATGAAATTGTACTTAGTATTTAAACTTGATATATAGGACCCTCAGATTAAAATGTACTTAGTATATCAACTTGATATATAGAACCCTCAGATGAAAATGTACTTAGTATTTAAACTTGATATATAGAACCCTAAGATTAAAATGTACTTAGTATATAAACTTGATATATAGAACCCTCAGATTAAAATGAACTTAGTATATAAACTTGATATATAGAACCCTCAGATGAAAATGTGCTTAGTATTTAAACTTGATATATAGAACCCTCAGATTAAAATGTACTTAGTATATAAACTTGATATATAGAACCCTCAGATTAAAATGTACTTAGTATATAATCTTGATATATAGAACCCTCAGATTGAAATGTTCTTAGTATATAAACTTGATATGTAGAACCCTTAGATTAAAATGTACTTAATATATAAACTTGATATATAGAACCCTCAGATTAAAATGTACTTAGTATAAAAACTTGATATATAGAACCCTCAGATGAAAATGTACTTAGTATATAAAAACATTAAAAACATTTCTCTTCAAAAAACTTTCTTGTTAATGTTGTACTGTTGTAGGTTTATTCCAGCCTGGGATGTGTTTGAACTGTTTAACTGGCTTGTTTTTTGCAAAGCGCCATGAGCGCCTTTTGGCGGATACCGGCGCTTTATCAAGTATACATTATTATTATTATTATAAACTTGATATATAGAATTCTCAGATTAAAATGTACTTAGTATATAAACTTGATATATAGAACCCTCAGATTAAAATGTACTTAGTATATCAACTTGTTATATAGCACCCTCAGATTAAAATGTACTTAGTATATAAACTTGATATATAGAACCCTCAGATTAAAATTTACTTAGTATTTAAACTTGATATATAGGACCCTAGATTAAAATGTACTTAGTATATCAACTTGATATATAGAACCCTCAGATGAAATTGTACTTAGTATTTAAACTTGATATATAGGACCCTCAGATTAAAATGTACTTAGTATATAAACTTGATATATAGAACCTCAGATTGAAATGTACTTAGTATATAAACTTGATATATAAAACCCTCAGATTAAAATGTACTTAGTAAATAAACTTGATATATAGAACCCTCAGATTAAAGTGTACTTAGTATATCAACTTGATATACAGAACCCTCATATTAAAATGTACTTAGTATATCAACTTGTTATATAGCACCCTCAGATTAAAATGTACTTAGTATATAAACTTGATATATAGAACCCTCAGATTAAAATGTACTTAGTATATAAACTTGATATATAGAACCCTCAGATTGAAATGTACTTAGTATATAAACTTGATATATAAAACCCTCAGATTAAAATGTACTTAATAAATAAACTTGATATATAGAACCCTCAGATTGAAATGTACTTAGTATATAAACTTGATATGTAGAGCCCTTAGATTAAAATGTACTTAGTATATAAACTTGATATATAGAACCCTCAGATGAAAATGTACTTAGTATTTAAACTTGATATTTAGAACCCTCAGATTAAAATGTACTTAGTATATAAACTTGATATGTAGAACCCTCAGATGAAATTGTACTTAGTATTTAAACTTGATATATAGGACCCTTAGATTAAAATGTACTAAGTATATCAACTTGATATATAGAACCCTCAGATTAGAATGAACTTAGTATATAAACTTGATATATGGAACCCTCAGATGAAAATGTACTCAGTATTTAAACTTGATATATAAAACCCTCAGATTAAAATGTACTTAGTATATAAACTTGATATATAGAACCCTCAGATTGAAATGTACTTAGTATATAAACTTGATATATAGAACCCTCAGATTAAAATGTACTTAGTATATAAACTTGATATATAGAACCCTCAGATTAAAATGTACTTAGTATTTAAAGCTTGATATATAGAACCCTCAGATTGAAATGTTCTTAGTATATAAACTTGATATATAGAACCCTTAGATTAAAATGAACTTAGTATATAAACTTGATATATAGAACCCTCAGATTAAAATGTACTTAGTATAAAAACTTGATATATAGAACCCTCAGTTGAAAATGTACTTAGTATATAAAAACATTTCTATCAAAAAACCCTTCTTAAAATGTTGTACTGTTGTAAACTTATTCCAGCCTAGGACCCTCAGTTTTGAACTGTTTAACTTTGTTTTTTGCATGATATGTGAACCCTTTTTGGCGATTAAAAAGTGTACATTATTATTATATATAAACTTGATATATAGAACCCTCAGATTAAAATGTACTTAGTATAAAAACTTGATATATAGAACCCTCAGATGAAAATGTACTTAGTATAGAAAAACATTAAAAACATTTCTTATCAAAAAACTTTCTTGTTAATGTTGTACTGTTGTAAGTTATTCCAGCCTGGGATGTGTTTGAACTGTTTAACTGGCTTGTTTTTTGCAAAGCGCCATGAGCGCCTTTTTGGCGGATACCGCGCTTTATCAAGTATACATTATTATTATTATTATAAACTTGATATATAGAACCTCAGATTAAAATGTACTTAGTATATAAACTTGATATATAGAACTCTCAGATTAAAATGTACTTAGTACATAAACTTGATATATAGAAGCCTCAGATTAAAATGTACATAGTATAAAAACTTGATATATAGAACTGTCAGTTTACAATGTACTTAGTATATAAACTTGATATATAGAACCCTGAGATTAAAATGTACTTAGTATAAAAACTTGATATATAGAACCCTCAGATTAAAATGTAATTAGTATATAAAAACATTTCTTATCAAAAAACTTTCTTGTTAATGTTGTACTGTTGTAAATTCCAGCCTGGGATGTGTTTGAACTGTAACTGGCTTGTTTTTAAACTTGATATATAGAACCCTCAGATTATAAATTATTAGTATTATAAACTTGATATATAGAACCCTCAGATTAAAATGTACTTATATAAACTTGTATATAAACTCTGATTAAAATGTACTTAGTACATAAACTTGATATATAGAACCTCAGATTAAAATGTACATAGTATAAAAAATTATAGAACTGTCAGTTTACAAATTAAAGTATATAAACTTGTATATAGAACCCTCAGATTAAAATGTACTTAGTATATAAACTTGATATATAGAACCCTCAGTTTAAAATGTACTTAGTATATAAACTTGATATATAGAACCCTGAGATGAAAATGTACTTAGTATATAAACTTGATATATAGAACCCTCAGATTAAAATGTAATTAGTATATAAACTTAATATATAGGACCCTCAGATTAAAATGTACTTAGTATATCAACTTGATATATAGAACCCTCAGATTAAAATGAACTTAGTATATAAACTTGATATATAGAACCCTCAGATGAAAATGTGCTTAGTATTTAAACTTGATATATAGAACCCTCAGAAAAAATGTACTTAGTATATAAACTTGATATATAGAACCCTTAGATTAAAATGTACTTAGTATATAAACTTGATATATAGAACCCTCAGATTGAAATGTTCTTAGTATAAAAACTTGATATGTAGAACCCTTAGATTAAAATGTACTTAGTATATAAACTTGATATATAGAACCCTCAGATTAAAATGTACTTAGTATAAAAACTTGATATATAGAACCCTCAGATGAAAATGTACTTAGTATATAAAAACATTAAAAACATTTCTCTTCAAAAAACTTTCTTGTTAATGTTGTACTGTTGTAGGTTTATTCCAGCCTGGGATGTGTTTGAACTGTTTAACTGGCTTGTTTTTTGCAAAGCGCCATGAGCGCCTTTTTAGGCGGATACCGCTTTATCAAGTATACATTATTATTATTATTATAAACTTGATATATAGAATTCTCAGATTAAAATGTACTTAGTATATAAACTTGATATATAGAACTCTCAGATTAAAATGTACTTAGTACATAAACTTGATATATAGAAGCCTCAGATTAAAATGTACATAGTAAAAAACTTGATATATAGAACTGTCAGTTTACAATGTACTTAGTATATAAACTTGAAATTTAAAATGTACTTAGTATATTAAACCTGATGAAATTGTATTAGTACCCTCAGATTAAAATGTACTTAGTATATCAACTTGATATATAGAACCCTCAGATGAAAATGTACTTAGTATTTAAACTTGATATATAGAACCCTCAGATTAAAATGTACTTAGTATATAAACTTGATATATAGAACCCTCAGATTAAAATGAACTTAGTATATAAACTTGATATATAGAACCCTCAGATTAAAATGTACTTAGTATATCAACTTGTTATATAGCACCCTCAGATTAAAATGTACTTAGTATATAAACTTGATATATAGAACCCTCAGATTAAAATTTACTTAGTATTTAAACTTGATATATAGGACCCTAGATTAAAATGTACTTAGTATATCAACTTGATATATAGAACCCTCAGATGAAATTGTACTTAGTATTTAAACTTGATATATAGGACCCTCAGATTAAAATGTACTTAGTATATAAACTTGATATATAGAACCCTCAGATTGAAATGTACTTAGTATATAAACTTGATATATAAAACCCTCAGATTAAAATGTACTTAGTAAATAAACTTGATATATAGAACCCTCAGATTAAAGTGTACTTAGTATATCAACTTGATATACAGAACCCTCAGATTAAAATGTACTTAGTATATCAACTTGTTATATAGCACCCTCAGATTAAAATGTACTTAGTATATAAACTTGATATATAGAACCCTCAGATTAAAATGTACTTAGTATATCAAACTTGATATATAGAACCCTCAGATTGAAATGTACTTAGTATATAAACTTGATATATAAAACCTCAGATTAAAATGTACTTAATAAATAAACTTGATATATAGAACCCTCAGATTGAAATGTACTTAGTATATAAACTTGATATGTAGAGCCCTTAGATTAAAATGTACTTAGTATATAAACTTGATATATAGAACCCTCAGATGAAAATGTACTTAGTATTTAAACTTGATATTTAGAACCCTCAGATTAAAATGTACCTAGTATATAAACTTGATATGTAGAACCCTCAGATGAAATTGTACTTAGTATTTAAACTTGATATATAGGACCCTTAGATTAAAATGTACTAAGTATATCAACTTGATATATAGAACCCTCAGATTAGAATGAACTTAGTATATAAACTTGATATATGGAACCCTCAGATGAAAATGTACTCAGTATTTAAACTTGATATATAAACCCTCAGATTAAAATGTACTTAGTATATAAACTTGATATATAGAACCCTCAGATTGAAATGTACTTAGTATATAAACTTGATATGTAGAACCCTCAGATTAAAATGTACTTAGTATATAAACTTGATATATAGAACCCTCAGATTAAAATGTACTTAGTATTTAAACTTGATATATAGAACCCTCAGATTAAAATGTTCTTAGTATATCAACTTGATATATAGAACCCTCAGATTAAAATGAACTTAGTATATAAACTTGATATATAGAACCCTCAGATTAAAATGTGCTTAGTATTTAAACTTGATATATAGAACCCTCAGTTTAAAATGTACTTAGTATATAAAAACTTGATATATAGAAAAAACTTTCTCAGATTAAAATGTACTTAGTATATAAACTTGATATATAGAACCCTCAGTTTAAAATGTTCTTAGTATATAAACATGATATGTAGAACCCTTTTAAAATGTACATTAGTATATAAAAACTTGATATATAGAACCCTCAGATTAAAATGTACTTAGTATAAAAACTTGATATATAGAACCCTCAGATGAAAATGTACTTAGTATATAAAAACATTAAAAACATTTCTCTTCAAAAAAACTTTCTTGTTAATGTTGTACTGTTGTAAGTTTATTCCAGCCTGGGATGTGTTTGAACTGTTTAACTGGCTTGTTTTTTGCAAAGCGCCATGAGCGCCTTTTGGCGGATACCGGCGCTTTATCAAGTATACATTATTATTATTATTATTATAAACTTGATATATAGAATTCTCAGATTAAAATGTACTTAGTATATAAACTTGATATATAGAACTCTCAGATTAAAATGTACTTAGTACATAAACTTGATATATAGAAGCCTCAGATTAAAATGTACATAGTATAAAAACTTGATATATAGAACTGTCAGTTTACAATGTACTTAGTATATAAACTTGATATATAGAACCCTGAGATGAAAATGTACTTAGTATATAAACTTGATATATAGAACCCTCAGATTAAAATGTAATTAGTATATAAATTAATATATAGAAGCCTCAGATTGAAATATACTTAGTATATAAACTTGATATATAGAACCCTCAGATTAAAATGTACTTAGTATCAAAACTTGATATATAGAACCCTCAAATTAAAATGTACTTAGTATATAAAAATGTACTTAGTTTATAAATTTCATATAGTTTAGATCAGATTAAAATGTACTTAGTATATAAACTTGATATATAGAACCGTCAGTTTACAATGTACTTAGTATATAAACTTGATATATAGAACCCTGAGATGAAAATGTACTTAGTATATAAACTTGATATATAGAACCCTCAGATTAAAATGTAATTAGTATATAAATTAATATATAGGACCCTCAGATTAAAATGTACTTAGTATATCAACTTGATATATAGAACCCTCAGATTAAAATGAACTTAGTATATAAACTTGATATATAGAACCCTCAGATGAAAATGTGCTTAGTATTTAAACTTGATATATAGAACCCTCAGAAAAAATGTACTTAGTATATAAACTTGATATATAGAACCCTTAGATTAAAATGTACTTAGTATATAAACTTGATATATAGAACCCTCAGATTGAAATGTTCTTAGTATATAAACTTGATATGTAGAACCCTTAGATTAAAATGTACTTAGTATATAAACTTGATATATAGAACCCTCAGATTAAAATGTACTTAGTATAAAAACTTGATATATAGAACCCTCAGATGAAAATGTACTTAGTATATAAAAACATTAAAAACATTTCTCTTCAAAAAAACTTTCTTGTTAATGTTGTACTGTTGTAAGTTTATTCCAGCCTGGCATGTGTTTGAATTGTTTAACTGGCTTGTTTTTTGCAAAGCGCCATGAGCGCCTTTTGGCGGATACCGGCGCTTTATCAAGTATACATTATTATTATTATTATAAACTTGATATATAGAATTCTCAGATTAAAATGTACTTAGTATATAAACTTGATATATAGAACTCTCAGATTAAAATGTACTTAGTACATAAACTTGATATATAGAAGCCTCAGATTAAAATGTACATAGTAAAAAAACTTGATATATAGAACTGTCAGTTTACAATGTACTTAGTATATAAACTTGATATATAGAACCCTCAGATTGAAATGTACTTAGTATATAAACTTGATATGTAGAACCCTTAGATTAAAATGTACTTAGTATATAAACTTGATATATAGAACCCTCAGATTAAAATGTACTTAGTATAAAAACTTGATATATAGAACCCTCAGATTGAAATGTTCATAGTATATAAAAACATTAAAAACATTTCTCTTCAAAAAAACTTTCTTGTTAATGTTGTACTGTTGTAAGTTTATTCCAGCCTGGGATGTGTTTGAATTGTTTAACTGGCTTGTTTTTTGCAAAGCGCCATGAGCGCCTTTTGGCGGATACCGGCGCTTTATCAAGTATACATTATTATTATTATAAACTTGATATATAGAACCCTCAGATTAAAATGTACTTAGTATATAAACTTGATATATAAAACCCTCAGATTAAAATGTACTTAGTAAATAAACTTGATATATAGAACCCTCAGATTGAAATGTACTTAGTATATAAACTTGATATGTAGAACCCTTAGATTAAAATGTACTTAGTATATAAACTTGATATATAGAACCCTCAGATGAAAATGTACTTAGTATTTAAACTTGATATATAGAACCCTCAGATTAAAATGTTCTTAGTATATAAACTTGATATGTAGAACCTCAGATGAAATTGTACTTAGTATATAAACTTGATATATAGGACCCTCAGATTAAAATGTACTTAGTATATCAACTTGATATATAAAACCCTCAGATTAAAATGAACTTAGTATATAAACTTGATATATAGAACCCTCAGATTGAAATGTTCATAGTATATAAACTTGATATGTAGAACCCTTAGATTAAAATGTACTTAGTATATAAACTTGATATATAGAACCCTCAGATTAAAATGTACTTAGTATAAAAACTTGATATATAGAACCCTCAGATGAAAATGTACTTAGTATAGAAAACATTAAAAACATTTCTTTTCAAAAAACTTTCATGTTAATGTTGTACTGTTGTAAGGTTATTCCAGCCTGGGATGTGTTTGAACTGTTTAACTGGCTTGTTTTTTTGCAAAGCGCCATGAGCGCTTTTTGGCGGATACCGCGCTTTATCAAGTATACATTATTATTATTATTATAAACTTGATATATAGAACCCTCAGATTAAAATGTACTTAGTATATAAACTTGATATATAGAACTCTCAGATTAAAATGTACTTAGTACATAAACTTGATATATAGAAGCCTCAGATTAAAATGTACATAGTATAAAAACTTGATATATAGAACTGTCAATTTACAATGTACTTAGTATATAAACTTGATATATAGAACCTCAGATTAAAATGTACTTAGTATATAAACTTGATATATAGAACATCAGATGAAATTGTACTTAGTATTTAAACTTGATATATAGGACCCTCAGATTAAAATGTACTTAGTATATCAACTTGATATATAGAACCCTCAGATGAAATTGTACTTAGTATTTAAACTTGATATATAGGACCCTCAGATTAAAATGTAGTATTTAAACTTGATATATAGAACCCTCAGTTTAAAATGTACTTAGTATATAAACTTGATATATAGAACCCTCAGATTAAAATGTACTTAGTATATAAACTTGATATATAGAACCCACAGATTGAAATGTTCTAGTATATAAACATGATATGTAGAACCCTTAGATTAAAATGTACTTAGTATATAAACTTGATATATAGAACCCTCAGATTAAAATGTACTTAGTATATAAAAACATTAAAACATTTCTTATCAAAAAAACTTTCTTGTTGATGTTGTACTGTCGTAAGTTTATTCCAGCCTGGGATGTGTTTGAACTGTTTAACTGGCTTGTTTTTTGCAAAGCGCCATGAGCGCCTTTTGGCGGATACTGGCGCTTTATCAAGTATACATTATTATTAGCATTATAAACTTGATATATAGAACTCTCAGATTAAAATGTACTTAGTATATAAACTTGATATATAGAACCTCAGATTAAAATGTACATAGTATAAAAACTTGATATATAGAACTGTCAGTTTACAATGTACTTAGTATATAAACTTGATATATAGAACCCTCAGATTGAAATGTACTTAGTATATTAAATATATAGAACCATCAGATTGAAATATATTTTCAACTTGAACCCTCAGATTGAAATATACTTAGTATATAAACTTGATATATAGAACCCTCAGATGAAAATGTACTTAGTATATAAACTTGATATAAAGAACCGTCAGTTTACAATGTACTTAGTATATAAACTTGATATATAGAACCCTCAGATTGAAATGTACTTAGTATATAAACTTGATATATAGAACCCTGAGATGAAAATGTACTTAGTATATAAACTTGATATATAGAACCCTCAGATGAAAATGTACTTAGTATATAAACTTGATATATAGAACCGTCAGTTTACAATGTACTTAGTATATAGACTTTATATATAGAACCCTCAGATTGAAATGTACTAAGTATATAAACTTGATATATAGAACCCTCAGATTAAAATGTACTTATTATATAAACTTGACATATAGAACCCTCAGATTGAAGTGTACTTAGTATATAAACTTGATATATAGAACCCTGAGATGAAAATGTACTTAGTATATAAACTTGATATATAGAACCCTCAGATTAAAATGTAATTAGTATATAAATTAATATATAGAAGCCTCAGATTGAAATATACTTAGTATATAAACTTGATATATAGAACCCTCAGATTAAAATGTACTTAGTATCAAAACTTGATATATAGAACCCTCAAATTAAAATGTACTTAGTATATAAAAATGTACTTAGTTTATAAATTTCATATAGTTTAGATCAGATTAAAATGTACTTAGTATATAAACTTGATATATAGAACCATCAAAATAAAATGTACTTAGTATATAAACTCAGTTTGAGGAGTGCTACTACTGTGAATTCTTTCTGATTCATTTTAGATGTGACTCCACCTACTTTCACAAGAAATTGCCCAGACTCTATTACACAATACATACCACTGCTTTCTACTTCTGGGACAGTGACATGGATAATACCAACGGCAGTGGATGATATCGACGGCAATCTAAATCCAGCCGTCACCCCGACAACAAATGTTTTCTTTTTTGGGACAACACTGGTGACATACACATTTACAGATGGTGGTGGAAATATGATTTCCTGTAGTTTTGAAGTCTCTGTTGTTGGTAATTATATTCCTTTCCACTGCACCAGCATTTTCTACCATGTTTTGTACTTAATGAAAGGTTTATGAGCAGGTACAAACATGTTCCATTCAACCACATACTAAAAAGAACAGTCACTTCTGAATTCAATAGTCTTTGAATTTTGAAAATATGTGTAGTTATGATTAATCAAAGTTTGAATTTTTTTTAATATATTGAAAAAATGTGATGTATGAACAGGAAAACACACCAACATGCTTTTGTATTTCTTCCCTTAATTTCAGACCATAAAAATGTTTAAAAAAAATTATCCAGCTTGAGGTTGGTGGGGGTATGGCAAAGATCAAATCCTATCCATTAGAATTATCTTCCCTTTTTCAAAGAGAAATGGCAGAGGGTTAAAAAGCAATAGATTTACATTAGAAAAAAGAAACTACAGTATGTCTCATTCATACATCACGAAAGTAACACAAAATTTGCATATTGGCCATATTTGCATAAAAATCTTCAAAAAGTTGTAAAATAGCCAATTTGTAACCGATTTTAGTATCTGTTGTTTCATGTTTTAGTAGATTTTAATTTAGTTTAGCTAATGTTGCCTCTAATTTAGTTTAGCTAATGTTGCCTCTAGTTCAGTTTAGCTAATGTTGCCTCTATGTGTCCAATTCAGTTTAGCTAATGTTGCCTCTATGTGTCCAATTCAGTTTAGCTAATGTTGCCTCTATGTGTCCAATTTAGTTTAGCTAATGTTGCCTCTATGTGTCCAATTCAGTTTAGCTAATGTTGCCTCTATGTGTCCAATTCAGTTTAGCTAATGTTGCCTCTATGTGTCCAATTCAGTTTAGCTAATGTTGCCTCTATGTGTCCAATTCAGTTTAGCTAATATGTTGCCTCTATGTGTCCAATTTAGTTTAGCTAATGTTGCCTCTATGTGTCCAATTCAGTTTAGCTGATGTTGCCTCTATGTGTCCAATTCAGTTTAGCTAATGTTGCCTCTATGTGTCCAATTCAGTTTAGCTAATATGTTGCCTCTATGTGTCCAATTCAGTTTAGCTAATGTTGCCTCTATGTGTCCAATTCAGTTTAGCTAATGTTGTCTCTATGTGTCCAATTCAGTTTAGCTAATGTTGCCTCTATGTGTCCAATTTAGTTTAGCTGATGTTGCCTTTATGTGTCCAATTCAGTTTAGCTGATGTTGCCTCTATGTGTCCAATTCAGTTTAGCTGATGTTGCCTCTATGTGTCCAATTCAATTTAGCTAATGTTGCCTCTGTGTGTCCAATTCAATTTAGCTAATATTGCCTCTATGTGTCCAATTTAGTTTAGCTGATGTTGCCTTTATGTGTCCAATTCAGTTTAGCTAATGTTGCCTCTGTGTGTCCAATTCAATTTAGCTAATGTTGCCTCTATGTGTCCAATTCAGTTTAGCTAATGTTGCCTCTGTGTGTCCAATTCAATTTAGCTAATGTTGCCTCTATGTGTCCAATTTAGTTTAGCTGATGTTGCCTTTATGTGTCCAATTCAGTTTAGCTAATGTTGCCTCTATGTGTCCAATTCAATTTAGCTAATGTTGCCTCTATGTGTCCAATTCAGTTTATTTAATGTTGCCTCTATGTGTCCATAAACCATTAGGGGTATGTTCTCTTTTAAAACATGTGCATTTGACATGATATAGAACACAACAAAACAATTGATGAAACACTGTATTTATATCTTATTCCTACAAGGGAATTATTCAAGCTTAAAAAGCTCTGAGAAAATTATCCACAAACGGCTGACAACAGACTAAGTGTGACATTACACCATCACAATCCTCAAAGTCTTTGTCTATTCTATTAAATTGAGTCATTTTTGTTTTAAATAAAAGCTATTGTGTACATAACTACACGGGCAAAACATGTTCCTATCAAGTATACATACCCAAAAATATAAGATAAAAGTTTCTAGTCATTTAATAAAAGGTGATTAACTTTCAAATACTAGATAGAAACTGTCATGGATGTGGGTATGTGCATCACACTCTTTACTGCACCTGTAAATTGTATCAATTGTAAATTCTTTGAAAATTGGTTTGTTCTTAACAGAACGTGACATCTAATAAGGTTTGCACCATTACATGAAGCAATAGCTTTCCTTAAGAGAAATGGTCCGTCAATCATTCACAGTTAATGCACACATCACCTCAGGCATGATACACAGCTGTTTTATCACCAGTTTGCAAACAAATTTCGCCCACTAAGACACCTAACATGGATGAGTGATTTCAATCACAAAAGTGCCCTGATTACTCAGCACTGGCTTTCTGTAATCTTATACACACAAATACCCTTGGGCTACTTGACTGTGGTGTGCATGGGAATGGCAGATAGACAATCATTGTTTGGAGTGAAAACACAATACACTGAAGAGAAAATTGTGTTGGAAATTGTCATACCTGAGTTTTCAGGATTAATTCAGGTGTCGGGTGGGGATAGGCTTAAAGAGAAACTTTTCGGCATGTGTGTTTCTTTATATATCCTTGATGACTTTGGATGTTTGGCCACATTAAAGTGCTGCAGTACACAAATGTGTTCAGGTTTTACAGGGTTTTGTTAATAATTGCAACAACTCTGAACAGATTCTCATTAAAGAAATAGGCAGGTTGAATCTTACCGAAGTAATCACTCTGACCCACATATAAAATAGGTAAAACACTAGGTGTTTGAAAGTAGATATAATAGTGCATCACTGATATCATTGAGTTGTGGCCAGTTGGGGATAAAAGATATTCCTATCAAATGGTTTGATTCAGTATGTAATTACATTGTATTACAAGTAGGAAGTATGAAAATAGAGCTAACGTATTCGACGTAAATAGTAGGAAGTATGAAAATAGAGCTACCGTATTCGACGTAGCTAGTAGGAAGTATGAAAATAGAGCTACTGTATTCGACGTAAGCAGTAGGAAGTATGAAAATAGAGCTACCGTATTCTACGTAACTCTAGTAGGAAGAATGAAAATAGAGCTACCGTATTTGACGTCACTAGTAGGAAGTGTGAAAATAGAGCTACAGTATTCGACGTAACTAGTAGAAAGTATGAAAATAGAGCTACCGTATTCAACGTAGCTAGTCGTATGAAAAAAGAGCTACCATATTTGACGTAACTAGTAGAAAAAAAATAGAGCTACTAGTCATGAAAAAGAGCTACCATATTTGACGTAACTAGTAACTAATAGGAAGTATGAAAATAGAGCTACCGTATTCTACATAACTAGTAGGAAGTATGGAAATTGAGCTACAGTATTCGACGTATTTGGTAGGAAGTATGAAAATAGAGCTACCGTATTCTACATAACTAGTAGGAAGTATGGAAATAAAGCTACCGTATTCGATGTATTTGGTAGGAAGTATGAAAATAGAGATGTATAAGGGAACTAGCTCTAGCCCTCTAATAAACACCACAAAGTGATTGCGATGGTTGACCTAAAAATAATGAAGTAATGTCACAAACTTATTTTGTATTGATGTTGGGATATGTTATCAGTGAAGAAGATGTTGGGTGGGCGTTTATTAGGACATGGGCGCTTTTTATGTCGAATATGGTGATTTGTTTTCTTCGTTGAAAATTGCTGTTCAAGGGTTATGTGTTAGCAAGCATACAAAAATCCTTTGTTGGTCAAATGGGGTGTTATTAAAAAGTGTGTTTTAATATAAAAAAGAAGACTTTTGTACACACATTCTGAGGCTGTTTGTGCAATGAGTGAAAGCAAGTTTCTTAAACTAGATTTTGTTGTAGAATCTAAGGGGGTGTTATTTTTGTATTCTGGATGCTCGGTTATGTCGTCCTTAGATTGGGTTGACTTATTAGTTAGGGACCATACGTGTAATTACACACATTATATTCAAAATGACATGAAGCTGACAAAGTTAGTACATTTACTGGCACTTTATACATGATCGAATGCAGGATGAGTTTTAGATAGAAAACAATGCCTGCTTTTTTAATTTGACAGAAGTAAACATCAGATACAATGGATTTTCATCAAAGCTTATTTATCTTAAACTAGAGGAATTTATAAGCAGAAAAATGAGAATTTAGAAAAATATTGGGACGTACGTCTTTAGCTACTGGTTTAAAGTAAATTATATATATATATAACCTTTTACATTGGAATAAATAAGTTTATGTATTAACAGAATTTTTTCATTTTTTGTAGTTGATGATGTACCTCCAATGATTGTCTTTTGTCCTGACAACACAAGAGTCACCGCCTTTGCAGGATCAAATGGCGCTCAAGTCACATGGCAGACTCCCACTGCCTTTGACATCAATCTCAGCCCAACAGTCTCTATGTCAGGTGGTGAATCAGGTGATATCTTCCCCATCGGTATCAACAACATTATGTACACATTTTTTGATGACTTTGGAAATTCAGCAGTGTGCACTTTTCAAATAATAGTTGAAGGTAGAATACTCAGATTGTAGTTTTTGTTTCTTTGTATTCCAATTCAATAAAGGGCACCTCTCATCCCCTGCCCCCTCCCCACTCCTCCCCTCAATCATGCAAATTTGCCGCTTTTGCGACATAGCTTTTTCTTCATGTACGCCAATTTTATGAAACTCTTTTCCCATGTACACTCACTGTTATAAATCACTGGCTATGTTTAAGAACAATCTTAAAATGTATCTTTTCAAATCTGCTCACAATGTTTAGTTATGTTTCTTTTTTGTTTTACTTGCCTAAATATTCTTATATTTTTACGCAAGTGTTTGACTTTTGTACGTGTTCTTGTAGCTGTATACTTTAGTTTTCTTTATGTACTGCACCTCGGAATAGGCTGCCTATATAGATGGCGCATTATAAATGCTGTTATTATATTACTATCTTGCAGCTTTTGGTAAAGCATCGTATTGCACTGCCCCCTCATTTTGGTAACATTAAGTACATTATATCTATTTAGAGTAGCATAGCATAGCAAGGTTTAATGTCCCGAAAGCATCCAGTGCTGGACATTATATCAAGATGGCCACGGCCTTTGATAACCAGTTGTGAACTCACTGTTGCAGACTCACTGGGATTTTTTATTCTTCCATCCACACATACCTCCTTATGCCAAATGCCATATTGAATTGTCTAACTTGATAACTTGCACTTCTGTAATTACTAAAAAAAATTGTAATATTGAAAAAAATGATACGTCTTGTTTATTAAATTATGTGATAAGAGAAATGGGTGGCTCAGTTGGCTGAGTGCATGACTGAGATCCAGGATCAAGTATTACAAGATTCAAGTAGGATTTTCCTCTCACATGAAAACAGATGGACTTGACTTGTTATCTGTGTCACCAGACATAGTAATAAAACAAAAAAGGCAAAGGACATTCTTGTTAAAACAAGTGTATCACCACTAAGTTGAACTTATTGTTATAATTACATATTACTCTCACTTTGATCTATATCAGCTTCAATCACCGTGCCTATCATTAGCGGCTGTCCTGATAGGGTCACAACCTACACTCGTCGTGGTATACCCATCACCACCACCTGGATTGAACCAACTGCAGTAGACTTCAACAATCAACCTTTGACCCCGTTCGGATCTCACATCCCTGGAGGCAGTAATTTTCTGGCCGGTGAAACAACAGTTATCTACACATTTACGGATTCCAACGGAGGTGTTGCGCAATGCTTGTTTATTGTGGAGGTGATCGGTAAGAGAGTAGTTTACTTTGTCTGTTTATTTATATAAGGAATATTTTATGAAGAACTAAATGTGTATGACATATATTTCTACCACCATCACTATAGAAACCAGGATAAAGTATATGTTCTAATGTCACAATGCCTTCATTTTAATCGCATATCGCAGATGCCTTCGCTCCACTTTATCTGCCCCACCTTTTTGAGCCACAAACCCGTTGATAGGACTAAAACCCTATCCCCCCTTACTTTAGCTTACGCATTAAATCAGACCTCTTCCAACTCTGCATCAAGCCTGCCACTCTTGGCACCTTCTCCTGGCCCACTTTTCATGTCCCACTTTTCCTCCTTGGGCCAACCCCCTCCCTTCTATCCACTTGGGCCAACCCCCTCCCTTCTATCCACCTGGGCCTCTCCACTCATCACAAAACCTAAACCCACCCTAACTTCTTCGTTAATCCCCACAACCAAATCAAAGACCAACTCTCAATTCACACCTCCATCTATACTGATGGCTCCAAGGAAGGCAACAAGACAGCTGCTTCTGCTGTCATCCAAGACATCACCCTCAGTAGCAGACTTCCCGACTACTCGTCCATCTTTCAGCCGAGGCAAAGGCCATCCTCCTCGCCCTGACTCACCCTTCGAGTTGCTGCTTATCCCCTTTCTGTGGTGCAAGTGGATGGGAGTCTATGACCCACCCTGGACGGGACACCAGCCCATTGTAGCATACATGTAACTCCCCATGACTCACCCTGGATGGGACACCAGCCCATTGTAGGATAACTTACCCTGGACGGGACACCAGTCCATTGTAGGATAACTCCCCATGACTCACCCTGGACAGGACACCAGCCTATTGTAGGATAACTTCCCATGACTCACCCTGGATGGGATACCAGCCCATTGTAAGATAACTCCCCATGACTCACCCTGGATGGGACACCATTCCATTGTAGGATAACTCTCCACGATTCACCTTGGGAGGGACACCATCCCATCATAGGATTACTCCTCATCAAGCTGGTACTCAGTTCACAGTTGAGTGGACAAGGTCATAGAGCTATGAATAAATTGTCTTGCTCAACATTCTCCCAGTCCAACAGTCTCCCAGTCCAACAGTCTCCCAGTCCATGCAAGAGTCTCCCAGTCCAACAGTCTCCCAGTCCATGCAAGAGTCTCCCAGTACAAGAGTCTCCCAGTGCAACAGTCTCACAGTCTCCCAGTCCAACAGTCTCCCAGTACAACAGTCTCACAGTCCAACAGTCTCCCAGTCCAACGGTCTCCCAGTCTCCCAGTCCAACAGTCTCCCAGTCCAACAGTATCCCAGTCCAACAGTCTCCCAGTACAACAGTCTCTCAGTCCAACAGTCTCCCAGTACAACAGTCTCCCAGTCCAACAGTCTTCCAGTCTAACAGTCTCCCAGTCCAATAGTCTCACAGTCCATTAGTCTCACAGTACAACAGTCCAACAATCTTCCAGTATAAGCCTCCTGTGTGAAATAACAAGAAGACAACTCAAAATGAGGCATCTGTCCCATTGCCCTCCGTTCAAGTCCCGGTGCTCTTTTTAAGAAAATTACTGGCCTGGTACTTCAGAACACAACATGGTTTCCATTGTGGTAAATCGAACCCAATACCCTTGGAGTATGTGTCTGATGCTTTACCACGCTTCCTTTTACAAGAAGTAATGCACCACTAAAATTTTCACAGATAAAGAAAAATGTTTGTTTTCATTTCACAGAGGATGAGACTCCACCCACTATATTTGGTTGTCCTCAAGACATCACCATAAACCTGCCAGCAGGGGAGATCAATCAGGAGGTATTCTGGGCCTTACCATCAGCTATGGATGAATTTGGTCAGGATCTGACCATCTTGACACCGCCCGAAACCCCAGGAATACTATTTTCAATTGGAATAACATCTTTGACTTACACTTTCGTAGATATTGTTGGGAACAGTGCCCTGTGCACATTCTTCATTGAGATACGAGGTAAGCTTTGCTTGTAGTAATGGTTGCAATGTGGGATGGTGAATGATGTGGGTGATGGTGGATGGCGTGGGTGATGGTGGATGAAGTGCGTGATTGTGGCTGATGTGGGTGATGGTGGATGGCGTGGGTGATGGTGGATGGCGTGGGTGATGGTGGATGAAGTGCGTGATTGTGGCTGATGTGGGTGATGGTGGATGGCGTGGGTGATGGTGGATGGCGTGGGTGATGGTGGATGAAGTGCGTGATTGTGGCTGATGTGGGTGATGGTGGATGGCGTGGGTGATGGTGGATGGCGTGGGTGATGGTGGATGAAGTGCGTGATTGTGGCTGATGTGGGTGATGGTGGATGGCGTGGGTGATGATGGATGAAGTGCGTGATTGTGGCTGATGTGGGTGATGGTGGATGGCGTGGGTGATGGTGGATGGCGTGGGTGATGGTGGATGAAGTGCGTGATTGTGGCTGATGTGGGTGATGGTGGATGGCGTGGGTGATGGTGGATGGCGTGGGTGATGGTGGATGAAGTGCGTGATTGTGGCTGATGTGGGTGATGGTGGATGGCGTGGGTGATGGTGGATGGCGTGGGTGATGGTGGATGAAGTGCGTGATTGTGGCTGATGTGGGTGATGGTGGATGGCGTGGGTGATGGTGGATGAAGTGCGTGATTGTGGCTGATGTGGGTGATGGTGGATGGCGTGGGTGATGGTGGATGAAGTGCGTGATTGTGGCTGATGTGGGTGATGGTGGATGGCGTGGGTGATGGTGGATGGCGTGGGTGATGGTGGATGAAGTGCGTGATTGTGGCTGATGTGGGTGATGGTGGATGGCGTGGGTGATGGTGGATGAAGTGCGTGATTGTGGCTGATGTGGGTGATGGTGGATGGCGTGGGTGATGGTGGATGGCGTGGGTGATGGTGGATGAAGTGCGTGATTGTGGCTGATGTGGGTGATGGTGGATGGCGTGGGTGATGGTGGATGGCGTGGGTGATGGTGGATGAAGTGCGTGATTGTGGCTGATGTGGGTGATGGTGGATGGCGTGGGTGATGGTGGTTGATGTAGTGACACTTTCTTAAATAATTTTTTTAAAGGGCCACCATTTGACAACAGCTTCAGGCCGCGGGCCAATCGCGTGGCAAAACTAGCATCACATGACAAACAAAACATGTCAAGACGATCCCTGAATACAAACAAGCTGAGAGCACGCACAATAAGGATGTACGCCAGATGTTGGCGGTTCTTTTATCCACAAGACAAGACAGCTGCTGCTGCCGTCATCCAAGACATCACCCTCAGTAGCAGGCTTCCCTAGCTACTCGTCCATGTTCTCGGCAGAGGCCAACGCCACCCTCTGCAGGAAAAGTATTCTATTCTTCTGGATACCCAGCCAGGTTGGCATTCCTGGCAATGACAGGGCTGACCACTAAACTTGCCCTCAACCTCCCCCTACCCCATTTCCCAAAACCCTTTCTGACATCAAACCGCTTACCGTTTCCCTTGTTCGTGACCGCTGGCAAACCTCATGAGACTCCCAAATTGATAACAAACTCCACGTCATCCAGCCCACCATTCCGATCAAACCCAACATCCTTAACCTCTCCTGTGTTGACAACATTCACATTACACGTCTTAGAATAGGTCACACCCACTTCACTCACTCCCAACTCTTTATTGGCTTTTCCCAACCCCTCTGCAACAATTGCCATTGCACCCTCACAGTCCATCACGTTCTCCTTGCTTGCTCCCTGTACAACCTTCCCAGAGCTTTCCTCGCAGACTTCTCGACTAACTCGTCCATCTTTTCAGCCGAGGCTATGACCATCCTCCTCGCCATCAACTTTATTGAGTGCTCTCCACTCAGATACTTTGTCATTTTCTCCGACTCAAAGGCTGTTCTTACTTCTTTACTCAATCTTAAATGGGGTAATTTCACATCCCACTTCCTCATCCAGAAACTCCTTTCACCCACCCTCTGCAGGAAAAGTATTTTTTTTTCTCTTCTGGATACCCAGCCATATTGGCATCCCTGGCAATGACAGGGCTGATGAAGCTGCAAAGCTTGCCCTCAACCTCCCCCTACCCCTTTTCCTATAAATCTTTTTGACATCAAACTGCTTATTGCTTCCCTTGTTCATGACCGCTGGCAAACCTTATGGGAATCCCAAATTGATAACAAACTCCACGTCATCCTGCCCACCATTCTGATCAAAGCCACCGTCAACAACCTTTCTCGTGTTGACAACGTTCATATTACCTGTCTTAGAATAGGTCACACCCACTTCACTCACTCCCACCTACTTATTGGCTTCCCCAACCCCTCTGCAACAATTGCCATTGCACCCTCACAGTCCATCACGTTCTCCTTGCTTGCCCCCTGTACAACCGTCCCAGAGCTTCCCTCCCTCCCCACAACTCAATTGCTGAGTTCTTCCAGAAAAACCATTCGGATAAGATTATCTCCTTCCTTCATCATGCTTCCCTCTACAACCATATTTAGTCCTCCTCTCCCACCCCTCACCGATGCACCTCCTCTCTCGATCACAGCTTTCTGGCTGTTAATTTTCATGTTTCTCTCAATCTCCCCCTGTTTTCTTTCCTTACCTCTGAAATGATCTAACCTCTCGGGCACAATTTGACCCTCGCTGTTGTGGTGCCGTTAAGCCCTCATCAAACAAACAAACAAACAAACAAACAAACTTTTATCCACCTTCCTGTGACACTCCATGAGTCTGCCCGCTTTATAACGGAACTAAAGGTAACATTTTATTTGATAAGCCACGATGTTCTCAGGCTAGTTCGCTGATCTGCCTTGGAAAAACCCAAAATAAATGAGGATATTGCGATTTTTACTGATCTCATGTGGATCGATCGGGACGTACTATCTTCGTGGGCTAGATTGGATTGTCTGGCGGGCCAGATTTGGCCCGCAGGCTGCCTATTAAGAATCACTTATGTAGGTGATGGTGGTTAATATGGGTGATTGTGCCTAATGTGGGTGGTGGTGGCTGACCTGGGTGATTTGTATAATTGTGACTAACGTGGGTGTTTGTGACTAACGTGGATGATGGTGGCTGACATTGGAATCGGTGGCTGGCGTGAGTGATGGTAGCTGATGTGGGATATGGGGAGTGACGGTGGCTGTAGTGGGAGACTGTGGCTGACATGGGTAATGGTGGCTGATGTGGGTGACGGTAAATGATGTGGGAGACAGTGGCTGACATGGGAGACAGTGGCTAAAGTGGGTGATGGTGGATGAAGTGGGTGATGGCGGCTGACGTGGTTGATGGTGGCTGACGTGGGTGATGTTGGTTGACGTGGGTGATGGTGGCTAACTTGGGTGATGGTGGCTGATGTGAGAGCTGGTGGCTGACATGGGTGATGGCCAATATGCATGGTGACTGATGTGGGTGATGGTAGCTGACCTGGGTGAAGGTGGGTGACATGGGTGATGGTGGCTGACATGGGTGATGGTGGCTGACATGTGTGATGATGGCTGACATGGGTGATGGTTGTTGACATATAAAGTGATGGCAACTGACATGGGTGATATGGTGGCTGACATTGGTGGGTGACATGGGCAATAGTGGCTGACATGGGTGGTAATTCGACAACAGGTGGTTTGTAATACCAACATTTTGGTGAGAGTTGCTACATCAGGGCTAGGTTTAAAAGAGATCTTATTATTCATTTCTAACATTTACCTTTTTTCACAGATGTTACCCCACCAACCATCATAACCTGTCCAGGTGACATAATACAAATTGTCCGGCAGGGTCAGTCAGTTGTGAACTGGCAAGAACCTATTGTATTGGAAGATACTGGACGCCCTCTCACTGTGACTCGCATTCCACAGTCAAACGAGTTTCTCAATGGGATCACCGGAGTTACCTACACCTTTACTGACCCTTCACAAAATTCAGCTGTTTGTGAGTTTAATGTGACTGTTATTGGTGAGTTGCACAGCAGTCATTAAGAATTATTCGCCAAACCATGCCAACTCTTTTTCTTTGGTTGTGATGTTTTCTAACGGATTAGTTTTTATAGTCAGATGTGTCCGTGTTGTGTTATAGAGGGCGACAATACAAACAACTGTTAAGACACTACATAGATATCATGTTCCATTCCAGAGATATCAACTTTTAAAGGATTAATTAATTAAAATTAATGAATTTCTTCATTTATTAAAAATCCTTTCTTAGAAAATTTCCTAAATTCATAAAATTACACTTGATTACTTCTCTACACTCTTTTTTCTTGTTACTTTCCTCACATATTGAAAAACATACAGACTCAATTTGAATGAATCTCCAAACAGCTTTGGTTTTGACATCATCAGCTGCCTCCAGCTGAATTTACACATTTTAATGCAGAATGATTTGGTTTTTGGATTTGGGGTATGGACTCATAAGGCAGTTCTCACATCATATGATTGGTGCATTTTTCAGACAAATTAATTGAAAAAAAGATGTAGTGATGAATATTCATCTATTAGTGATGAATAATCATCAGTAGTGATGCATCAGAAGTGTAAATTACACATACTCAATTTCTGTTGGGTGAATATTCATATATAACATTTTCATGCAGTGATTGCATATATTCTCTCAATATGTACATTTTCTGCTTAGTGATGAATTCTCATTGATTTTAAACTTCATGGTATTGGTATTGTAACAATATATGCATAAATACATACAAAATTGTATCTCCCTTATTGCTTACTTAGCAATAAGTGACGTGTTGTACACAAACACAGCTAGAATTGTTGAGGACTTAATTTATAGCTACTGTATGCATATTCAGCTGTTACTGTGTGAAAATATTCTACTGGGTATATGCTTAATCAAATTTTAGTATATTCATATGCATATGTGTATAGAGTATACATATTCATGCCCTCTAATGAACTGCATATTTATACCAATGTATTTACTTCAAATTACACCTTACTTTCTGTGCTATTAAAATATGCAATCTGGTCTCTCAGACCTGATTCACCATTAATTACCACCTAAGCTAAAAATGTAGTTACTCTCTCTGACACACCCAGGGCACGGGACTTTTGCTGTATACACTCACTTCTCTTCAGAGCCTGCACCTGATCAGGTTCAAGTCGCTGATGTTGGTCATTTTTCCTTGAGAATGAAGGGGGGAATGAAGGGGAGGGGGGGGGGGGCATGTAGTGTAGGACGTATAGGCAGTTCCCCACATATATTTATATGTGGGTGATGAGATAAAATAAAATAAAACACTTTGAATGATAAAATTGTTAATAGCAAATGTGGGTAGCGTAAGTTTTTGCTTGCCATAAGGAGAGTGTCCTTCCTGTAAGTAAGCTGAGTAATTTGTATCCGTTTTCATCACATGTTTCTCGTTGCATACATGTATATGATAAATGTATAAACCACGTAATAAGTATTACATGATGAAATAACCATCCTGTAAAGAATGATCCATCAATCATTCATGGGTTTTGCACAAAGTCCTCCCAAGCATATAATGTATAATTTTTATTTAGGCTCTGCCAAGGACTAATCTAATTCGCATCACTGAACAGCAGTTATGTAGCAAGCTACATAAGATGAATGACCTATTGTGTACAGTGTAACAGTAGCTGGTTGCTAACAAGTGAACTGAATAGACTACTGTATGAAGATGTTATCAGATAAGAAGGTATAGATTACCCCTGTGTTGTGTATGGTGTAACAATAGCTGGATGCTAGTCAATGAATTGTGAAGTCTCTCGGGTTGAATGGTGTGGATTACCCCTGATTTTGAGAAAATCGGGGATGTCGGGTTGGAGGGTCTAAGGGCCAAAAATTCTTAATGACTATATTTATATGTTTTTATACTCATCTTTCGGGAGTGTTTTCACTACGGTGCTCATTACTAGCCTGGTTTCACGAGGTTTTAGCAGGTCCATTTCAGTCCAACTCTCCCCCTGTATGGCTTCTAAAGCTAGTGTTACCATACTGTAGAGCTACCCCCTTTTATTAGGCTAGCCTCAGTATAGTATCTGGAATACCTTAGGCCTTAAATCTTGTGTGGTGTGGTGTCTACGCATGAGCATTGGTCTTAGGTTCTCATATATGCGTCTCGGCGTCGGCTTTACTTGCTGACGTGGCTGTGGTCAGTTTAAAGGGGTACTGTTGCGTTACTTCACGCTATGTGTATTTATGTAGGCATAAATGTTAACTTTTTTCATTTACTGTGCCTGCCGCACATTTTATAATGCTCATCCTCTGATATTGGAGAAAGAAGGGAGCCTCTGGCCTTTCCCCTTGGGCCCCAAGTTGCACATTTGCTCTCCTCTTTTGTTTTGCCTACAGGGGGCTTGAAGTAATGAGTTGAACCAACAGTGATTGCTGCCTCATTCTGCAAGAATTTTATTTCTGCAGTTTTCTTCTTCTTTTTTTTAAGAAAAAAAATAGTGAAACACAATAAGGTTTTAAAGTTGTTTTCTTCAGTTACACTGTTGATAAGCCTGGCCCTAGCTAAGGTGTCCCCTACTTGGTACATGTGACTTGTGACCTCAGGTGACCCCTCTCTGTCTTATTTTCTGTTCAGGAAAAAGAAACTTGGCACCTTTTTGAAGGTTCCGGCTGTACAAGTTGGTACAGGAGGAGAAGGAAGAGAAGACTAATTGTTTGTTATCTGTTTTCTTTCCTTACATTTCGAGGATTCATCCCCTACCCAAGGGGGTTTCATCCCTTACTATGTGCAACGGTATTCACAGGATTTCAGGTGTTTGTTACACTTGTGGTTGGTTACATAACGCACGGCTGTTTGACGGCCCTTTGTGTGCTTCTGATTGGCCATGGCCCACTGGTTTCACCATTCAAGGCTTTGTTAGCTTTCTGTGTGGCTTAAGCACGTGGCCGCCAAGGTGTTCCTTGGTTACTGTGTCCTCCTTTGTTAGTGTCAGCTTGAATACCATAGCGTATTCTTTCAGCTGCCACACCTGGAATTTTAACTATTTGTTAGTGACAGCTGGGATACCATAGCGTATCCTTAGTGTAATGGTATATCATGCCTTGATCATCCCTTGTGGTTGTATATACTGTACAGTTGTGTGTGTTGCCCTTGTGGTTGTGTATACTGTACAGTTGTGTGTGTTGTAGATTGTACTTTGTAATAAAACTATTAGAGAACATGATTCTATGAAGAAGCTATACTTGTCTGTGATATTTATAGATTTTGTTACACTTAGCAGCTGTCACATCTGTGGAATTTGAACTATTCAAGGCTTTGTTAGCCTATTGTACAGGTGTATACGCTTGAATACCTCAGTGTATTCATAGCAGTTACCACTGTTTGAAGTCTCTCTTTCAAGGCCAGCACTTGGGATACCGTAGCTATCCTTGGTTACCATCACAGTTCCAAGGCAGTTCCTTTGTCTTCCGTGTAGTACCCCTCGGCCTATTCACTGCCCTTTGGGTGTTCACGAGGTTCACATGGGTCCTGGTAGCCAATCTCCGAATGCAAGGCATTCAGACCTTTATGTACTGGACGGCTGGCTGATAGTAGCCAACGATCCGGTAACTGCGTCCACCCGCACCCAGCGTGTAATCTCCGTGGCGCAGCGTTTGGGCTGGTTAATCAACCCCCTGAAATCGGACGTAGTCCCTTCTCAAACCCTGACCTTTCTGGGAGCGACAATAGATTTTGTCTCAGCTCGGATCAGACTGACCCACTTATGGGTGCAAGCCATCCTAGCGGTAGCGAACTTGCTTCTGGCATAGCCCTCTGCTCTGGCTGGTATTTTGGGGATACCTGGTCAGCTGGGTGGATATTGTTGCCATGTGCAGGTTTCACAGGTTTCACATGAGGGAGCTCTAATTCCAACTCCTGGGACACTCCGTCTCTTCCTCAAGGGACTTCTCAGTTCAGGTCCTGTGCATTCCAGCCATCACCTTTGGAATGAAAGCTGAAAGGATTTTGGGCTAATTTGTTTGGGGATGAAGACATGGATGCAATAATTGAATGATATTGTGATATGGGCAGTGGAAATATGTGCTTTATGGAGTGCTTGTAAGTTTGTTTTTGAGGGGATTAATTTGTTGATTTCTAGACCAAACACAGCAAAGGGCTTTACTTTTCAACTCCTAAGCCAACTAAAACTACATTTCCACTGCATCTGTGGGGTTGTAGAAAGGCTTGTAATATATGATATGGTGAAAACTTTGTGTGCTTAAAATAAAAAAATAATGTTTTAATCTTTCTTCACCATTGAACATCATTTAATTCCTCTTTTTATATATAACATACAATACTGGTCACTGACTTGACCTTATATCTCCTTATTAATAATTTGATATAATCAGTGCATTTTTTATTTGAATCATAATATAAACTATTCTTGTCTTTATCTTCCAGTTGATGATGAGCCCCCAGTCATCACCAATTGCCCAACAGAAGATATAGTACGTCTGGTATCTGCTGGTTCTTCCGTGTTAGTGAACTTTGAACCTCTAGCCACAGACAACAGCGGTGAAATTCCCACGCTGATCAGCATTACAGGTGTAAATGACAATAGGATCTATCCTATCGGCACTACCACTGTTGCATATGTTTACGGAGATAATCTTGGAAACATAGGAAGATGCCAATTTGACATAATTGTTCAAGGTATTACATCTACTGTTTCATTCTATTTCATCTACAATGAACACTTGAGGTGCAGTGGCTCAGTGCTTAAGTAGTCTGGCTCATATTCAATTCCCGCCATAAGCGCTGCATTGTGTTATTGAGCAAGACACTTTACTTGCTTCAGTTCACTCATCTGCAAAATGAATACCAGCACTACTGGGGGAGTTAATCTGTGATGGACTGGCCATTGTCCATGGGGAGTCATGTACTCTCATCTGCTTGTGCCATGGAAAAAAGGAATAAACATTGTCTTTTTGACCTTAATGGCTCGGATGGATTTAGCTTTCACAATGAACATTACCTACTCATTCATTAGATCCAAATATCGCTACAAATTTGTATTCCTTTTAAGACACCTTTTCACAAACCCTCTCATTCTACAAATCCTCAACAAACTCCACACTCTTTCCTACCTAGGAAAGAAAATTCTCTTTTTCTGGATTCCTGGCAACGTCGGCATCCCTGGCAACGACAGAGCCGACAGAGCCGCCATCAAAGCTCTGTCAAATAATATCTCTCCTTTTCTTATTCCACACTCTGACCTCCGTCTCTCCATCTCCAACTACATCAACAAAACCTGGCAAAACTCCTGGAATTACGAAAGCAATAATAAACTTCAAACCATCAAACCCAAAGTCAGGACCAACACTCCTCTGCATTGTCGCAATCGCAGGGAAGACATCGTTGTCACCCGCATTCACCTCGGCCACTCCTCTCTTACTCACTTTCATATCTTATCCGGCTTCGTGCCCCTCTCTGCCCCCATTTGCAACATCAATCTCTCCATCAAGCATATTTTCTTAACCTATCCCCTATACCAGAACTCCAGATCTCTTCTCTCCTCACTCTCCTCAATCTCGGACCTATTCGAAACATTTCTTCCTCAAACATCATCAACTTCTTACGCAACAACAACCTCTTCTACCACATATAATCTCCTCCCATTCTACACCTAACCTTACACACTCCTTTTTTTTTTTTACCTAATTTTTTCTCCCAAGCTAGCTTTTCCCCTTTATCTCCCTTACAAACCTTCCATCTCCTCACTATCCTTACTCTTACCCCATTATTTATTAACACTCTCTTGGCACATTTGACTCTGACTGTCGCGATGCCGTTAAACATCAACAAACCAAACCAACCTTGACACACAGGAACATCAGGTATGACTTTAAATATTGCTAGAAGCAATAAACCACTACCTTCTGTCTGCAAAACTAACACTGAAGCTTACTGTGAAGGGCCATGTTTTGTAGGTAGAGTAATGCCGTGACCAGATCAAGTTTGCAATTGCAAAAAAGATATCTTATCAGTGAGTTATTAACAATCTGTTAGATTTGACTGTAATAGACTGAGAATTTCTCCTCCATCCTGCTATACTTTTTTCCCACCACTTTGATGGAATGAACTTCCTGTTAAAATCAGACCAACCAAAAACCAATCCACATTTCTAAAAGTTCTTCAGCTTATTTGAATAGTTAATTTTTCTTAAGGTTGTTATGGTTTTTTTATGGTTTCAGGGGTGAAACTACTGTACAGTAGTTTCATTGTGTTCATTGTAAAACGTTTTTGAGTAAGATTGTATACATAAAATGCTTTATAAATTAGTTATTAACTTCGTAATCTTCATAATTATTTTTCGTAATAGAAATGTTGTTTGGCTTTATGTATAAACCATAAAGCACACAACACTTGGTGGGAGGGCATTTTCTACAGTGGGATCACTTTGGTGGAATTAACTACCAGTTAAAATCAGACAAACCGGAAATCAATCTACGTTTCTAAAAGTTCTTAAAACTCATCTTTTCAAAGCTTATTTCAATAGTTAGTTTAGTTATTTTTTATCAGCATTTCTTGGGGTGAAGGGTAGTTTGATTTAATATTTTCATTGTACAGCGTTTTTGTATATGATTGTATTCATAAAACGCTATATAAATTAATTATTATCGTTATTATTATTACTTTTAACATCTGTCAACTTTCCGCTACAATAGCATGCATCTGCTGTTTTATTCTGTGAGATTGGAATTCTGTGGCACTCTTAGTTGTTGCTTTTAACAATGCTTATTAATGATTCAGTCCAAGGTTGTTTTATGGATTTAAAAAAAACAACGTAACTTTTTAATTTGAAATTCATTTTTGTAATGATGTAATACAAAACAAAATTCTTCAAAATGTCTTCAGGTGGTAAATCAATTACTTTTAAAGTAGACTCTGTTTTAGGGTTGTACATATGCTCTGCTCCAGTGGCTGTGACTGTAAAAAAAAAAAAGATTTCAATGAAATACTTAATAAACTATTATGTCACAGCTAGTCTGTTTTCAGTATTGTAGTCATTTTTTAACAAATTTCAAACTTAAACTGGAATATCCCTGTAACAACATCAGAATTTTGAATTTCTTTATCATTTTGTTTCTTTTAGTGTTCTCTTTATATGAAACGAACATTCTTAATCACTGAACTTATCCTTAAATTATAAGGGAAAATAAAATCCTGCATTTTTTCATCAATCTTTCCTGATCTCTCTTGCAGATCCTTGTAATCCTTCGCCATGTGCAGTAAATGAGCGATGTCAGTTTGATTCAACACAATCGGGCAGATTTGTATGTTTCAGTAAGTTACATATTTCTATCAACATGAAGAATTTTACCTCTTGATAATCTTATTAATTCCTACCAACAGTCCTTAATTGTTCCCAGTGTGTGGAACTTTCTGACATCTATATGCATATATTTGTGTGCAGATTTTAAAAGGGTGCAGCAAATTGCTGACCTAATGTTTGCAAGTCTTTTTTATGAAATATATGTTTGAAATGAAAAAAAAAATGTTTTGAAATAAGAAATATGTTTTGAAATAAAAAACATCTTTTGAATAAAAATATTTTTTGTAATGAAAATTTATTTTGAAAGGAAAATATGTATTGAAATTTAAAAATAAGTTTTGAATATAAAAATATGTTTTGAAATTGAGAACAAAATTGTATTGAGTGGAGGGAACAATTGCTTCTCAATGCCAAGTGATCTCTGACCTCCATTTTGTTTTTATCTCTCAGCTCCATGCAACCCGAATCCTTGTGATCCAGAAACTGAAGTGTGTACAGTGGATTTGAGCCTGCAACTTGGATATTTTTGCACCTCTACAAGTAAGTTCATTCACTTTTTAATTTAATAGTCTGAAACTATTTTTTGTTATAAGGATTTCTTAAGTCTTTAGTAGTAGTCAATTTGACATTCCAGAGATTCGTTTTTAAACACTGTTTTTCTTTTGTTGTTTGTAAACAGTACTTTTAGGTTGATGATGACTTCTTGACTATTTTTTTCAAATGAGTGCTTCAATAATAGATTTTCCTCATAATCCATTGTCTGCATAAAAAAAAAATAATCCATAAGTATTGTTAATATCTTTTTCATGGGAAAATATTGTAGGCCATCAATAATTTTGTTCCCTCAGAAAGCCCTCCCTGCTCCCCTCCTACAATCCCCTCCCTCATTAGATACAATTAATTTAAAATTTTCGCAAAAAACAAAAACGACTGATTATCTTTAATTATATTTAAGACTTTTTCGAAAATTTTCTTCTTTTTCCTGCTTTTGTATTACCATTGATCACATTTAGTTGTTATTAGGCACAAGGGAGGCCATGTTAGGCCGATTTATCAGGTTTTGGTTGAATATAACACCGTAATAACCGATATGATGATCCTGCAGTAGACGTTCAGAATACCGAGCTTGCAATACAGGTTCGACTCCTGCAGTGTGTGCCAAGCTTGCGATACAGGTTTGACTCCTGCAGTGTGTGCTTTCAGCGGTGTTCAACACTAGAGTTCAAAATTTGGGGGGATTTTCCCCGCTTGTGTAATTTTCCCCCCTTGTGTAATTTTCCCCACTTGTGTAATTTTCCCCCCTTGTGTAATTTTTCAGTGGGAATTTGATAATATGTGTGTAAATTGCACAATCACGCACCTTTTAATGTGAACACTGGCTTCCAGTTTATTGTTGAAGATTAAATTTACAATTCAAATAAAACTTTGAGTGTTAAATGAAAATGTTAACTTTTTAAATGTTAAAATGTTATTAATGAATTAGAAAACATTCAATGTTCTTTTACCAAATTGTTAAGCGTCTTTACATTGGTTTAGGGTGACTAACCCTTCTCAGCCCTGGGGTGACTAACCCTTCTCAGCCCTGGGGTGACTAACCCTTT
Source organism: Chiridota heheva (assembly GCA_020152595.1). Taxonomy (NCBI): domain Eukaryota; kingdom Metazoa; phylum Echinodermata; class Holothuroidea; order Apodida; family Chiridotidae; genus Chiridota; species Chiridota heheva. The sequence goes on along the minus strand of JAIGNY010004190.1, from coordinate 263,559 downwards.
TCAGCTCTGGGGTGACTAACCCTTCTCAGCCCTGGGGTGACTAACCCTTCTCAGTCCTGAAGTGACTAACCTTCTCAGTCCTGGGGTGACTAACCCTTCCCAGCCCTGAGGTGACTAACCCTTGTCAGCCCTTGGGTGACTTACCCTTGTCAGCCCTGGGGTGACTAATCCTTCTCAGCCCTGGGGTGAATAACCCTTCTCAGCCCTGGGGTGACTAACCCTTCTCAGCCCTGGGGTGACTAACCATTCACAGCCCTGCAGTGACTAACCCTTCTCAGCCCTGGGGTGACTAACCTTTCTCAGCCCTGGGGTAACTAACCCTTCTTAGCCCTGCCCTGGAGTGACTAACCCTTCTCAGCCCTGGGGTGACTAACCCTTCTCAGCCCTTGGGTGACTAACCCTTCTCAGCCCTGGGGTAACTAACCCTTCTCAGCCCTGGGGTGACTAACCCTTCTCAGCCCTGGGGTGACTAACGCTTCTCAGCCATGCCCTGGGGTGACTAACCCTTCTCAGCCCTGCTCTGGAGTGACTAACCCTTCTCAGCCCTGGGGTGACTAACCCTTGTCAGCCCTGGGGTGACTAACCCTTCTCAGCCCTGGAGTGACTAACCCTTCTCAGCCCTGGGGTGTATAACCCTTCTCAGCCCTGGGGTAACTAACCCTTGTCAGCCCTTGGGTAACTAACCCTTCTTAGCCCAGGGGTGATTAACCCTTCTCAGCCCTGGGGTGACTAATCCTTCTTAGCCCTGGGGTGACTAACCCTTCTCAACCCTAGGGTCACTAAGCCTTTTCAGCCCTGGGGTGACTAACCCTTCCAGCCCTGGGGTGACTAACCCTTCTCAGCCCTGGGGTGGCTAACCCTTCTCGGCCCTGGAGTGATTAACCCTTTTCAGCCCTGGGGTGACTAACCCTTTTCAGCCCTGAGGTGACTTACCCTTCTCAGCCCTGGGGTGACTAACCCTTCTCAGCCCTAGAGTAACTAACCCTTCTCAGCCCTGGGGTGACTAACCCTTCTCAGCCCTGAAGTAACTAGTTCTTCTCAGCCCTAGGGTAACTAACCCTTCTCATCCCTGGGGTGGCTAACCCTTCTCAGCCCGGGGACTAACCCTTTTCAGCCCTGGAGTAACTAACCCTTCTCAGCCCTAGGGTGACTTACCCTTCTCAGCCCTGGGGTGACTAACCCTTCTTAGCCCTGGGGTGACTAACCCTTCTTAGCCGTGGGGTGACTAACCTTTCTCAGCCCTGGGGTGACTATCCCTTCTCAGCCCTGGAGTGACTTACCCTTCTTAGCCATCATCTTGTTTATCTGTTCCCTTTAGGTTTGTGTATCCCTGATCCATGCTTACCTGGCCAAACCTGTTTTGAGCTTTTTGGATCTATGCCTGTATGCATAGGAGAAGGTTCGTATAAATATTATTTTCCCCTCATGATATGTAGCCCTATAGTTTCATTAAATAATGGTGTAGATTTGTTTTCAACTTGATAGGAACAAACCCAGTCATCCATTGACCTTTTTTTGTTAGAATTTGATTCAAAAGAGTATACTCAGCAGCTTTTAAAAATGAAAATTAGATTTTTCATATCATGTAGAGGTGCAGTGGCTCAGTGGTTAGAATTCAAGCGCATTCAAAAGGTACTGGGTCCAATTCCCCTGTGAGGGCTACATTGTGTCCTTGAGCAAGACACTATGCTTCAGTCCACTCAGCTTTAGAATGAGTACCAGCATCTTTGGGAGTTAATTTGAAATAGACTGGGTCCCGTCTATGGGGAGTCGTGTATTTGTATCTGCTTGTGCCTTGGAAACCTGCAGGGATAAGCATCAGCGTGATGGCTCAAATAGATTTAGTTTTACCTATCATGTGCACAGGTTCATTTGGAATATTTTTTTCCCTTTTGAAAATGGTCTGGCCCATTTTCTATTCTGTAGTAAAATTCAAGCCTATTTCTTTTAACAAGAAAATTGAGCCAACCAGAAATAACAGCGAGTCTTGAGTGAATGCAAAATATTTCAATTAATTTCAAGTGTTGTTGATATTTCTTATTTTAGCTGCTAACATCTACATAACCGTCTATATAATTCTATTAGTGACTAAGCTACCAAATGAAAGAGGCCTCCTATAGTTAGATCAATCAGTCTGCTTGCTGTTTTGGAAGCTTTTATGTGATATTTCTTACATTTGCAGTCCTTTTGACAACCTAGCTATTACTGGATGAAAATGTACTGAAGTTCTCTTCTTTCACCATTTACTTTATACCTCTGTGTCATTATGTGTGTTGCAGCCTTTATAATGACAGTAAAACCAAAACAGACATTACAAACTTTCATGCATTTGTTATTATCACATTACTGAATTGACCTCTGTGAGTTAGTTGATTAACAACTTTTTCATCCAATCACCACACAAATTTTCCTAGCAACAAAATCTGTGTAACTAAGTGGAGCAAAAATCCTATGCGGTACTGGTACAGTGCAGCTAGCTGGCGGCGCGTGCTCATGCAGTCAATGCAATATACTGCACAAAACAAATTTCTGCACACACAGACTGAGTGACAGACAATATGGTGAACAAAACTTGCACCTATACAGGCCTGCCACTGGCTTTGTAAATCTGATTCCCATTACCCAAGAACAATTAGCAAATAGATCTCTTTTATTCCTTTTGTTAAAAACTCTAAAGATCTGGAGAAGTGCCATACATGGATCAAAGTTTGCAGCAGGCCACATTAAGATCCAAATGTCAATGCATTGGTCATGTATGATCATTGCAATTTCAGGTTTGTTTGCTCCACCTAGTTACCATGTTGCTATGTTAGGCATGGTCTATTTCCTTACTCAGGGAGGTCAATTGCCATCAGGCTACCTGATTTAAAAAAGTAAATTCCTTTTACTATTTAACTGAAAATTGAAAACTGTGCATAACCTACTTTTAAATAAGAAATATATTTGTCTTCACATGTGCAGTCATAGATCCGTGTAACATCACCCCATGTCTAGTTGGTGAACAGTGCTTCTTTGACAACGGGAATGATATCGGGAGAGTCTGTGTATCGACAGGTATAAAATCACTTTGTATTTTATTTTCAATCAAAAATTCAATGGAATGTGTAGAGCACTTATTATTAAACATGAAGTGCAGTGGTTAAGGAGTCATGCTCTAATGCGAAAAGTATGAGGTCTGACTCCATGTGCAAGTGTTGTATTGTATCCTTGAAAAAGACACTTCATTAGGCTTGATCCAGTCCACTCAGCTGTATAATGAGTACCAGCATTGTGATGCTCGATCCAGTCCACTCAGCTGTATAATGAGTACCAGCATTGTGATGCTTGATCCAGTCCACTCAGCTGTATAATGAGTACCAGCATTGTGATGCTTGATCCAGTCCACTCAGCTGTATAATGAGTATCAGTATTGTGATGCTTGATCTAGTCCACTCAGCTGTATCCAGCATTGCGATGCATGATCCAGTCCACTCTGCTGTATAATGAGTACCAGCATTGTGATGCTTGATCTAGTCCACTCAGCTGTATAATGAATACCAGCATTGTGGTGCTTGATCCAGTCCACTCAGCTGTATAATGAGTACCAGCATTGTGATGCTTGATCCAGTCCACTGAGCTGTAGAATGAGTACCAGCATTGCGATGCCTGATCCAGTCCACTCAGCTGTATCCAGCGATGTGATGCTTGATCTAGTCCACTGAGCTGTATAATAAGTACCAGCATTGTGATGCTTGATCCAGTCCACTCAGCTGTATAATGAGTACCAGCATTGTGATGCTTGATCCAGTCAACTCTGCTGTATAATGAGTACCAGCATTGTGATGCTTGATCCAGTCCACTCTGCTGTATAATGAGTACCAGCATTGTAATGTACTGGCATCATACGGGGGAATCATATGCTCTCATCTGCCTGTGCCATGGAAATCAGGGTTAAGTATCTAGCTCTGATATTAAAAATAGTGTGCTTCAGGGCGCATATTTAAAATATAGGTTAATCTTTGAAAAAAATTGTTTCTTGAAAGTAGAATGGGAAGCAGCATTTCTGATGTGGGAAGGGGGAGGAGGAGGGGAGGGGGAGGGGTTGTTAACTTAATTTCTTAGGCCCATGATAAGAGAAAGATCTGTCAACAAAAACATACATGCTGAGAGCTGGGGATAAAAATGCAAATTTTTTGGGGTATCTCGGAATAATTTTGAATAATTCAATACATCAAAACGTAGCTGAGAGTATGTTTGTGAAGAGCTTTATGTCTGATGCTATGACAAGAGCCTTGGTGTGGGGATGTAATGAAGTAATATGCATGCTGCTTTACCCTTGCCGAGGTGGGTTGAACATTTGAAGCCTGGCAAGACAGGATGTACTTCCTTCGCTTATCTTTGAATTGTTCATAGAATTGAAAGGATTTCTTTTTAATAATGAATGCAATATTTTAGCTTAAAGCTCCTTTTGTTCACATTGGTTGACACAAATTTTAATAATGGATGCAATATTTTAGCTTGAAGTTCCTTATGTCCACATTGTTTGACACCAGTAGCTGGTCTCTTTCGTAAAAAGTATACACTCAGACCTGATGTCCAAAAAAACGAGATCGGGTCAGACATTTCTCCATCCTCTTTATTTTAAAACCACGAGCAATTAAGCTCAGGCTCCACTTGTTGAAATGTTTCCAGACATGTAACACCCACTGCCCTAGACACGGCAAGCCTTCACTGTGCTTGCAGAGTATAATATACGATGGCTCTTTTAAGTCAAGAAGGTGTTTCATTACAAGTGAACCATTAAAGAACTGCTTATCACTTAGTGAGAGGTTTATTTTAGGGAGGATAATTGGTTATATTATGAAACGTTTTTAGGTTTGTGGTTTGGACTTGCTGGAACAGAATTTTAAAGGAATATTTCCATGGGTTTTTTGTAAGAGTTTATCTAAAAGAGCATACTTTTAGAGCCAATTTGGTACAAAAATCATGTTGATATCATATTCCATTCAGGAGATTTGGATTTTTAAAGATTTTCCTATTACATTTGATAGGTTTTGTACAGTATGATGAATTTATACAGTATGTTGAATTTACACAGTATGATGAATTCGTACAGTATGTTGAATTTGTACAGTATGATGAATTTGTACAGTATGATGAATTTTGTACTTTGAGGATGTCATAGAGACAATTCCATTGCAAATACTTATGTATTTCTTTGAACGTTAATTGGTTGTTTCTGTATGATTAGAAACATTTTCTAAAAGTTATTAGAGTAGGGTATACTTGGCAATGTATATGAATACCTAACTTTCATTAATATATTTTTCTAGCAGGTTTTACTAATAAAATAGGATGATAGATTTTGATGAAATACATGAACTTTGTGGGAGAATGTGTTGCTGTGATATTATGCTGAGCCTTTTCCTATTCGTTTATTGGCATGTTTTGTGAAGATTAAAATTTGAATATCTCCTGTAGGGATAAATATCAACATGATTTTTGTACTGATTTGTTTCTCATTTTTTTTTATGAATAGTTACAAAAAAACAACATGGGAATTTCCTTAAGGAGAGTCATTGCTAATGGAAAATTTGTATTTGCCTATTTAGGCCTATATTGTATTTATTGATATGTTTTTTATTATCGTTATTGTGATCAAAATACATCATATTGATATATTTATTTTAATGTTGATCACAGGACACTTAATTGCACTGGCACCCAATGATGACATTTCTTTTTTAAGATTTGGGAAATTGATTTCTTGTTCAGTTGGGAGAAGAATTGCATTGTAATTTTTTGGGATATTTAGCTATTCATGGCTTTCACTTGTTTTAGCCAGATTGTTTTTCTAACCACTCAGATTTTCCAAAATCTATTTCCAAAGCAGGTACATTTTTTGGCAAACATAATTTTGCAGTTTGGCCTATTTCAGCCAACAACCTTATCAAATTTATTTTCACTAAGATTAATTACTTAGTGTATAGAAATATTTTTTCACTTTCTATCGTTTGATAAATAAAATGCATGGTTTCAGATCCCTTGAAACCTCAGACCTCTCGCTCTTCAAACTAAGCTTTTTATCTACAGACATGCATTCCTGCAGCCACTTGTTATTTTTGCATTTTTAGCGCCTTGTAACTTCAACCCGTGCCCATCATTACAAAACTGTGGTGTAGACATACTTGGAAGTTTGGTGTGCACAGATCCATGTGCGGGCGTGGCTTGTCCTGCCAATGAAGTTTGCCAAGTGATCTTCGGAACTCCCTTCACATCGCAGTGTGTGGCTGGTGAGTATACTTTAGTAAAGTTATGGATTTGATTAAATTCTTGAAGAAGGTGATTAATCTGAATGTGAAATGATTTTCGAATCTCCACTTATAAAGATGGGCACGAACAGCTGAGGTGTTTAATGCCTGAACCTCCCATTTAGAATTAAATTTTTGGGAAACTTTTTAGTTAATGCATTTTTTAACATTTTTCTTTCCTTTGCTATCATTTCATTTATGTGTTACCGAAAGGTAATACTTTGATCCTCACAATGGCCCACATAATTTTACACTAGAATATGCAAAAATATGCAAATTAACTCATTTAATAAGTATGCCAAATGAAGAAAAGTGCTTAACTTTGTGCTTATGTATTCTTTTGTTGTAAGCAGTTGTGGCATTTTTGATAGAATTTATGAAATGTTGATGAAAAGTTCTTTTCAATGATACCACTCACGATTTTTTTTTTTGGGAAGTAGGAACAATTAAAATATGATACGATCTCTTCTCTCCTCACTCTCCTCAATCTCGTACCTATTTAAAAACAATTCTTCCTCAAACATCATCAACTTCCTCCGCAACAACAACCTCCTCCACCACAACAACAACCTCCTCCACCACAACAACAACCTCTTCCACCACATATAATCTCTTCCCCTTGAACACCTAACCTAACACACCCCTTTTTTTTTACCTAAATTTTTCTCCCACTTTTAGCTTTTCCCCTTTTATCTCCCTTACAAACCTTCCATCTCCTCACTATCCTTTCTCTTACACCATTATTTAATAACACTCTCTTGGCACATTTGACTCTGACTGTCGCGGTGCCATTAAACATCAACAAACCAAACCAACCTTTACACACAGGAACATCAGGTATGACTTTAGATATTGCTAGAAGCAATAAACCACTACCTTCTGTCTACAAAAAGGATATTTCACAATCTGTTAGATTTGACTGTAATAGACTGCGAATTTCAGGGCTGAATTACCCATTAAGCTCTCCTCCATCCTGCTATACTTTTTTCCCACCACTTTGATGGAATAAACTTCCTGTTGAAATCAGACCAACTAAAAACCATTCCACATTTCTAAAAGTTCTTCAGCTTATTTAAATACTTAATTTTGTTTTAGGTTGTTATGGATTTTTCATGGTGTTATGGGTATAGTTTCATTGTGTTTATTGTAAAATGTTTTTGGATATGATCGTATACATAAAATGCTTTATAAATTAGTTATTATCTTCGTAATCTTTACAATTAATCTTCGTAATAGAAATTATGTTTGGCTTTATGTACCATCCATAAAGCACAACAAATTTGGTGGGAGGGCATTTTCTATGGTGGGACCACTTTAGTGAAATGAAGTACCAGTTAAAATCAGACAAACCGGAAATCAATCTACGTTTCTAAAACTTAGAAACTCATCTTTTCAAAGCTTATTTCAATAGTTAATTTAGTTATTTTTTATCAGCATTTTAAAAGGTGAAGGTAGTTTTATTTATTATTTTCATTGTAAAGCATTTTTGACTATGATTGTGTACATAAAACGCTATATGAATTAATTATTATCATTATTATTATTTTTAACATCTGTCAACTTTCCGCTACAATAGCACCATCTGCTGTTTTATTCTGTAGGATTGGAATTCTGTGGCACTCTTAGTTGTCGCTTTTAACAATGCTTCTTAATGATTCAGTCCAAGGTTGTTTTATGGATTTAAAAAAACAACATAAGTTTTCAATTTTTTTTTTTTTTTTTTTTTTAATGATCTAACACAAAATATTTTCTTCATAATCTCTTCATAATCTCTTCAGTTGTTAGATCAATTACTTTAAAAGTAGACTCTGTTTTAAGGTTGTACTGACAGCGCTCTGCTTCAGTGGCTGTAACTGTAAAAATCAAAATGTTTCAATGAAATACCTTATAAACTATTATGTCACAGCTAGTCTGTTTTCAGTCATTTTTTAACAAAATTTTAAACTTAAAGTGGAATATCCCTGTAACAACATAAGAATTTTGAATTTCTTCATCATTTTGTATTTTTTAGTGTTCCCTCTACAGTATATGAAACGAACATTTTAATCACTGAACTTATTCTTAAACTCATAAGAGAAAATAAAATCCTGCATTTTGCATTTTTTCATCAATGTTTCCTGATCTCTCTTGCAGATCCTTGTAATCCGCTGCCAGGTGCAGTAAATGAGCGATGTCACTTATATTTGTGTGCAGATTTTCAAAGGGTGCAGCAAATAACTGATCTAATGTTTGCAAGTCTTTGCCATGAAATATATGTTTCAAATGAAAAATAAAATGTTTTGAAATAAAAAATATCTTTTGAAATAGAAAACATCTTTTGAAATAAAAATATTTTTTGTAATACAAAATTTGTTTTGAAAGGAAAATATTTGTTGAAATTAAAAAATAAGTTTTGAATATAAAAATATGTTTTGAAATTCAGAACAAAATTTTATTGAGTGGAGGGAACAATTGCCTCTCAATGCCAAGTGACCTCCGACCTCCATTTTGTTTTTATCTCTCAGTTCCATGCAATCCGAATCCTTGTGATCCAGAAACTGAAGTGTGTACAGTGGATTTAAGCTTGCAACTTGGATATGTTTGCACCTCTACAAGTGAGTTCATTCACTTTTTGATTTAATAGTCTGAAACTATTTTCTGTTTTAAGGATTTCTTAAGTCTTTAGTAGTAGTCAATTTGACATTCCAGAGATTCGTTTTTAAACTCTGTTTTTCTTTTGTTGTTTGTAAACAGTACTTTTAGGTTGATGATGACTTCTTAACTATTTTTTTCAATTGAGTGCTTCAATAATAAATGTTCCTCTTCATCCATTGTCTGCATTGAAAAAACTAATCCATAAGTATTGTTAATATCTTTTTTATTGGAAAATATTGTAGGCCATCAATAATTTTGTTCCCTTCAAACCCCCCCCCTGCTCCCTCCCACAATCTGACAGGCATTAAATACAGATAATATTAAATTTTGCTGATCTGAAGATGCTTGGAGAGGACATGAATGATTTGGTACCAAAAAAACGACTGATTATTTTTAATTATAATTGAGACTTTTTCAAAACTTTCTTTTTTTCCCCTTCTTTTTTATTACCATTGATCACATTTAGTTGTTATTAAGCACAAGGGAGGCCATGTTTGGCAGATTTATCAGGTTTTGCTTAAATATGATACCGTAATAACCGATATGATGATCCTGCAGTAGATGTTTGGAATACTGAGCTTGCGATACAGGTTCGACTACTGCAGTGTGTGCAAGCTTGCGATACAGGTTTGACTCCTGCAGTGTGTGCTTTTAGCAGTGTTCACAGTAGAGTTCAAAATTTGGGGGGATTTTCCCCCCCTTGTGTAATTTTCCCCCTTGTGTAATTTTCCCCCTTGTGTAATTTACCCCCCTTACGTAATTTTCCCACCTTGCGTAATTTTCCCCCCTTGTGTAATTTTCCCCCTTGTGTAATTTTCCCGTGGAAATTTGATAATATGTGTGCAAATTGCACGATCACGGACCTTTTAATGGGAACACTGGCTTCCAGTTCATTTTTAAAGATTAAATTTACATTTTGAATAAAACTTTGAGTGTTAAATGAAAATGTTAACTTAAGAAATGTTATTTATGATTGAGAAAACATTCAATGTTCTTTTACCAAATTGTTGAGCGTCTTTACACTGGTTTGTGGTGACTAACCCCTCTCAGCCCTGGGGTGACTAACCCTTCTCAGCCCTGGGGTGACTAACCCTTCTAAGCCCTGGGGTGACTAACCCTTCTCAGCCCTGGGGTGACTAACCCTTCTCAGCCCTGGGGTGACTAACCCTTCTAAGCCTTGGGGTGACTAACCCTTCTCAGCCCTGGGGTGACTAACCCTTCTCAGCCCTGGGTGACTAACCCTTCTCAGCCCTGGGGTGACTAACCTTCTTAGTTCTGGGGTGACTAACCCTTCTCAGCCTTGGAGTGACTAACCCTTCTTAGCCATCATCTTGTTATTTTGTTCCCTTTAGGTCTGTGTATCCCTGATCCATGCTTACCTGGCCAGACCTGTTTTGAGTTTGGAACTAGGCCTGTATGCATAGGAGAAGGTTCGTATAAATTTTATTTTCCCCTTGTAATATGTAGCCCTATTGTTCCATTAAATAATGGTGTAGATTTGTTTTTAACTTGATAGGAACAAACCCAGTCATCCATTGACCTTTTTTGTTAGAATTTGATTAAAAATAGTATACTCAGCAGCTTTTGAAGATGAAAATTAGATTTTTCACATCATGTAGAGGTGCAGTGGCTCAGTGGTTAAGGATTCATGCTCACATTCATAAGGTACTGGGTTCAATTTCCTTGTGAGGGCTACATTGTGTCCTTGAGCAAGACACTATGCTTCAGTCCACTCAGCTTTAGAATGAGTACCAGCATTTCTGGGAGTTAATCTGAAATAGACTGGAGTCCCGTCTATGGTGAGTAATGTATTTGTATCCGCTTGTGCCTTGGAAACCTGCAGGGATGAGCATCAGCGTGATGGCTCAAATAGATTTAGCTTCACTTATCATGTGCACAGGTTCATTTGGAATTACTTTTTTCCTTTTGAAAAGGGTCTGGCCCATTCTCTATTCTGTAGTAAAATTCAAGCCTATTTCTTTTAACAAGAAATTTGAGCCAACCAAAAATAATAGCGAGTCTTGGGTGAAAGCAAAATATTTCATTTAATTTCAAGTGTTGTTGATATTTCTTATTTTAGCTGCTAACATCTATATAACCATCTATATAATTTTATTAGTGACCAAGCTACCAAATGAAAGAGGCCTCCTATACTTAGATCAATCAGTCTGCTTGCTGTTTTGGAAGCTTTTATGTGATATTTCTTATATTTGCAGTCCTTTTGACAACCTAGCTATTACTGGATGAAAATGTACTGAAGTTCTCTTTTTTCACCATTTACTTTATACCTCTGTGTCATTATGTGTATTGCAGCCTTCATAACGACAGTAAATCCAAAACAGACATTACAAACTTTCATGCATTTGGTATTATCACATTACTGAATTGACCTCTGTGAGTTAGTCGATTAACAACTCTTTTATCCAATCACCACACAAATTTTCCTAGCAACAAAATCTGTGTAACTAAGTGGAGCAAAAATCCTATGCGGTACTGGTACAGTGCAGCTAGCTAGCGGCGCATGCTCATGCAGTCAATGCAATACTGTATACTGCACAAAACAAATTTCTGCACACACAGACTGAGTGACAGACAATATGGTGAACAAAACTTGCACCTATACAGGCCTGCTACTGGCTTTGTAAATTTGATTCCCATTACCCAAGAACAATTAGTAAAAAGATCTCTTTTATTCCTTTTGTTAAACACTCTAAAGATCTGGAGAAGTGCTATAGATTGATCAAAGTTTGCAGCAGGCCACATTAAGATATAAATGTCAATGCATTGGTCATGTATGATCATTGCAATTTCAGGTTTGTTTGCTCCACCTAGTTACCATGTTGCTATGTTATGCATGGTCTGTTTCCTTACTCAGGGAGGTCAATTGCCATCAGGCTACCTGATTTAAAAAAGTAAATTCCTTTTACTATTTAACTGAAAATTGAAAACTGTGCATAACCTACTTTTAGATAAGAAATATATTTGTCTTCACATGTGCAGTCATAGATCCGTGTAACATCACTCCATGTCTAGTGGTGAACAGTGCTTCTTTGACAACGGGAATGATATCGGGAGAGTCTGTGTATCGACAGGTATAAAATCACTTTGTATTTTATTTTCAATCAAAAATTCAATGGAATGTGTAGAGCACTTCTTATTAAACATAAAGTGCAGTAGTTAAGGAGTCATGCTCTTATGCGAAAGGTATGAGGTTTGACTCCATTTGCAAGTGTTGTGTTGTATCCTTGAAAAAGACACTTCACTATGCTTGATCCAGTCCACTCAGCTGTATAATGAGTACCAGCATTGTGATGCTCGATCCAGTCCACTCAGCTGTATAATGAGTACCAGCATTGTGATGCTTGATCCAGTCCACTCAGCTGTATAATGACTACCAGCATTGTGATGCTTGATCCAGTCCACTCAGCTGTATAATGAGTATCAGTATTGTGATGCTTGATCCAGTCCACTCAGCTGTATCCAGCATTGTGATGCATGATCCAGTCCACTCTGCTGTATAATGAGTACCAGCATTGTGATGCTTTAACCAGTCCACTCAGCTGTATAATGAGTACCAGCATTGTGATGCTTGATCCAGTCCACTCTGCTGTATAATGAGTACCAGCATTGTGATGCTTTAACCAGTCCACTCAGCTGTATAATGAGTACCAGCATTGTGATGTACTGGCGTCGTACGGGGGATTCCTATGCTCTCATCTGCCTGTGCCATGGAAATTGGGGGTAAGCACCTAGCTCTGATATTAAAATTAGTGTGCTTCAGGGCGCATATTTAAAATATAGATTAATCTTTGAAAATAATTGTTTCTTGAAAGTAGAATGGGAAGCAGCATTTCTGATGTGGGAAGGGGGAGGAGGGAAAGGGGGAGGAGGGGGGGAGAGGAATAGGTTACTTAATTTCTTAGGCCCATGATAAGAGAAAGATCTGTCAACAAAAACATACATGCTGAGAGCTGGGGATAAAAATGCAATTTTTTTTGGGTATCTCGGAATAATTTAATACATCAAAACGTAGCTGAGAGTATGTTTGTGAAGAGCTTTATGTCTGATGCTATGACAAAAGCCTCGGTGTGGGGATGTAGTGAAGTAATATGCATGCTGCTTTACCCTTGCAGAGGTGGGTTGAACGTTTGAAGCCTGGCAAGACAGGGTGTACTTCCTTCGCTTATCTTTGAATTGTTCATAGAATTGAAAGGATTTCTTTTTAATAATGGATGCAATATTTTAGCTTGAATTTTCTTATGTCCACATTGCTTGACACCATTAGCTGGTCTTTTCCTTCAAAAGTATACACTCAGACCTGCTGTCCAAAAAAACGAGATCGGGTCAGACATTTCTCTATCTTCTTTATTTTGAAACCACGAGCAATTAAGCTCAGGCTCCACTTGTTGAAATGTTTCCAGACATGTTACACCCACTTTTCCAGACACGGCAAGCCTTCACTGTGCTTGCAGAGTATAATATACGATGGCTCTTTTAAGTCAAGAAGGTGTTTCATTATAAGTAAACCATTAATGAACTGCTCATCATTTAGTAAGAGGTTTATTTTAGGGAGGATAATTGGTTATATTATGAAACGTTTTTAGGTTTGTGGTTTGGACTTGCTGGAACAAAATTTTAAAGGAATATTCCCATGGGTTTTTGTAAAAGTTTATTAAAAGAGCATACTTTTAGAGCCAATTTGGTGCAAAAATCAGGTTGATATCATATTCCATTCAGGAGATATGGATTTTTAAAGATTTTCCTATTACATATTTGATAGGTTTTGTACAGTATGATGACTTTGTACAGTATGTTGAATTTTTACAGTATGATGAATTCGTACAGTATGTTGAATTTGTACAGTATGATGAATTTGTACAGTATGATGAATTTTGTACTTTGATGATGTCATAGAGACAATTCCATTGCAAATAGTTATGTATTTCTTTAAACGTTAATTGGTTGTTTCTGTATGATTAGAAACAATTTCCTAAAAGTTATTGAAGTATTTGGCAATGTATATAATTACCTAACTTTCATTAATTTGTTTTTCTAGCATGTTTTAGTAATACATGCGGATGATAGATTTTAATGAAATACATGAACTTTGTGGGAGAAAGTGTTGCTGTGATGTCATACTGAGCCTCTTCCTATTCGTTTATTGGCATGTTTTGTGAACCTTAAAATTTGAATTTTTTCTGGTAGAAATAACATATCAACATAATTTGTGTACTAAATTGTTTTAATTTTTTTATGAATGGTTACCAAAAGAAATAGGAATAGTCCTTAAGGAGAGTCATTGCTAATGCAAAATTTGTATTTGCTTATTTTAGGCCTATATTGTATTTGTTGATATGTTTTTCATTATTGCTATCGTGATCAAAATACATCATATCGATATATTCATTTTAACGTCGATTACAGGACACTAGCTTGCACTGGCACCCAATAATGACATTTCTTTTTTAAGATTTGGGAAATTGATTTCTTGTTAAATTGGGAGAAGATTTACATTGTACTTTTTTGGGGTATTTAGCTATTCATTCCTTTCACCTTTTTAGCCAGATAGTTTTCCTAACCACTCAGATTTTCCAAAATCTATTTCCAAAGCAGGTACATTTTTTGGCAAACATAAGTTTGCAATTTGGCCTATTTCAGCCAACAACCTTATCAAATTTATTTTTACTAAGGGCCGTTGTCGTAAGTGGACGCCCTTTTAACGCGAGTATACTGCGTCCTTATCGGGAGATCACCGCCATGATCTTAACAATAGACCTTCCATAGCAACCCACGCTAATCCGCCGCGTGAAAGAGGATGCTACCGTTATATTCACTACGTAATGCAAACATGCACTTCCTGCTTCTCGTATGTGCGGCGCGTGTGAAAGTCAAGTTAAGATGTACTATCAAGATGAAGAAATAAAGCAGTCACGATCGTATCTTAAATATTCATGTTTGTCTGGTGTTTTTAATCTTACATAAATAGTTCTTAAATGAATGAATTATCCCGATCAGAAAATCATATATTTCATGTACTTTCTTTGTCAAAACGCTTTGTTCAATCAAAGAGCCTTGGTTCAATGAGGAACGAAAACATAGAAATCATGGTGCCAAATTTGTTGGTGACTTCAAAGAAAGAAACATATGAAAAATAAGGAATTTAAAAAAAAAGTTATTCCCCTAATTGTTTCATTTGACTTTTTGGTACTGTTCACCATAATTGATGAAGAAATTACTACTGTTTTTCCCCTTGAACTTAACAAAATATCTCCGTAATTTCCAACCATCCATGTGGACATAATTTATTTACAACCTCCTACCTGGTATGCACGAGGCCACACAAGTTATCATACTTCTAGCCGCTAAGAAAAAGTTCCACTGTACCATGGGAATTGAAAGTGGAAAACTCGTAAGTATATCTCAAATCCTGTCTTAAAAGTACACAATTTTTTTTGTTTTTGTTGTTGTTGTAAATAGTTGTCGGTAGAATATTAGAGATAAAAAACTCAGTTTAATGTGTACTTTATTAAGTATAAATATCACGTCCCTTATACATTCAGTAGTACTGTCCATATAAGTTATTTAACGAAGCTTGTCATGTATTGTGCAATAAACTGAGTACCCAGGGTCCATGCCGGATCTAGTTTCATAAGAAGTAATGGGGGGAGAGTTAGAGGTATGATGCGATTTTCCATTGATTGGAGGGGAAGGGGGAATTGAGCAGGAGCGGTTGTGGCTACAGGGAGGGAATGGTAAAAATCGTCCAAGTTATCTTTTTTTATTTTTATTATTGGTATTTCTTGTCCCCACTAAAAATATTAGATGGGATCAATAGCTAAATACAAGTGTAAATGGCACGGTCGTGTGGAGAACAAATTTTATTTATACAACAAGAGACAAAGAAAAATGTTAATTAGGGTGGAGAGGGAGGAAGGGAGGGGGATACCTCCATTATAAGAGTATTCCCTTATAATGGGGGTAGAGAAACACGGAAGGTAGGATAATGGTAATCCCAGGGTTATACAAGCAAGGATACGCCGCTTTCTTTTATATAAGTAAACAACTTGAGAGAAAAAAATATATTTTTCATTCCTTTGCCAGACATGACAGTATATGAAGTGCAAGGAACAAGAATTACAAAATTTAAAAATCGTGCAGATCAAAAAAGAAGCTCATTAAAATAAATATAAAGCAAAAAAAAAAAAAAAAAAAACTACTGTTGCATGCTTAACAGTAAATAAATCAAATAGATAACACAAGGTTAAAGTATGCTTATCTTACTAAAAAGAAACGAGAGAAAATCTATTATATATTTGTTTTAATTAAAAAACGCGGGGGAAGACGCACCTGGTTTCATGTCCCTTTGTAAACGCAAGCTTAGGGCCGGGTAAATGCACTATATTACCTCTTTTATTTAAGAATAGTGACAGTTGAAAAAATATGCTTCTAACAAAAGTTGTAAGCCGTTTTGTATTAATTTTAATGCAGGAGTTAATAGAGGTTTCCCCCAAGTAACGGTCGATTACCGACCTTATTGGAGAGCAAAGGTCAATTTGATTGCAGCATATTCTGAAACAATACATTTTAAAAACAAAATTACGAACATTGGAGATTACGTACATATTATTCAAAGAATTTTAGGCTGTGACGTTTTCATGTTTTATTTTATTTTTTCTGCATATGAGTTCTAATTTGTTTACAGTTTTAGTCTCGCTACGGAAAAAGTATAGTTCCGTAATTCCCGGGCTACATGTTGCCCTACTTTTTAAGTATAGGCCTATAGAATAAAAGATATGTACAAAATGCATACACAATTGGGGGCAGGGGGATTTGTTTTAGTTTCAATTCGCATCTTATGCCCCCAAGTTTGGATAAGAAGCCATGCATGCTCCTTCACGTTGAAGATGTGAATTTACGGACCCAAGATTCATTGTCTGAACATGTGTTTCTGCATCTCATCCACCCCATGCCCATTTCAGAATTAAATTGTCTGATCAGGGGCGGCGGAACGTTAACAAAATGCGTGTGTGTGTGTGTGGGGGGGGGGGGGGGTTAATGAGGTAAAGTGACATGTGATAACAATATTGCGGGAAGGGGGGAGTTAGGTCAAGTAACGTGATACGTTCACCTAAAAGTTTTGGGCTGAAGCCCGCACACCCCCTTTCCAGCTCTGCCGCCTCTGCTGATTGCAAGTCATCATTGATGATAGGACCTAAATAAAATGATTAAAACCTTGATATGAACGCACAATTAAGTTTCGCGTAACTAGCATGACCATTTTAATATGAAATTCAAATTGGTTCTTCCCGTTTTTCTGTTTGTATTTCATTCAACATTCATCATATTCATAATGTAACAATAATCAATCCTCTGGTCTAACCCGATTATTCGTTCCCACATTGAAAACAAAACAACTGTAATTTGATACAAAGATAGAAAGCGGGATTACGTAATTTCCTCTTTCATGTCGCTACTGCTGCGAGAAAAATCTGGGTCACTGCCAAACTGCGTTTAGCGCAGTGATGCGGTCTAATCTGCTGCACCGTATAATTCAGTGCACTTGAAATAGCTTTTTGAATGATTTGGCCATTTTATTTCCACCCGAATCAGGACTGATGGGGCTGTTATAAAGCAATAAATATTCAAGTGTTTAAAGTTTTCATACAAAAACCCCAAAATGATTGTTTATTGTCCGTAACTACACATGTTGAGAAACGCTATAGCGGCCACGTGTGAATTCCGCAAGTGTGGAAGACAGATCACAAGGCGTGGGAATATTGCAGAATTTTGAGCATGAGCAGGCTGTTACCTCATTAATTTATGTCAACACGTGCTAATTTTGTGATGGGTAATCCGGTCGTAAAAACAATAACAATACCCAGGCAAACATTTAATCCATCTGTTTATACAATTATTAGTTTGAAATAATTGTTACTCTTGAAGTAAATGTTAAAAGACATGGATATATCTGTAACTTTTATCACAATAGGTGTAAAACGAGAATTTCTTTAAAGTTTTCATCGCACATTAGCCGACTCTTATAAAAGCTGGAATACTTTCAACGAAAGGCCAAAGGTCATCGTTGCGTACGAATTTTCATGATTTCTTTGCATTGCTACCCTAGTTTGATTCATTGATTCTTGCGTTTCTAACCTTCAACGCATATTCCTCTGGGCCAAGGCTGTAGGAATAGGTAGATTTGAAAAAGAAAACATAGGGCCGAGGGGATTATAAATTATTTGACATAGAGAGGAATAGAAAAGACACACTGTAGCACATTTGTATGGAATATATGGAATTAATTCATATTTTCGGGACGGTAAAGTAGGATAAACTTGTTTATTTATTTCAGTTTATTCCTCCCCTCACATGCATCCCAAAATTTGATTTCACTTTTTTTCAATATGGGAAAACTATGTCGAAACTTCAAGGGAATAAACAAAACAGGAGATTGCTATATATTTTTTTAATAGAATTCATTTTGACGATCGTTATACCGCGGTGGGAGAGGGAGAGAGAGAGAGAGGGGGGGAGGAGGGAAACGGGTGGTAATGGTGAGGTAGGATAAACTTATTTTATTTTACTCTCTTCATGCCCTCACCTCCCCAAAACAGATTCAACAATTAAGTTTATAA
>JAIGNY010004190.1:162500-240000 GCA_020152595.1 Chiridota heheva | reverse complement strand
GTGTGAGTTTACCTAAACAAGAGACTAAGTTGCGTCTTAATGATGTAACTTAGGATAAGCCATATAGAATACTAGTTCTCCATGGCTCGATGCTACTGAGTCAGTGGGTCATGGGTAGTGGTAAGTGACTTCTTATTACACCGTTGTGGTGTTCTTATTACACAGTTCCGTACAGGGACCATTAAGACCACAAGGGGTGGCGTCTTAAGAAAGTTACAAGTAAGTTCATGGCTCGCTGTAGAGCTGTAAGATTACTTTCACGGGTCTATACGGCTCCGGTGCATGGCTTGTAAGGGTCCATACAGCTCCATTAAGTGGGTTCACGGCTCCGTGACATGGCTTTACGGGTCCGTGACACGGCTTTACAGGTCCATTGAACGGCCCTGTACGGGTCCATATGGCTCCTTAGCTAAGCTTTATGGGTCCATACGGCTTCAGTGTGTGGCCTCATATGGGTCCATACAGCTCCTTAGCCAAGCTTTACGGGTTTGTACAGCACCATAGGATTTAAACAGGGTAACATACAGTGTACGGTAAACCTGGAAGTGTACCCACTAGCTGTACAGCTACATGGTAAATCAAACTCTATAGGAAGTGTATCTTCACGGAAGCCAATTTCTTCTTACATAAGTAGCCAATAGCTACGTAGTTCTACTGCCGTGACAACTACCATAGAGAACTTTGCGTTTAATGTTTAGAATCATGGACACCGAGGACAGGTTTCCCGGTGCCGGTGCTCGATGTACCCCCAATGTCCCGCGTTGCATCGTGTGCAAGCGGCTTGTTTAAGTACGGCCTAGGGACATCCATAACATGTGTTACGCTTGCAGGCTGTGCAAGTCCAATCCATGTACACTCTGTAGGGACTGGGACCAGGCGGCGTGGTTAGAGCACTGACTCTACCACGATTGGCACTTTCAAAGAGTGGCCAGCAGGGCGGAGAAGAGAAGAGCAGCAGCAGTCCCTCTCACCAAAGAGGGGAGGCCGCCACCTACACTCAGCAGGGCGCCCGAGGAGGGACCCCTTCTACTAAGCAGACCTACCCTCATACCTAAGTTTTTTCCGCCAGATGCTGTGGCAGTGCCCAGGCTCCTGGCCTGCCAGTCCTGTCTTCCCCCAAGCGAGGCAGACCCCGGAGGTGGGACAGAGAGCTGGATGGAAAATGCAGAAGAAGGGCCCGATGTTACACATCCTCCTTGTATTCTTCTTCCTCTTCTTCTTCGTCCTCCCTGATCCCAGGCGGAGGTGGAGAAAAAGACATAAAAGAAACCCCCCGGAGGATTTTCCTTCTTGGACGACCTCATGCAGAAGCTTGAGACCTGGGTTTTTCAGGTAGTGGAGCAGAGGCTGCTGCCTCTTACGCCCCACCACCCAGCAGCTGCCGCTGCTGAGGTAAGGCAACCCCTGACCACGCAGTCTCAGAGGAGGATGCCCTTGACATCTATCACTCGGAGAAAGATGTCAATCTCATGAACGACTTGGATCAACCTGAAGAGCCTCTGGATACTCTCAGGGCAATGGATAATCCCCCAGAACGGGGGAATCCTCCGCAGCCCCTGCCCAAGTCACCTCACTGACGCAGGCTGCACTAGTCAGGACCTCTGTTCCTTGTAGGGTACTAGACTAGGTCCTATTCCCACCACCCCCACCAGTGTACCCCCTACTACAGGGGCTGGTCCTGCAGCTCTTGGATTTTCTTGCAAAGAAATCAAGCTGGATCTGGTAGACGCACCTCCTGCGGAGGCACCACCCAATCACCACGTAGACTGCTCACTACCGCCCAAAAGGACGCTAAGACAGTGGTGAAGCAATTCCCCATTGATGCTTTCCTGGTGACCAGGGTGCAGCATTGGTCCAAGACTCCCACCAAGGACTGGACGGCTTATATTAAGGATATTGGTCAGGTTACCCGTGTCTAGTCAGCTGTCTACAAGGCTTTAGTAGGCACGCCCTCTATCCCAGAGGGAGTATGGCAACTCCTCCGCCAACCCACGAGTGGCACCCAGTGGTGTCAAGCTCAAGGACCAGGGTCCATAGATTTATCGACCAGGCCTCTTGTTCATGCCTCGGTGGAATGTTAAGTGAAGGACTTAGAGGTATTATGGAGGTCAGGGCTGGGTTGGTAAGTACGTTTTTAGTTCAGTTAGAAGTGCATTAGAATCAGGTCATTGGACCAGATTGCATATTTATAGCATGGAAGTATTAAACTCTGGTAAATATCCCGATATGCTAGGCGGTGTAAAATCATGTTTCTCCACCATGTTCCATTTGCATGTTTCAGTCATTGTTTGTTTTCATCAGATATCCTCCCGCCAATGTTTTCCAATTGTCCTCCAAATCTGTCCGCAAACCTCCCCCTAAATGAATCATGCTTCATAGTGTCATGGATCCCTCCTGCTGCCACCAGTAACAGCAATGACACAGTTACTGTGACATCAAATTACCAGCCAGATGACTGTTTTGAGCTCGGTGAAACGCTGGTAACCTATTTGGCCACAGACAGTTTTAACAAGACTGCCCAGTGTTTGTTCATTGTAAATGTTACTCAAGAAGGTAAGCTTCATGAATATTCATACTTAGAATTAGTTTTCCTTTCTGCTTATAACATCCATTCCTAGAATATCCTATTTGTTGCATCAGTTTGTCGTATTTGAGATAACCTATTCATTTTGATTGCATTCCCCAGCTTATGTTAGTTCTCCGAGTGACTATTGAAATCTTAGAATAAGTATCTTGTTTGCTCAGAAAACCATTCCTTCGTACCCTATTTGTTGCAACCATTTGTCATATCTTATTCATTTTGATTGCATTCCCCAGCTTATGTTAGTTCTTCAGATGACTTGAAATCTTAGAATAAGTATCTTGTTGGCTCAGAAAACCATTCCTTCATACCCTATTTGTTGCAGCCATTTGTCATATCTTATTTACTTTGATTGCATTCCCCAGCTTATGTTAGTTCTTCAAATGACTATTGAAATCTTAGAATAAGTATCTTTCTTGCTCAGAAAACCATTCTTTTGTACCCTATTTGTTGCAACCATTTGTCATATCTTATTTATTTTGATTGCATTCCTCAGCTCATTTTAATCCATCAAATATCCATTCTTAATTGTACACATTTCATCAAAGTATTATTGTATATCATTCATTTTTTTGTGTAATTTCGTATTTGGCAACAATGGTTAACAATGCCCTCTAATATATGTTCATTAAAAATGTTACTGAAGAAGGCGAGATAAGACATATTTATAGCATGGAAGGTAAGTATAACTCTCGTAAATATCCCCGCTACCCTTAACAGGGTAAATTAATGTTGATTCATTTGATCTCCATTCATTAACATGTAAGAATTTCTTTCTTCTAAATTTCCAACTTTGGTTCCTTAGTCTGTTAATCAGTGATATTATTTTTAAAACTAATGTTGTATATTCTTTAGTTTTTTGACCAAAATTATTTTGTGTAAAAATTTTGAAGATGGTCAAAATGAAGTTTTTTGAAATCTAAACCCTTTTACTCATTCAGACCCCTGCCAGGTATCATCGTGTGGACCTCTTGAGGTGTGTTCAGCTGTTGGGTCACCGCTTGTAGCATCGTGTAACACTGCTTTTGTTCTCCAGCATGCACGATCATCCAGCAATGCTTCTTGTCACTATTCTCCATCACAGATGTACCAGGATGTGTTGATGGTGAGTAAAATATATTTCTTTTATTTAAAGTATTATAGGTATATTCTTGTGGTTGAGCACGAGAAATCCAAATTATACCATGCAACTGAGGAACATAGTGCTAAGAAAATTGACCCAGCCATCAACACTACCTAGTCACAGAAGACCCAGCCATCAACCCTACCTGCCGTCTAGTCACTGGAGATCCAGCCATCAACGGTACCTGCCATCTAGTCACTGGAGACCCAGCCATCAACACTACCTGCCGTCTAGTCACTGGAGACCCAGCCATCAACGCTACCTGCCGTCTAGTCACTGGAGATCCAGCCATCAACGCTACCTGCCGTTTAGTCACTGGAGACCCAGCCATCAACGCTACCTGCCGTCTAGTCACTGGAGACCCAGCCATCAACGGTACACTGGAGACCCAGCCATCAACGCTAGTCAGTCACTGGAGACCCAGCCATCAGTCACTGGAGACTAGCCAGACCATCTACACCACCAGACAACGCCTGTACATCCTATCAGGTCTATTGAAGACGCCATCCAGAAGTCACTGGAGACACAGCCATGCATCAGTCACTGGAGACCCAGCCATCAACGCTACCTGTGTTTAGAACACCAGCGCCAGGCCACATGCTACTTTCCATCTAGTAACTGACATCCCCATTGGCCATCAAACCAGCAAAACCACCAGAGACAGCTAAAGGAAAAGCTTTCTCAGTGAAGTTGCGGAATCCAGTGGAGTTGTAAGTACCAGAATTGACTTATGGGAAAAAACCTTACCAATCTTCCAACAACGACAACCATGTCCAGAAGTGCCAAAGAAGAACTCCCATCTGGTGCTGACTCAAGCTGTGCTGAATGCAAATGCCTCAACAGCTTAAGATCTAGTACTGGTTGCTGTAAAGTTTCTCTCACAAGAAGTGGGATTACCTTGACAGTGACGATGTGACCTGTGAGTGTGGTACTGAACCACAAACCATGGACCACCTACTAATATGTCCCCTTCTGGAGCAGGAATGCAGAGCTAAAGATCTATCAGAATTCAACGATAGTGCCAAGGATTGTGCTCAGCTTTGGCTGAAACACATTGTTACATGCAACCTTTCATCAGAGTTCAACGACATTCCTGTGGGAGACGAAAATTGCGCAATAACACTATGGCTGAAACACATTGTTACATGCAACCTTTCATCAGAGTTCAACGACATTCCTGTGGGAGACGAAAATTGCGCAATAACACTATGGCTGAAACACATTGTTACATGCAACCTTTCATCAGATTTCAACGACTTTCTGAGGGAGACGAAAATTGCGCAATAACACTATGGCTGAAACACATTGTTACATGCAACCTTTCATCAGTTCAACGACATTCCTGAGGGAGACAAAAATTGCGCAATAACACTATGGCTGAAACACATTGTTACATGCAACCTTTCATCGGAGTTCAACAACATTCCTGAGGGAGACGAAAATTGCGCAATAACACTATGGCTGAAACACATTGTTACATGCAACCTTTCATCAGAGTTCAACGACATTCCTGAGGGAGACGAAAATTGGGCAATAAGACTATGGCTGAAACACATTGTTACATGCAACCTTGTTACATCATTCAACACATTCCTGAGGGAGACAAAAATGGCTGAAACACATTGTTACATGCAACCTTTCATCAGAGTTCAACGACATTCCTGAGGGAGACAAAATTGCGCAATAACACTATGGCTGAAACACATTGTTACATGCAACCTTTCATCAGAGTTCAACGACATTCCTGAGGGAGACAAAAATTGCGCAATAACACTATGGCTGAAACACATTGTTACATGCAACCTTTCATCAGAGTTCAACGACTTTCTGAGGGAGACGAAAATTGCGCAATAACACTATGGCTGAAACACATTGTTACATGAAACCTTTCATCAGAGTTCAACGCATTCTGTGGGGGAGACGAAAATGCGCAATAACACTATGGCTGAAACACATTGTTACATACATGCAACCTTTCATCAGTTCAACACATTCCTGGGGAGACAAAAATTGCGCAATAACACTGGCTGAAACACATTGCTATAACACTATGGCTGAAACACATTGTTACATGCAACCTTTCATCAGAGTTCAACAACATTCCTGAGGGAGACGAAAATTGCGCTATAACACTATGTTTCAGTAACTGGGTGGTGCAGTTCAAGAAAATTATTTGATGATATCATACAGTGACTCATACTGACCTGCTGATGCCATCTTTTCGATTTGGAACATTATGACAATATATTTCCAAAAATAAAACATTAATCAGAGTACTATGCCCTGCTATGCCTATTTCTTAAAATAGAACTTGCAAATTATCTTTATAAGCAACTAATTTCAAGAATATTTTCAAGGTTTCTTTAATTTACAATTAATTGTGTCTAATTCCCTTACATCGAAATTACCGTACCTGCCTTCATTCATTCATTTTGTGGATATTATTAGAGTCAAGTTCAATTTTCTTAAACTGCTGCTTAAGAATTATCAGAGAAAATCTTTGCCTGAAAGCTGTCTTTGCCAATATATTATAAAAAAAGTGGGACTTACAGCTGTCAGGCCTATAAAATATGTTGAGCTCACAAATGGACTTAAAAACTTTGAGAGAAATCATTACATCATTCTTGGTGGAACTTGATACAGGACTATATATATTGGAATACTAGCGGACCGTCACCCACTGCACAGACAGACAGACCAGAGAGACCAGGCATATAACTCATCATCTACACTATCACAGTCAGTTTAGAATATTTAAGTAGGTTAACTTTAAAAGTATATTATATGTTTTTTATCCAAAGAAGTCTTTGAAATTTTGAATACACTAGATTCAATTTCACAGTCACTGGTCTTAATCTTATCTTTTGGCATTCTTTTGTTTCTTTCCTGTGTTTGGTCAGTAACAACAACATCTAGTGTGTGTGTGTGGACACAATAAGAAAGGTGTTAAAACTATCTTGATATCTTATGCCTACAATAAATTGCTCAAGCAGCGCTTAAACAACTAGTAAAAGGCACAGTATGACATCACTTTACCACATTCAGAGTTGTGCTTAAACAAGTAGTAAAAGGCACAGTATGACATCACTCCACCACATTCCCAAAAGTCCTTATGTTTTCTATCAAATGATATTGCTATTCTTTTTAAAAAAAAAATTTTTAAATAATAATTCTTGGGAACTTGGTAATCATCATTGATGCAGCTTGATTGATCGATCCTGATTTGTTAATGAATTATCATTATTTGGCTGCTGTGCTAAAAACAAAAACAAAACTTATATTACCCTGTGCAAGCTCAGCAATATTATTAGGCTTTATAAAATCATTCTGGTCTGCTAACAGGTGTTTAATTGGATGACAAGTAGAATATCTGGCCTGCTAGCAGATATTCAATTGGATGACAAGTAGAATGTCTGGTCTGCTAGCAGGTGTTCAATTGGATGACAAGTAGAATATCTGATCTGGCCTGTTAGCAGGTGTTCAAGTGGATGACAAGTAGAATGTCTGACCTGTTAACAGGTGTGTTCAAGTGGATGACAAGTAGAATGTCTGACCTGTTAACAGGTGTTCAATTGGATGACAAGTAGAATATTTGGCCTGAAAGCAGGTGTTCAATTGGATGACAAGTGGAATGTCTGGTCTGTTAGCGGGTGTTCAATTGGATAACAAGTAAAATATCTGGCCTGTTAGTAGGTGTTCAAGTGGATGACAAGTAGAATGCCTGTTAGTCTTCAATTGGATAACAAGTAGAATGTCTGGTCTGCTAGCAGGTGTTCAAGGGATGACAAGTTGTCTGGTCTGCTAGCAGGTGTTCAACTGGATGGATAATGTCTGGCCTGCTAGCAGATGTTCAATTGAATGACAGTAGAATGTCTGGTCTGCTAGCAGGTGTTCAAGGATGACTGTATCCGCCTGTTAGGTGTCCAAGTGGATGACAAGTGGATAATTGGACAAGTAGAGGTGTTCATGGTCTGCTAGCAGGTGTTCAAGTGGATGACAAGTAGAATGTCTGGTCTGCTAGCAGGAGTTCAATTGGATGACAAGTAGAATATCTGGCCTGTCAGCAGGTGTTTATCTGGATGACAAGTAGAATGTCTGGTCTGCTAGCAGGTGTTCAAGTGGATGACAAGTAGAATGCCTGGCCTGCTAGCAGGTGTTCAATTGGATGACAAGTAGAATGTCTGGTCTGCTAGCAGGTGTTCAATTGAATGACAAGTAGAATATCTGGCCTGTTAGCAGGTGTTCAAGTGGATGGCAAGTAGAATATCTGGCCTGTTAGCAGGTGTTTAAGTGGATTACAAGTAGAATGTCTGGCCTGCTAGCAGGTGTTCAATTGGATAACAAGTAGAATGTCTGGTCTGCTAGCAGGTGTTCAAGTGGATGACAAGTAGAATGTCTGGTCTGCTAGCAGGTGTTCAAATGGGTGACAAGTAGAATGTCTGGTCTGCTAGCAGGTATTCAAGTGGATGACAAGTAGAATGTCTGGTCTGCTAGCAGGTGTTCAATTGGATGACAAGTAGAATATCCGGCCTGTTAGCAGGTGTTTAATTGGATGACAAGTAGAATGTCTGGCCTGCTAGCAGGTGTGCAATTGGATGACAAGTAGAATGTCTGGTCTGCTAGCAGGTGTTCAAGTGGATGGCAAGTAGAATATCTGGCCTGTTAGCAAGTGTTCAATAGGATGACAAGTAGAATGTCTGGTTTGCTAGCAGGTGTTCAATTGGATGACAAGTAGAATATCTGGCCTGTTAGCAGGTGTTCAATTGGATGACAAGTAGAATGTCTGGTCTGCTAGCAGGTGTCCAAGTGGATGACAAGTAGAATGTCTTCTCTGTTAGCAGGTGTTCAATAGGATGACAAGTAGAATGTCTGGTCTGCTAGCAGGTGTTCAAGTGGGTGACAAGTAGAATGTCTGGCCTGCTAGCAGGTGTTCAAGTGGATGACAAGTAGAATGTCTGGTCTACTAGCAGGTGTTCAATTGGTTGACAAGTAGAATATCTGACCTGTTAGCAGGTGTTCAAGTGGATGACAAGTAGAATGTCTGGTCTGCTAGCAGGTGTTCAATTAGATGACAAGTAGAATATCCGGCCTGTTAGCAGGTGTCCAAGTGGATGACAAGTGGAATGTCTGGTCTGCTAGCAGGTGTTTATTTGGATGACAAGTAGAATATCTGGCCTGTTAGCAGGTGTTCAAGTGGATGACAAGTAGAATGTCTGGTCTGCTAGCAGGTGTTTAAGTGGATGACAAGTAGAATGTCTTCTCTGTTAGCAGGTGTTCAATAGGATGACAAGTAGAATGTCTGGTCTGCTAGCAGGTGTTCAAGTGGGTGACAAGTAGAATGTCTGGTCTGCTAGCAGGTGTTCAAGTGGATGGACAAGTAGAATGTCTGGTCTACTAGCAGGTGTTCAATTGGATGACAAGTAGAATATCTGGCCTGTTAGCAGGTGTTCAAGTAAATGACAAGTAGAATGTCTGGTCTGCTAGCAGGTGTTCAATTGGATGACAAGTAGAATATCTGGCCTGTTAGCAGGTGTTCAAGTGGATGACAAGTATAATGTCTGGTCTGCTAGCAGGTGTTCAAGTGGATGACAAGTAGAATGTCTTCTCTGTTAGCAGGTGTTCAATAGGATGACAAGTAGAATGTCTGGTCTGCTAGCAGGTGTTCAAGTGGATGACAAGTAGAATGCCTGGCCTGCTAGCAGGTGTTCAATTGGATGACAAGTAGAATGTCTGGTCTGCTTGCAGGTGTTCATTTGGATGACAAGTAGAATGTCTGACCTGCTAGCAGGTGTTTAATTGGATAACAAGTAGAATGCCTGGCCTGCTAGCTGGTGTTAATTGGATGACAAGTAGAATGTAAGGTCTGCTAGCAGGTGTTTAATTGGATGACAAGTAGAATGTCTGGTCTGTTAGCAGGTGTTCAAGTGGATGACAAGTAGAATGCCTGGTCTGCTAGCAGGTGTTTAATTGGATGACAAGTAGAATGTCTGGTTCTTAGATGTGACATATACTGTAGGTCGTAGTTTTGTAATGGCTCTTTTTGTAGTAAGACTTCAAAAAAATGTTTTTTTGCTCTTTCTTTTAGAAAATTGTAAGGGATGGGCGGGCAAGAAAATGGCTTTTTTTTGGGAAGAGGGGAGGGGGGGGGGGCGCTACCTCAGGATTAAAAGTATCAAGAACATTTATAAAACAAAATTAAAACACTTCAATTCATTTTCAGATTGTTGGTTCCTTTTATTTTGCTCAGTTGTTATATCTCATTCATGTTTTTTTGTGTGTGTAGTGTTTAGTAAGCTATCAAATTTTCAGGTCATTCATTGTGTTTATATAGACAGGTCAAAGCATCTTAAGGTAAATGTGTAAAAACTTGTAAGTAATAACAAATTTTACCAAAAACATTTTGTACAGCTTTTTGAATTTCCTGGTGGTAGCAATGCAGATTTGTAATGTCTGATAACACAGGCTTCCTTATTTGCTTAAAGGAAAGGTATCGTCCCATAAATACATTCTGAAGTGAAAGCCGCCGTGCTGGTAACATTACTTTGGGTTTGAATTTCCCCTATTGTTCGCAAGAAATTTGCGATGTTATGATGACACATCAACCAGACTGAACATGTGTGATAGATAATGTTTTTTTCTGACTGTTTGAGGACACCTTTCCTTTGGTCTTCATCCTTTATCACAGAGAAGTAGCTTCCTTTGGCAGAGTTTTTTAATCATATCCCAATGATCATCAAAGTTAAAAACTCTTTCCTCTTTAAAAATAGAAAGGAAGGAAGTAGTATACGGAAGTTATGGGGACAATCTTTTAAGATCAAAATTATTGATTCTAATTTATTAATTGATTCTGATTTATTGATTGATTCTAAATCCAGACCCCTGTGTGACCACACCTTGTGCAGATGCAGAACGTTGCGAATATGTATCAAATGGATTCACCCTTTCCAGAGTTTGTGTCGATCCATGCGTTGGTGTTACCTGTGGACTAGGTCTGGCCTGTGTTGCATCAGGACCGCCCGCATTTGCATCTTGTCAAGGTAAGAGAAAATGGACAAATCCTAGAATAGCAGATGATTGAATGAAGCAAGTTTACTTTTCGTTTCTTAGTGTATTAATTCTAATTGAATTTTTCATTGTAAGACTGAATTTTTATTTTAAACACAAAAATTTTACAAAAATATTTTAAGTTATATTTATTTAAACTTAAAACTTAAAATTTAGATAAAACTTAAATTTTTAGTTAATTTGAGAACAGAATAAAGGAATATTACAAGAAACACGTTTTGCAAAACTTGTACTGCTATGCTAAGATTTTATCAAAGGAATTATCACTGACAGTAATAGAGCACCTTGCAGCTTCAGTGGCAGAGGATTAAAAAGCAATCATGAAGCAATATCTTTCTTTAGGAGAAATGGTCCATCAGTCATTCACAATTAATGCACACATCACCTCAGGCATTATGATACACAACTATTTTATCACCAGTTTGAAAACAAAACTTCTCACACTAAGACACCTAACATGGATGAGTGATTTCAATCACAAAAGTGCCTTGATTATTCAGCTCTGGCTTTGTTTAATTTTATACACACAAATAGCCTTGGGCTACTTGGCTGTGGCGTGCATGGTTGGCAAACAAACAATCATTGTTTGAATCAAAAACACAATACACTGAACAGGAAGTCCGGTTGGTAATTGTCATACCTGAGTTTTCAGGATTAACTCAGGTGTCGGGTGCAGGTAGGCTTAAAGAAAAACTTTTCAGCATGATGTTTTCACTTTTTGGGAATGATTAATGATCATTGATGGGTTCTGTGGTGGAGCATCCATCTTTTAGCGGGAAGCCCCGAGCTCGAACCTGGGTTGGGTTCGAGCTCGAACCTGGGTTGGGTCATACCAAGTACTTTAACAATGGCACCTATTGCTGACACTTGACATTGGAGTCATTTCATGTGTTAGTGACTTGCTGCATCGTTGTAATTCAGTCATTGCGTTGCTCCACCCCAAGATGGTCTTCGGCGACTTGAAACTGTAAAAAGTTTAAATATGAAAAAACTTTCTTTCTACTAATTTTTTGTTTAATGACTTCTTGCCTTCTTTGAGAATCCAGCTAATTATTTTGCTGCCTTTTACAAGTTTTTTAACAGATGAGTTAAGTTGTCAATTATTGGGCAATTGAGTAATTAAAGAAAAAGGTAGAAAATCCTTTGCTGCGATAAGAGTTTTTTTGATTTTTAATCAATATCAGGAGAGTGCTGACATCACAGTCTTGAGTCACATTCCTTAATTATCAATCTTTTTCTATTATTGAAACATTTTCTCAAACTTAGTGACCGCATTGGATAGGTCAGTTCTTAAAACAAACTCTATTAAAGAAAGAGTGACCTACATTGTGAAGAAAATAGGAACAAGTATTAATCTAAAAGTTTGATACATTTTCAATAAAATACATTAATAATTGTCAAGAAAGTCTAAGTGTGCATTGTCACCGTAATGGAGTGGACTTTCTACACAAGTCTTCTTCAAACCATTTTCTAAAATTTCAAAAGTGAATATTTCCTGAATGAAAATAGAAACACCAGTGGAGTTTTCACAATTCTGGCAGTCTATTCGTCCTATCAGATAGACATACCTAACGCTTATCTAATCATTTACGGTACAAAGTAATTGTTCTTTTTTTCATTGGTCAAAATATTATATGCTCGTTACTAGAAGGCTCATGGAGTCACAGCTTTTCCTACA
This sequence comes from Chiridota heheva, assembly GCA_020152595.1. Lineage (NCBI taxonomy): Eukaryota > Metazoa > Echinodermata > Holothuroidea > Apodida > Chiridotidae > Chiridota > Chiridota heheva. The sequence goes on along the minus strand of JAIGNY010004190.1, from coordinate 227,553 downwards.
GTTCCTTTGCTGAGGGGTAGTGTACAGGTGGGCTCCTTTAGCAGACATGGCAATAGCAGTCTGTTGGGAGATCAGCTGTAGATTATACTTTAGCAGAGGGATGCGAGAGAAAGTTGTAAGTCCATGAACCCTTTCCTTGCACATCTTTCATATTTGAAATTAAGGAGAAAAGTGCAGAATCTGAAGCAGAATTAAACACTGAATTAAATGAGAAAAGTAACTTCCCTATGAAAAAGTAAAGCTGCCTAGTAGAGTATCCAATTTGACAATATCTGTCACAGGATAATCATACAGTGAAAATTCGGGGTGTTTCATTTATCCAATCATATTGCAGAAAACTCGGCGCAATCATCTGACATGTAAAACATTAAAATTTGTACTAGACATTTTGTGATTGGTAGTCTTTCAGCATATGTGTCACTCACTTGCTTGACTATTTTGGTTGACTTGACATTTTCCTTCTGTAGATACATGCTCCCCTGACCCATGTGCAGCTAGTCAAGTATGCACAGTGGATAATAATCGGGTTGATGGCTATGTCTGTACCACAGCAAGTAAGACTTTCATTTCAATAAAGATAGTTTGATGTAATTTAACCTCTCTGGCCCAATAAATTATTTGCACTTGATGTACTGACAAATGTAATCAATCGATCAATCAGTCGATCGGTTTGCCATATAAAGGAGTCATATACTCTACTACTTAGGATATATGCATAGGGTGATTGATGTCATTGTTTTACTGTTTTTTAACCTTCAACATAGTGCAGTAATCCACAGTAAAACATTTAAATATTTGTGCTTACAGATGATGTTTGTGCGTGTAGATGATTTTACTTAGTTTTATGGTCACCATTTCATTAAATACGTCATATAATTAGTAATAAGTATTGATTTATGTAGCCTGTTTTGCTAAGGCCTCAAAGCGCTCGATTAAGATCATAACAATAATGCATAATTAAAAAATTAGTTGATAAATAAATGAGTTTTTAGAAGACGTTAGAAAGAATTAACAGATGGTGCATTGCGAATTGAAGATGGTAGATTGTTTGAGAGAGAAGGTGCATCAGAGATAAAGGCCCTTTCACCATCAAATTTTGTGTTCAGATGATGTTTGGCAGCCAGAAGACAATTTGTTGAGGAGCGAAGCTGACGTTGAGGATAGTATTGGTGTATATTAACTGCTTAATGTATCCAGGAGCAAGAGAGTGTATTGGTGTATTAAGTGCCTAATGTATCCAGGAGCTAGAGAGTGTATTGGTGTATTAAGTGCTTAATGTATCCAGGAGCAAGAGAGTGTGTTGGTGTATTAAGTGCTTAATGTATCCAGGAGCAAGAGAGTGTGTTGGTGTATTAAGTGCTTAATGTATCCAGGAGCAAGAGAGTGTGTTGGTGTATTAAGTGCTTAATGTATCCAGGAGCCAGAGAGTGTGTTGGTGTATTAAGTGCTCAATGTATCCAGGAGCAAGAGAGTGTGTTGGTGTATTAAGTGCTTAATGTATCCAGGAGCAAGAGAGTGTGTTGGTGTATTAAGTGCTTAATGTATCCAGGAGCAAGAGAGTGTATTGGTGTATTAAGTGCTTAATGTATCCAGGAGCAAGAGAGTGTGTTGGTGTATTAAGTGCCCAATGTATCCAGGAGGAAGAGAGTGTGTTGGTGTATTAAGTGCTCAGTGTATCCAGGAGCAAGAGAGTGTGTTGGTGTATTAAGTGCTTAATGTATCCAGGAGCAAGAGAGTGTGTTGGTGTATTAAGTGCTTAATGTATCCAGGAGCCAGAGAGTGTGTTGGTGTATTAAGTGCTTAATGTATCCAGGAGCCAGAGAGTGTATTGGTGTATTAACTGCTTAATGTATCCAGGAGCAAGAGAGTGTGTTGGTGTATTAAGTGCTTAATGTATCCAGGAGCCAGAGAGTGTGTTGGTGTATTAAGTGCTTAATGTATCCAGGAGCAAGAGAGTGTGTTGGTGTATTAACTGCTTAATGTATCCAGGAGCCAGAGAGTGTGTTGGTGTATTAACTGCTTAATGTATCCAGGAGCCAGAGAGTGTGTTGGTGTATTAAGTGCTTAATGTATCCAGGAGCAAGAGAGTGTGTTGGTGTATTAAGTGCTTAATGTATCCAGGAGCCAGAGAGTGTGTTGGTGTATTAAGTGCTTAATGTATCCAGGAGCAAGAGAGTGTGTTGGTGTATTAACTGCTTAATGTATCCAGGAGCCAGAGAGTGTGTTGGTGTATTAACTGCTTAATGTATCCAGGAGCAAGAGAGTGTGTTGGTGTATTAAGTGCTTAATGTATCCAGGAGCCAGAGAGTGTGTTGGTGTATTAACTGCTTAATGTATCCAGGAGCAAGAGAGTGTGTTGGTGTATTAAGTGCTTAATGTATCCAGGAGCAAGAGAGTGTGTTGGTGTATTAACTGCTTAATGTATCCAGGAGCCAGAGAGTGTGTTGGTGTATTAACTGCCCAATGTATCCAGGAGCCAGAGAGTGTGTTGGTGTATTAAGTGCTTAATGTATCCAGGAGCCAGAGAGTGTGTTGGTGTATTAAGTGCTTAATGTATCCAGGAGCCAGAGAGTGTGTTGGTGTATTAACTGCTTAATGTATCCAGGAGCAAGAGAGTGTGTTGGTGTATTAAGTGCTTAATGTATCCAGGAGCCAGAGAGTGTGTTGGTGTATTAAGTGCTTAATGTATCCAAGAGCAAGAGAGTGTGTTGGTGTATTAAGTGCTTAATGTATCCAGGAGCCAGAGAGTGTGTTGGTGTATTAACTGCTTAATGTATCCAGGAGCAAGAGAGTGTGTTGGTGTATTAAGTGCTTAATGTATCCAGGAGCAGCAAGTAGGAGCAAGAGAGTGTGTTGGTGTATTAACTGCTTAATGTATCCAGGAGCCAGAGAGTGTGTTGGTGTATTAAGTGCTTAATGTATCCAGGAGCAAGAGAGTGTTGAGATGGGTTAGGAGGAACTGTTTTACTGGAAGCCAATGAAGTGACTGAAGCCTTGGTGATATGTGATCGTATTGGGATGAATGGGTTATGAGCTGGGGCAGCAGAGCTCTGAACAGTCTGTAGTTTTTTAAGTATAGAGTCAGGGAGGCCAAATAGAAGAGAGTTACAATAGTCAAGTCTGGGTGTAATATGGAAACATACCAACCTAGTTTAAGTATAGAGTCAGGGAGGCCAAATAGAAGAGAGTTACAATAGTCAAGTCTGGGTGTAATGCAGGAACACACCAACCTAGTAGTTATTTCATTTGTTAAAAATGTCCTTATTTGGCTAATATAACACAGGGCATAAAAAGATGATTTATACAAACAACATTATAAAAAAATATTGATGAAGAATGTGTCCAATAGTGCATAGATAATGATACTTAGTATTATTCATTCTTGTACATGCATGCTCACTGTACATCTCTCTAGAATTGATTTTTTTTTATTTTTTTATTTTATAGGTGAGCCATGCATTCCAAGTCCCTGTGCAGATAATGAAAATTGTTTTGTGATTGGTGGATCACCGAGGTGCCTTCCTGAAGGTATGAATATATATGGATTTCATATTTGCTCCATTTCATATATATTGCTTCTCACATTTTTACTATTTACTTATTTTTGATACAATTCACCTCTCGGTATGAACTTACCAATGCTGTTGCGGTGCTACTAACCTCACCAATCAACTATCAATTTTCTCATAACATAGAAGTAACCTGTTCAGACTCTAGTCTGACAATTGAATTGCTTTAGGAGAGTACTCTAGTCTGACAATTGAATTGATTTAGGAGTGCACTATAGTCTGACAAGTGAATTGCTTTAGCAGAGTACTCTAGTCTGACAAGTGAATTGCTTAGGAGAGCACTATAGTCTGACAAGTGATTTGCTTTAGGAAAGCACTATTGTCTGACAAGTGAATTGCTGTAGGAGAGCACTATAGTCTGACTAGTGAATTGCTTTAGGAGAGCACTATTGTCTGACAAGTGAATTGTTTTTTAGGAGAACACTATAGTCTGACAAGTGAATTGCTTTAGGAGAGCACTATAGTCTGACAAGTGATTTGCTTTAGGAGAGCACTATTGTCTGACAAGCGAATTGCTGTAGGAGAGCACTATAGTCTGACAAGTGATTTGCTTTAGGAGAGCACTATTGTCTGACAAGTGGATTGCTTTAGGAGAGCTTTATATCCTGACAAGTGAATTGCTGCAGGGGAGCACTATAGTCTGACAAGTGATTTGCTTTAGGAGAGCATTATTGTCTGACAAGTGAATTGTTTTTTAGGAGAGCACTATAGTCTGACAAGTGAATTGCTTTAGGAGAGCACTATAGTCTGACAAGTGATTTGCTTTAGGAGAGCACTATTGTCTGACAAGTCAATTGCTGTAGGAGAGCACTATAGTCTGACGAATAATTTGCTTTAAGAGAGCACTATTGTCTGACAAGTGAATTGCTTTAGGAGAGCTTTATATTCTGACAAGTGAATTGCTCTAGGAGAATACTCTAGTCTGACAAGTAAATTGCTTTAGGAGAGCACTATAGTCTGACAAGTGAATTGCTTTAGGAGAGCACTATAGTCTGACAAGTGAATTGCTTTATGAGAGCACTATTGTCTGACAAGTGAATTGCTTTAGGAGAGCACTATAGTCTGACAAGTGAATTGCTTTAAGAGAGTACTATAGTCTGACAAGTGAATTGCTTGAGAAGAGTGCTCTAGTCTGACAATTGAATTGCTTTAGGAGAGCACTATAGTTTGACAAGTGAATTGCTTTAGGAGAGCACTATAGTCTGACAAGTGAATTGCTTTAGGAGAGCACTATAGTCTGACAAGTGAATTGCTTTAGGAGAGCACTATAGTCTGACAAGTGAATTGCTTTAGTAGAGCACTATAGTCTGACAAGTGACTTGCTTTAGGAGCGCACTATAGTCTGACTAGTGAATTGCTTTAGGAGTGCATTATAGTCTGACAAGTGAATTGCTTTAGGAGAGCACTATAGTCTGACAAGTGAATTGCTTTAGGAGAGTACTATAGTCTGACAAGTTAATTGCTTTAGGAGAGTACTCTATTCTGACAAGTGAATTGCTTTAGGAGAGCACTATAATCTGACAAGTGAATTGCTTTAAGAGAGTACTATAGTCTGACAAGTGAATTGCTTTAGAAGAGTACTCTAGTCTGACAATTGGATTGCTTTAAGAGAGCACTATAGTTTGACAAGTGAATTGCTTTAGGAGAGCACTATAGTCTGACAAGTGAATTGCTTTAGAAGAGTACTTTAGTCTGACAATTGGATTGCTTTAGGAGAGCACTATAGTCTGACAAGTTAATTGCTTTAAGAGAGCACTATAGTCTGACAAGTGAATTGCTTTAGGAGAGCACTATAGTCTGACTAGTGAATTGCTTTAGGAGTGCATTATAGTCTGACAAGTGAATTGCTTTAGGAGAGCACTATAGTCTGACAAGTGAATTGCTTTAGGAGAGTACTATAGTCTGACAAGTTAATTGCTTTAGGAGAGTACTCTATTCTGACAAGTGAATTGCTTTAGGAGAGCACTATAATCTGACAAGTGAATTGCTTTAAGAGAGTACTATAGTCTGACAAGTGAATTGCTTTAGAAGAGTACTCTAGTCTGACAATTGGATTGCTTTAAGAGAGCACTATAGTTTGACAAGTGAATTGCTTTAGGAGAGCACTATAGTCTGACAAGTGAATTGCTTTAGAAGAGTACTTTAGTCTGACAATTGGATTGCTTTAGGAGAGCACTATAGTCTGACAAGTTAATTGCTTTAAGAGAGCACTATAGTCTGACAAGTGATTTGCTTTAGGAGAGCACTATTGTCTGACAAGTGAATTGCTGTAGGAGAGCACTATAGTGTGACAAGTGAATTGCTTTAGGAGCGCACTATAGTCTGACTAGTGAATTGCTTTAGGAGAGCACTATAGTCTGACAAGTGATTTGCTTTAGGAGAGCACTATTGTCTGACAAGTGGATTGCTTTAGGAGAGCTTTATATCCTGACAAGTGAATTGCTGCAGGGGAGCACTATAGTCTGACAAGTGATTTGCTTTAGGAGAGCATTATTGTCTGACAAGTGAATTGTTTTTAGGAGAGCACTATAGTCTGACAAGTGAATTGCTTTAGGAGAGCACTATAGTCTGACAAGTGATTTGCTTTAGGAGAGCACTATTGTCTGACAAGTCAATTGCTGTAGGAGAGCACTATAGTCTGACAATAATTTGCTTTAAGAGAGCACTATTGTCTGACAAGTGAATTGCTTTAGGAGAGCTTTATATTCTGACAAGTGAATTGCTCTAGGAGAATACTCTAGTCTGACAAGTAAAATTGCTTTAGGAGAGCACTATAGTCTGACAAGTGAATTGCTTTAGGGAGAGCACTATAGTCTGACAAGTGAATTGCTTTAGGAGAGCACTATTGTCTGACAAGTGAATTGCTTTTAGGAGAGCACTATAGTCTGACAAGTGAATTGCTTTAAGAGAGTACTATAGTCTGACAAGTGAATTGCTTGAGAAGAGTGCTCTAGTCTGACAATTGAATTGCTTTAGGAGAGCACTATAGTCTGACAAGTGAATTGCTTTAGGAGAGCACTATAGTCTGACAAGTGAATTGCTTTAGGAGAGCACTATAGTCTGACAAGTGAATTGCTTTAGTAGAGCACTATAGTCTGACAAGTGACTTGCTTTAGGAGCGCACTATAGTCTGACTAGTGAATTGCTTTAGGAGTGCATTATAGTCTGACAAGTGAATTGCTTTAGGAGAGCACTATAGTCTGACAAGTGAATTGCTTTAGGAGAGTACTATAGTCTGACAAGTTAATTGCTTTAGGAGAGTACTCTATTCTGACAAGTGAATTGCTTTAGGAGAGCACTATAATCTGACAAGTGAATTGCTTTAAGAGAGTACTATAGTCTGACAAGTGAATTGCTTTAGAAGAGTACTCTAGTCTGACAATTGGATTGCTTTAAGAGAGCACTATAGTTTGACAAGTGAATTGCTTTAGGAGAGCACTATAGTCTGACAAGTGAATTGCTTTAGAAGAGTACTTTAGTCTGACAATTGGATTGCTTTAGGAGAGCACTATTGTCTGACAAGTTAATTGCTTTAAGAGAGCACTATAGTCTGACAAGTGATTTGCTTTAGGAGAGCACTATAGTCTGACAAGTGAATTGCTGTAGGAGAGCACTATAGTGTGACAAGTGAATTGCTTTAGGAGAGTACTATAGTCTGACAAGTGAATTGCTTTAGGAGAGCACTATTGTCTGACAAGTGAATTGCTTCAGAAGAGTGCTCTAGTCTGACAATTGAATTGCTTTAGGAGAGCACTATAGTTTGACAAGTGAATTGCTTTAGGAGAGCACTATAGTGTGACAAGTGAATTGCTTTAGGAGAGCACTATAGTCTGACAAGTGAATTGCTTTAGAAGAGTACTTTAGTCTGACAATTGGATTGTTTTAGGAGAGCACTATAGTCTGACAAGTGAATTGCTTTAAGAGAGCACTATAGTCTGACAAGTGAATTGCTTTAGGAGAGCACTATAGTCTGACAAGTGAATTGCTGTAGGAGAGCACTATAGTCTGACAAGTGAATTGCTTTATGAGAGTACTATAGTCTGACAAGTGAATTGCTTTAGGAGAGCACTATAGTCTGACAAGTGAATTGCTTTAGGAGAGCACCATAGTCTGACAAGTGAATTGCTTTAGGAGAGCACTATAGTCTGACAAGTGAATTGCTTTAGGAGAGCACTATAGTCTGACAAGTGAATTGCTTTAGGAGAGCACTATTGTCTGACAAATTGCTTTAGATTTGTCTGACAAGTGAGAGCAGAGCACTAGTCTGACAAGTGAATTGCTTTAGCAGAGTACTCTAGTCTGACAAGTGAATTGCTTAGGAGAGCACTATTGTCTGACAAGTGATTTGCTTTAGGAGAGCACTATTGTCTGACAAGTGATTTGCTTTAGGAGAGCACTATTGTCTGACAAGTGAATTGTTTTTTAGGAGAGCACTATAGTCTGACAAGTGAATTGCTTTAGGAGAGCACTATAGTGTGACAAGTGATTTGCTTTAGGAGAGCGCTGTTGTCTGACAAGTGAATTGCTGTAGGAGAGCACTATAGTCTGACAAGTGATTTGCTTTAGGAGAGCACTATTGTCTGACAAGTGAATTGCTTTAGGAGAGCTTTATATTCTGACAAGTGAATTGCTTTAGGAGAGCACTATATTCTGACAAGTGATTTGCTTTAGGAGAGCACTCTGACAAGTGAATTGTTTTTTAGGAGAGCACTATAGTCTGACAAGTAAATTGCTTTAGGAGAGCACTATAGTCTGACAAGTGATTTGCTTTAGGAGAGCACTATTGTCTGACAAGTGAATTGCTGTAGGAGAGCACTATAGTCTGACAAGTGATTTGCTTTAGGAGAGCACTATTGTCTGACATGTGAATTGCTTTAGGAGAGCTTTATATTCTGACAAGTGAATTGCTCTAGGAGAATACTCTAGTCTGACAAGTGAATTGCTTTAGGAGAGCACTATAGTCTGACAAGTGAATTGCTTTAGGAGAGCACTATAGTCTGACAAGTGAATTGCTTTAGGAGAGCACTATTGTCTGACAAGTGAATTGCTTTAGGAGAGCACTATAGTCTGACAAGTGAATTGCTTTTAGAGAGCACTATAGTCTGACAAGTGAAATGCTTTTAGAGAGTACTCTAGTCTGACAATTGGATTGCTTTAGGAGAGCACTATAGTTTGACAAGTGAATTGCTCTAGGAGAGCACTATAGTCTGACAAGTGAATTGCTTTAGGAAAGCACTATAGTCTGACAAGTGAATTGCTTTAGGGGGTACTAAAGTCTGACAAGTGAATTGCCTTAGGAGAGCACTATAGTCTGACAAGTGAATTGCTTTAGGAGAACACTATAGTCTGACAAGTGAATTGCTTTAGGAGAGCACTATAGTCTGACAAGTAAATTGCTTTAGGAGAGCACTATAGTCTGACAAGTGAATTGCTTTAGGAGAGCACTATAGTCTGACAAGTGAATTGCTTTAGGAGAGCACCATAGTCTGACAAGTGAATTGCTTTAGGAGAACACTATAGTCTGACAAGTGAATTGCTTTAAGAGAGCACTATTGTTTGACAAGTGAATTGCTTTAGGAGAGCACTACAGTCTGACAAGTGAATTGCTTTAAGAGAGTACTATAGTCTGACAAGTGAATTGCTTTAGGCGAGTACTCTAGTCCAACAAGTGAATTGCTTTAGGAGAGCACTATAGTCTGACAAGTGAATTGCTTTAGGAGAGCACTATAGTCTGACAAGTGATGGCATTTAGTTTTTGAGATATGTAGATTATATTAATCATTTCATAATCTACCCAACCTGCTATATGGACCTACAAAATATAAGACAAAGGGAATGTTATGTCTACGGGGCATGCTCAATAACAAATCTTAAAGGATTAGTTGACTGGTCAAGCATGTCCATCTGTAATATGAAAGAGAATTAAACAGAAACACAGTGGTGATGAAAGCATTGAAAACATATTATTCCATTCAGGAGATATTCAAGCTTCACAGTTCTGTCCTATCTGTGTAGAAATAACTGGTGTACTAAATCTGTTATAGAAGTTTGGTGCCCTTTTCCTCACATTCTTAACAAAATGTATTCTAAAGAAAATGCATTTAATATTTTTGGTATTTAAAATATTTTTCCTCAACTTTTTTCAGGTGGTAAATTATATTTACACTTACAAAATTCTGTTTGACTACTTTCTTGACTTATCCAATGGGTTTAAAGATGCAAATTTGCAGGACAAAACAGGATCAAATACAGTACATAAAGATTTTGAGAAATCTGAGGCTGTGACATCATAAATTGTCTGATTTCAGTCGTTTTGACACAGATTATACTAAACTTGAAACCTAAATATCTCCATATAAACAGAATACAAATTTTGCTTGCTTTCTTCACCATTTTGTTTCTTTTTAAGTCCTCTTTTATATAAGATTGACTTCACCACTGAACTAATCCTTTATCTTAGTACCTAACTGAAAATTACATAAATCAAAGGAATAGTATGTAAGAATGAGATGAATAATACACATTTTTCTTTATTACTTCTGCCAGACTTAATATAAAATTAATAATGTTTCTCAAAACTGATTTCTTATAGGATTTGGAAGAAGGAAACGATCATTTACAGCTGAGGAATCAGGTATGGATATAGATTATCTTGTTGAGGTTTTGCATTGGTGGTGGAAGTGGGTGAACCAGCAGACTAGACTATGCTCCCATAATTTGCTTACTTATGGTAACTATGCAAAAATGCATAAATTACCAGTAACTAATGAAATAAATGGCTTATGATACTTTATTCTTCAAGTTGAGTCCGCTCACAAAACATAGTCTTGGAAGGCTTTGGTTCCCTGAAATTATATGTCTTAGGTTTTTGGGCCTTAAATCATTGTCAATTTATGATTATGTTATGTTCCTTTGTAAAATGTTATGCCATGTTACCATTGATTATTTCGAGGTATATGTTTTGTTTTGTGTTTTTGACATATATGATATATGGACATAATTAAACTTTGTGTTACATCTCAAAGACTTCATGGGAAAAAATGTATAATACCAGTATAATAGAATGTAATAATAATAATTGTAATATAGTGTGTGATGTTGTTAATGAACCCTTTTTCTCCATCAGATAAAACAAATGTTATTCAGTACCCAACCAATTATGTGAAAGATAACATGAAAGTAGCATTGGTGTTGGTCATCGCTGGACTGGTGGCCATAGCGTTGACCATCACGATCGTCTTAAGGTGGAGAAGAAACAAAATACAAAGAAATTTTGCAATTTATGATGAAAATATTTATATATCGTAACAATATTTGTAGAAAACTTCCATTTGAAGTCATTTAAATGATTTGAAATGTACAGTACGTTTTTGTGAAAATTTCATTTGCTTATTTATTTCTCGCTGTTTTATGCTTAAATGCATATATTTTGATACTTTGGTTTTTGTACTTTTATAAATCTGTTTGTTAAATTGTTTTACTGTGAAAATATTCAAAATGCATGTTACTTTATGGGGCTTAGCATTATAATGGGTAAACTATATGAACCACTCACTTGCAAATTGCAGTAAGAGGTTTAGATAGTATTTTATACTAAACAAATTGACTTGAATCCAAACGTGTATAAGATCTTTCAGTCAAGTATCTCTCTCTCTAGGTGCCGAGTCTGAAACCGACATTGGCAATCATGGCACTCCAGTCACTTCTGTTTAGAGCTAAATGCATACACTTATTGTAACTTGGGCTGTTGTTGGTTGCCCAGTTGTTTAAGTTTTGGTCAAGTATAAACATGCCAAACTAAATCAGCTTGTAGTAAGTCTGTGATATTTATAATACAAATAATACATAAATTTATATAGCGCTAATGTTGTAAAAACATTCAAAAGCGCTTTACACACAAGGAAATTAGATACGAAAACAAAAATAGAAATATAGAAATGACAACATAAATAGAAATACAATGGATCAAGCTGCATATTAGATTAATGTCGTTTTAAACAAAAAAGTTTTAAGCTTAGTTTTGAAGGAGGTCAGGGATACATTATCAATACATTTGAGATTATTTGGGAGTAAATTCCACAACCAAGGACCTTTATAAGCAAAGGCCCTTTCGCCAAGAGTTTTATGCTTAATACGGGGAACAAATAGGGACTTGAAACGAAAGTTATAGCGGAATGGTTTTTCAACTACCATTTCATATAAATATTTTGGAGCAAGGCATTTAATGCACTTGAAAACTTGTAAAATAATTTTATAATCAATTCTTTTATTGAAGAATTGATAGTGTATAATTATATATACCTTCCTTATGTTGTACACAAGTAAATGAAGTATAGCTTAGGGATGCTGTAGCATATTGAACAAAGATTTACCTCAATTTGTTATAAACACATATTAAACATGGCTAGTAATGATATACCATGCTGGGTCACAGATAAGCTTGAATCAGTTCAATGGAGAGCAGCCAGGTTCTGTATTGGCAGACTACTCTTATAAATCCAGTGTCACTAGCATGCTTCATAAATTAGATTGACCCCTGCTAATAACAAGAAGAAGGAACACCCGTCTAAAAATGCTATTTAAAATCAATAACAGTCTTGTCGCCATTGATAATGATAACCTGATCCCAAACGCAAGAATCAATACAAGAAATAATCATGATCTAAATTTTAACGTTCCTTATGCTAAAAAGAATGTTTATAAATACTCCTTCTTTCCTCAAACAGTAAAAGATTGGAATGCTTTACCATCGGACATTGTACATGCACCAAGTCTAAACTGTTTTAAAGCAAAACTGGCTAAGCTTGTTAATTGATTTTTTTTTCTCTTACCTTTGCTGTGCTTGGTTGGCGTTCATGTCCTCTAGAAGGATTTTTTCCGACTTAACCTTTTCAGATTCAGATATTAAATGAATACTTTTTTCTACAAATTTTGGTAATGTCTGGCTAACTCACGGTGTTAATGATGTTTTGTTTTTTTCACAATTATTCTGCAAAGAATTTTTGATAACCAAACTTGGAAAACAGAAATTACATTATGAATAGAATTTGTTTATATAATGCCATTAAAACCCAAAATCAATGTAAATTTTACATTACGCATATCCAGTCCAACAAATTTACAAGGCCATTTCTAATGCCAAGTTTCAATGTGGTTATCTTATTCTCCAAACACACAAAGGCCGTCATGACACCATTCCAAGAGTGAATCATATTTTATAGCATTTTTTTGCTTAAATGCCAATGCTTTTCTGAAATAAGATCGTTGTATATTCCATAGCATTTTTAGGTTAACCCTTACTACAGTGATTCCATATTATGTTATGGACAAAAAAAAATCCCTTTTATTTGATATTTGTCCATTTCTAGAACAGGCTTGGAAATTTTGCATAGAAATTAATTCGTATTAATTCGTTTACCTTACATTTTTTGAAGATGCATGCATTGTATTTTCTATAATGTTGCTATTAGAATTGTCATATTGTACTTTTAAAAAGGCTGGTGGCCTATCAGGTGATAATAAATTGAATTGAATTAAGGAAATCAGAATGATTACTCCATTCCCCTCCCCTCCAAGTGCCACTTTGGGATGTTTTTCGATATAAATGTATCACTGTGGTCATTCCTTGAAGGGTACAGCATCAAACAGGAGGGCTATTCAGTTTATGCTTCCGATTGGGAGATCTCCCAAACGGAAGATAATCGGAAGATCTTCCAAACGGAAGGTCTCCCAATCGGGAGATTTCTTGTCATTATAACCCACAATGCATCTTTCAAAATTCAATCTCTCTAAAGAAATACATAAAATAGGTTTAAACCAAAGGTAGTAAAAATGTCAGTAAGTCATGTACATGCACGTGGTAACATGACACGGCTGACTTCAACACAGCTGTACAAATTTGTCGTTAGTTTAATCATGGAGCTATTAACGGAAATTACTCAGTTGATAGCTTCATGGTTTAATTTAAATGAGAGAAAAAGACAAGAAAGAAACAAAATGTTGACTTGATGAGATTCAAACTCGTTACGTTTGGCACAGAAGCATTTAGTCCGGAGACCATACTGTAGCCTTATCCATTCAGCCACAGCAACGCTTGATTGAGGGAGTTGCTTTATGTTTTAATAAAGTGTGGAATATGATCGAAAGAGGCACGTTGGTTGAAATTTGAACCAATCAAAAAAAATTAACCGACACATAATGCCGATATCGCACCTTTAACAATTACAAATAACGCATGTAGTATATGTATGCCTTACACATGATAGGTTTTGTAGGCTGGTAGGCAGGGTATTTCAACTCATAAACTAATGTGGGACTTGCGTTCCAAAAACTTAAGGATAAATTGTCAAGTTTACTTTATTCTTTTGTTATAAGTACCAAAGACGTGGGAAGCCACTGTTAGGGAATTCCACTGGTTAGATTTGGCACTTTGACCTCTTTTACAAAACAAACAAACAAACAAACAATTTAAATGGTATATGTAGGTAAAGATTGAGAGGATAATCCTTCTATTTTCACCATAGAATTCTCTTACAATATATTTTTTTTTGTCAAAGTGGACTGGTACAACCAAATGCAATCCGTAAGACCGGGGTATGCATCTGATTATGTGCTTGAATTAAATATTTTATTTCAGTCATTTTAAACAATAGAAATCCATTTTGAAAATTTGAAGCCGTTTTTTATTGTTATTCATGTGACATTTTGCTGAATTCGGTGTCTAAATCGGCATCTGAAAATGCCATTAAATTGAACTGTTATTAAGTGTTTGCTACCACACTTTGTAGGCCCTTTTCATTGGCGCTTTGGTTTGAACCCACTCACTGCTTTTTTCCTGAATTATCGTGTTTCAAGTGCGGCAGTTGCCTTCCAGAAATCTACGGATTTCATTTTTATTTACATCCTATTGACAGTAGGCCCCTATCCATTATGGAGCATCTTTAAGATTATCTTTTTTTGTGGAAAAAAACAATTTTGTAAAAGTGATCGCCATGATAATGTGGTTTTAGGTCAAAAGTACGGTTGCATATTGTTCGCGTGTCACACGCGGTGTTTACACAAAATAAGGCTGCACATTGTTCGCGTGTCACGCGTGGTGTTTACACAAAGTAAGGCTGAGCATTGCTTGCGTGTCACGCGTGGTGTTTACACAAAATAAAGTTGCACACTGTTTGCGTGTCACGCGTGGTATTTACACAAAATAAGGTTGCACATTGTTTGCGTGTCACGCGCGGTGTTTACACAAAATAAGGTTGCACATTGTTCGCGTGTCACGCGCGGTGTTTGCACAAAATAATGCAGCCCAACATTCTCTGAGCTATATGACAGAAATAGAACTGGCGATGTGGTATTATTTACCAAGTAACACAACAGAAAATACTAAGCCTAATTCAACATTCTTTTCCCTAAAGATCCGTTTGACACTTCGTGACCCATATGTTGCACACATTAACACACAATCTCGAAAGCAAATAAACGTTTCTTTAGTTATTGTTTCTCTAGCTCAAACAATGTTTTACTTAAATCTTGGCTCAAAATTTGCCTTTGAAATTGAAATATTCCAGGAGCTTTCGGGCGCTTTGCTTCCTGGATCCCAAGAGGCATGCCAGGGACCTTAAGTGGGGGACCTATCCCTGCCAAATATCTCGTGATTCGCGCTCCGATTGGAGATAAAACGTAGTAAAAACGGATTATGCCACTCACAGGCGTACATCCAGGGGGTGCAGACATCAGCGGGATTTGTGGTGGTACAAAGGGATCACTTTCCTCCCCTCCCCTTTATTTTCCAAAATTGTATGTTGATTGTTTTGCATCTTAGCGTGATTTTGAACCGACTTTTGATTTTGCCCCCACATATAATAGGCAAATCCTGCCCATGGGTGGGGCCCATATATTGTCTCCACTTTTGGGCAAGGGGTAATGTCCATGTAATAAGAGGTAATGTCCATGTAATTATCACCCACTTTTTGAAGAAATGGTATCCAATTGTTTCTGAAATTACAGTTCCGTATGCTTCTAGCCGTCTACGGCATACTAGGAAAAGTTGTTCAGTCAGTATCTATTATCCACGGCTCCATTGTTCCCCCAAATTTCAGCGACAAATGCCTACAGTATATGATATGGGACTTACTTTAAAATTGACCTAAAATTCCGAAACTATATTTAAGTTATTGAAATTGAATTTGTAAACAGCAAAACTGAAGTTTGAAACCAATCACAGTTCAGAGACATGAACCTAGGGTCATGCCAGGGGGAGGGGAAAACCTCAAATAATTCCCAGTCACAAGCGGAAAAAGTTAACTGGTGAATTATTCTTAACTTAATTATTCTTCTGAAGTTGACAATTTTCTCGGTAATTTTTGTATTATTTCACATTAGTTCCCAGTTTTACATGTAAACCGGAAATATCGAAAAATTAAATGGGCAACAAGTACTAAATTAATATTTTGCCACCACAAATTTGGGCTAGCTACGGCCCTGCCTGGATATTTTAATAACTTTTCAGATTTGATTTGAACAATTTCCCAAGATTACTTCTTACTGGGAGAGAAGCATGCGCGCGACCGGAAAGATAAATTCCTCAATCCCCTCCCCTCACCCCCGTCGCTTTCTTCTACACCAATGGTAATAAGTGTAGGTGTGGAAGCGACCACTTCCAAGCAAAATGTTTTCTCACACACATTTGCAATATGAAACATTTAAAATGACTTTCTCCCGGACTGAATATCATACATGGGACTTATCACATATTTTACATACTAAAATTAAGAATTAAATATTAAATGTTTTAAAAATAAAGCAAAGCATTAAATTGAAGGTATTTAATTATCTGGTTTATAACTTTCCAAAAGTCAATGATTCTAACCCTAAACTATTTTCCGCGAACAAAATAATATAAAAATGCAAAAATCGTAATAGTATTGCAAAATTAGAAATAAAACTACTAAGTTTCAGAATACTTATTTCAACAAAAACTCCTTCTCCGCTTATAATATCTGTAAATTCCGCTTATCAAAGATAATGATATCACTGAAATTTGCCTTAGCGGATTTCATTATTAGTCAGATACATTAATTTTGAAACAAACAAAAAATGGAGAAACTTCAAGAGATTAGAAGACTTTCAGTTTGTTGTTAAATGAACAGGGCCGTAATTCCCAGGGTGGGGGCTTTCAATTTGTGTGTGTATTTTATCGAAAATATATATTATGTTTTTAACTGATACTGATCAAAATTGTTTTCATAATTTATTCACATGTTATATCATGGTTTTATAATTAAACCATTCTAATCCTATTATAATTGATTTTATACCTTACAAAATACGAAATTATTGTTACAGTTCTTGTAGAATATATTGATTCATTATTCATAAGTATACCCTTTGCTCTATTCAATATTTGTTTTGGTGACTCACACATTCCACATTTTTCCTAACAATGACCTTCGTGGTGTAGTAATTAATGCTTTGCCTCTCACCTGCACGTCCCGGGTTCGTATCCCGGTGGGTCTGCAACCAGTGAGTTCACAACTGGTTATCAAAGGCTGTGGCCGTCTTGATATAATGTCCAGCACTGGATGCTTTCGGGACGTTAAACATTGCTATGCTATGCTAATAAAAAAGTACCTAAATTTAAACATGAATAACAATGATTATAATCTTAAAACTAGTTTGATAATGTTCTTATATTGTTTAGTTACTCCCGATTTCAAGGTTTCTCTTCCTTAAGAATACGATATTATCACTGTCGTGAGATGGCAAACTCGAAGAGGACAGATGAATGACATTTGACCTTTAACTGTTTTATGTAGTCGCCTACAGCTTCTTATGTTCTTTAGCCACGTGGTATTTTTTATTAGCAAGACTTGAAAAGCTATCCCTCACCATGTAATCATTCATGTTTAATTTAATTCCTATAAAGAAAAGAACAATATAGTACGAAAAGTAAAACAACGAGAAGTGATATTTTCGATGGTAATAAATTCAATCAATCCATTCAATAATTGGTTTGCAAAGCCTAACGCTGGTTCAAAAGTTAAAGGAATATTCCCATGGATTTTTTTTTTCTTCATATATGATAGAAAAATTTTGTAGAAACAAAGTGGTTTAAAACTATGTTTATATCTTATTACGTTTAGAAGTTAAACAACTTAAAGAGTAGAAAAATGGTCTTAAAGGATTAGTTCAGTGGTCAAGCATGTTTATCTTATATGAAAGAGGACTTCAAGAGAAACAAAATGGTGAAGAAAGCCTTCAAAAATCTTATTCCGTTATGGAGATAAATAAGTTTAAAGTTTGGTATCATTTCTGTAGAAACAACTGAAATCAGACTAGTTGTTATGTCACCGCCTCAGATTCCTCAAACTTTTATGTATTTTAAAGAAAGTTTATTTATATTTTTTCACTATTTAAATAATTTTTCCTCACGCTTTCTTTTGGTGGTATATTATAGATACCCTTCCTAGAAGGAAGGGTATTTAAAAAGTCTACTACTTTTTTTGATATATCCCATGGTTTTAAAGCCACAAAATCGCAGGACAAAATATAATAGAATACATCAAGACTTTGAGGAATCTGAGGCTATGACATCACAACTAGTCTGATTTCAGTCGTTTCTGGTACCAAAGTTAACTTAAATATCTCCTTAACGGAATAAGATTTTTGAATGCTTTCTTCACCATTTTGTTTCTTTTGAAGTCTTCTTTCAAATAAAATAAACATGCTTGACCACTGAACTAATCCTTTAAAAATACCTCGTACAGCATATATTCTTCAGCTTGGTGATGTCATCAAGGCAATTCCAGCCCAGTTCTTATGTATTTCTTACAAACTTAATCTCACTTTCTTTACATTATCGAACAGCATTTTAGGTTCACTATAGAGATAGGGTGGAATATATAATTTACAAGAACACTTTTTTTTTCTTGGTGTACATCACATTTTCAATGAGAAAAAAATTCAAATCATTTTTAAAGAAATACAAAAGACGTTTTGTTGAAATTGTCTGTATGACATCATAGACGTTGCCAATCAGTCACTTTTGTCAAATTCAAAAATACTTTAAAATTACGTAACTTCTAAGCGAATTAAGATATTAATATACTTTTTTTTTCACCATTTTGTTTTAAAAATTTCTTTATCAAATATGGAAAAATGAAAATCCATCATCGGAATATTCGTTTAAGCATTAACAAGCTACTGTAATACAAAGTTACCGCAAATGCTTGACCAGCCATCAGTAATTTTCTAGAGACTATAGAA
The DNA here is from genome assembly GCA_020152595.1 of Chiridota heheva. NCBI lineage: Eukaryota > Metazoa > Echinodermata > Holothuroidea > Apodida > Chiridotidae > Chiridota > Chiridota heheva. The sequence continues at coordinate 208,723 of JAIGNY010004190.1, read as the reverse complement.
TATTGGAACAAATATTTTTGACACACTTGAGAGCAAAAAACTCATCTAACATCAATATTTATACCATTATCAATACTAAAGTTGTCGTGGATCTAAGCTTTATTCTCAAAATTTCGTTAAATCGTTGTGTAAGATTGTTCACAGATGCAGTACTGATAAATCCATGGCAATATGATAAGAATGACACAACTTAACGTCAAAACGCACGAGCTGCAGGCGTTTAATCATTCCAAGTTTTTTGTCATCTAAATTCTTTGACAATGGTTAAGCATTAAAAATGCAACTTAATAGTTGGTTCTATTTTGTGTTTCGAAATTACAGGGCTCCCGGAAAACCTTCAAAAACCTTTATTGACAAATTGAACCTTTATTTTTTTCAAAATAACCTTTAAAACCTTTAAAAACCTTTATTTTAAAGTTAAGTAAGGTAAATGATTCGAGTGCCAATGTTTTAGCTTCAATGGTAAGTATACACATCCATTTAATAGCATATCTGTTCTCAACACACATTTAAAAAGTAGCAGTACCAAAGTAAAATTTCCAACTTCACGTAAGTAATGGACTTTTGGCGCCACCAACTGCCTTTTGCCCCAGAATATGCTCACTGTATCAAAACTTATTCCATGAGTTAACCTTTATAAACCTTTTTATTTCAATCCGAAACCTTTATTTCAACTTTTCCAACCTTTAAAAAAACCTTTATTTAAAAAAAGAGTCACTGGGAGGCCTGAAATTATATACCAGTGGTTTTGAGTGCTAAACTTTGAACCGACGTTAGGCTTTGCAAAGCTAAACTATTCTTTAGATTTTATGACGTTATCTGGTAGCAATAAAAGCAGTAAGTTCCGATAATTTGTTGCTCAATAATGCATCGCCATGCCATAACCAGTAATTTAAAAGGGTGGGTTCGTTTTTCGTATAAAAGGGGGAAAAAAAACTTGAAATTCCGGGTGCTTATTATTTTTGTAGATTTCAAAAAGTCACTTTCTTAACAAAAGAGGGTTCAGATTTTTGAAATGGGGGATCGTTTATCGTATAAAAGGACAACAAACCATGCAATTCCGGGTGTTTATTACATTTTTAGATTTCAAATAGACACTTTCTTAACAATAGGAGGTTCGTGCGCTCGAACGACACGATCCCCCTCCCCCCCCCCTACCCTTCTCCCTTCCCTATCCCCCGGTTACGGGCCTGATCGCCAGTGTATAATCATTCAACCTTTAAAACAGTCATTCATTCCGAATTTTAATGCAGTTTCTACAATTCACATGGTTTTGAAAAAATAATTGAAACTATACATTTGCTGACGTAGGTTCTAGCTGTTCAAAGACCTTTTAGGTTACTCTGATAATTATATCAGGTTAATCAGATTGGTATCAAAATAGACTCCATAAAGCAACGGACCATACCCAGCAACAGGAAATATATATTTAAAATCCTAATGGAAAACAACCGTGCGTCCGTCTGTACCAAATATACAATTCCCGTTGAAACATTCTTTAAAACAATGGTGTAAGGCGGAAATGATCCACTATTTATTTTTGAGGGGCTAAGCTACAGCCAACTAAACTATTAATATTTAACGTATGGTCATTTTAAATATGATAAGATTCTGATGATTCATCTATCAGTTCGGAAGCATGCCTATTAATAGGAACATTTATAACACACGAGAATATTGAAGTTATGCAGCCATATTGTTCAGATGTTGCGATAAAATGTCATAGTTTCTAATTTATGTACTTGAAATATTAAAATTCATTGTGTTGAAAAAAATCTCAATTTTCAAAATGGCTGTTTCACGCCTAAAAGCCTAGCTCTATTGTCTATTTTATCTAATATTTCGAAAACGACGTGGTGAACATATCAAATGGGAGTGGAAAAGTTGTAGCCATGACAGTAATGAAGGTATTTTTATGAGTTTTAATTTTCCATACCAGACGTATTTCAAATTTAAAAATGTAACATTGAATAAGGCTTTAACGTTAGGATAGCAAAGGATCATTGGAAATATCACAAAATGGCGTCTTTCCATGTAACAAAATGTTCCCATTAATATAAACATTTATGTTCCCATTAATAGGCATGCTACCGGACTGTCTATTCTCCGGGTATTTTGAGCAGTTAGGTGTAACGAAATTAAAATACATCACATTACACGCAATGTACATTGCTCATCGGTTATACTATACCTAATTCTTTCTCTATTTTGTTTTGTTTATGAAATGACTTACATATATATATATATCCACCCACCGAATTCATTTTGGTTGTGGGAGGGGGTGGGGGCGGTCGTGTGGTGCAAGCATTGCTGCATTTCGACAACTTAGAACACTGGAGATCGAGAGCCCTTTAGATAAAGATGTTGCTTTACGCCACTGCTTAAAAAAATACAACAAAGGATTGAGTTACCTCCTTATCCTCGGCAATAGGCATCCCATATCTGCAATGGTTTTGGTTTTCCTCCGATAAACAGCAGCAAAACGCGTCACCTACCGGACGAATGAGCGTAGGGTCTGCTTCCTCTGCATAGTTATGACCTATGCAAACAAAAATTAGATGTATATTTATTTGCAATGTAGATTTGATGTGCTCTGTCTTACTTTATACTTGATTTAGCCTATATACATGCGTTGTAGGAACACACATCCATATGCAATCTGTTTGAAGAAATCACCGTATTTTCAGTGAAAAGGGAGTATTGCCTTAAAAATATGATTTGCGCATAGTTTGTTTTTAATACCACTTAGGCCTATCCAATAATTGGAATTGAGACACAACAATCATTGTGACCTAAATTGAAACTCAAGATGATGGTTGGTGTAACCTCATAACTCTAAACATTGAGTATGACCAATGTGACACATGCAAATCTTAAACACCTGCCTACTCATTTTGAAACAGAAATAACTTCCCAACCTGTTGCAAAACTAACAAGCAACCCAAATAGAATGGTGATTCCCCACGAAAATCCAGCGTACCAGGCGTAGGATAGAGAGTAGAAAGTGGCAATCTTTGGGCTGAAAAGAAAAAAATAATACCAGGAAAAAGTACTTTAAGAAAATTTAAAGAAAATAATAATACTTTTAGGATGAAAATGCAGCGATCAGAAACACACGTTAGCTATATTGAAAAATTGACGCCCTATCATTTATTCTGGGAGATACATTTTTGTAAAATCCAACGATATCATCATTAGCTTTCTTTTAAAATGGTACAAAAATTGGCTAAGTTCCAAGATTTCTGAAGGTATGAACATCTAAAATATCAAAAAAATTCATTCACTTCTGTTAATATGAAGAATATAACGCATTAGTTATATGTATGAACATGTATACATCCAGTTCCAGTTTCCTTCAAAATATTGTTGATTGGAAAAGATAACAACCAAGGCAATTACATTACAAAATCGGCTGATGCAACTCAAAAGTGGAAAAGTACCCACTTGGGTGATGGTTGTTATTATTAACGCAAAATTTTAAAAATTGTTAAGAAAAAGTCGGTAGGTAAAATTACTTGTATAAATACATCATTTACTGGTTTATAGTGATCAAGATGCGGAAAATTACGTCATTGCTGAATGAAATTCACTTGTGCAAATGTTTGTATTCTTCATCCAAAGAAAAAATTAAGACATTAGGCCTACTAGTCAAGGTTTTCTACAGGTGGAGCCACAGTAGTAAATAGATCCGTCAAGTTGGCCACGAAACACCCTGATATATCCAGAGGTGGTGGGTTTGAAGCTGGAGGATACAGCTGTCCACCAATACCGACCCAAAAGGAGGACAATAGACCTACGATGACACCGACACCAGCTCCCTTGAAGTAAGACAAAAATCAATTGCAAAGATGATATTTTACGGATGTGTATCATTTAATCAGAAACACCCAGGTAAAGTTTCTATTTCAAGGACCTTCAATTTTCTTAGATTACACGTTTTTTTTCTTTAAAGTTTGCAAAGGAAATGTTAATTCAATGAGTATTGGTTCTTCCCTGAAACAACGTGATTTTTTTACAATTGTAGAATGCTGTTTTTTTTAACGATAATTCAAATATCTACAAATGACTGCGTCATGCCAAAGGTATTTTGCTTGGTTTTCTTCACATTTCAAAAACAACCTAATGCAGATAAAAAAAATAAGATAATTCACGGACTATCCCTTACTTCGTAATATACTTACCCATGAATTCACCCACGGAAAGAGTATTCCTAAACTGAAGATTCCAAGTAGCGGACCTCCGACCATGCCAAACACTGACAAGGAAGCCTACAAAAATGTATGTAGATTTTTAATTCAGGATATAAATAATAAATAATGAACCTATAGTGACTGTAAAATAACCTCTCTCATAGGGGTTCAGAAATTTGCAAGAACGAGTAATGCATACCTGTCACGCACTTTACCAGAATATATCATCATAAACAGTAAAACAGTCAATAATCATTAATGGAGTATGTTCACTGGTCAAGCAATTTTATCTTATATAAAAGAGGGTTTTAATAGAAACAAAATAGTGAAGAAACTACATTTTTTTAAATAAAAAATATATAATTCCGTTAAGGAGATATTCAAGTTAAAATTCAATCTTATATGTGAAGAAATGACTGATGTAATAAGTCTACTTTGGAAGGTTGGCGCCCACATCGTCAAATTTAACAATTGTTCATATATTTGAAGGAAAAGATTTAACTTTTTTACTATTTGAATTATTGTTCTCAAACATTCTTAAGACGTTCAATTATATTTACCCCTACTAGATTATGTTTTACTACTTTTTACTACCAAGAAAACTTCAATTAACTACAAAATTCCAACGTCGCGTGTTTGGGATCACGTTTCTTCTTTGTTGTGTAGTTTGCTCGAGTCACATGACTGTTTTTCTCTTCTTTAATGAGTAATAGAAGACTGAATACGAGTATCAATACACAACGCTATACGATAGAACTAGCTTGATATCATTTAGAATGTTGATCTTGTCGGGCAGAGAAAGCATAAAGCTATCAAAAATGTATGAACAGATTATAATCAACAATACCAACTACCTTCCTCAATAGCTACAACTTCCATATATTATAAACTATTACAAATCTACGGAAGCTGACAATTTAAGTAACGAATTTATAGAAAGTCGACCTTTATTAAAACTACACCATACCTGTAAAATTGCCCCGAGTTGAGAAGCGAGAACTGTCATAAGGATAGCCACACAACCGAAGCCACATGCTACAGCATTAAGACAAACAATAAAGGCTTTCTGTTATTTTCTGCTCCAATTTGTGTTGCTGTACTTCCTATACATTCCTTAAACATGCTTTTGTGAGGTGGAATCGTTTTATTAAAGCTATTTCTATAAAAATTTGATACATTTATGATAAATATAGAAAGGAGGTGTATCATGGAGTTTTAGGACGTTTTTTAAGTTGCGGTTGTGCAGAATAGCTTACAACAAGACCGACACCGTGCATTCCACCGGGAGCAACCCGGGTAAAAAAGGCGATGGTGAATTTCAAAAGGCAGCGGTAATAACTTTGGAATATTCATATACTAGCAGTAGTCAAAATTTCACAGTAGCCAATTGAGGTTCGAAAAATCCAGGGCAGAAAATGTAAGCATTTCTCATGCTTCAGTGCATGTTCGAACTAAAGGAATACCCACGACCATTGACCAATGCTATAAAGCAATCATTCAAACTAAATGCGTACCACAAAATGACAAAGTGAAGAACACTAAGACACTCTTCGTTGAGAAAAGATGAATCAATACACTATTTACAAAAAGTAATTTGATTAATATAATGTATATAAATATACAGGATAATAAAACTTGTCACCCAACATATTTTTAACCGACAGTAGTAAAAGCACTGTTTAAAAATTTGGCCTACAATTTTCAAGCAACAAATTAGCCACATTATTCCTCAAGATAAAGTTTGCATCATAACATTGAGGTGTAAATACTTCTATGCTCATAGCTCATTTCACTTTTCCCCAGCAGCAAAGACAAACAATGCCAGCATTGATTACGGTTACTACTTATATTACATAGGATTGCCATTATATTCAGATGTGTGTCACTAAAATTACCATGTAACGCCAGTGGGAGTAGTTGTTATCTTGAAGGAGCTTTGGAGAAGTGAAACTGTATACAGTTTTGTGGTTTGGGAAACAAAGAAATATATAACTTTTTCTTCGACCGGCCCTGCTCCATTTGAGGGCAGGTTGAGATATTTTGGTTTTAAGCATAGCCATTTCTACTGGAAACTTGCTGCAACTGAATAACTTGAAAACTCTTAGGCCTTTTTCAGGGTACCACTAGAACCAGTTATTTGGAAAACTTAGCATTGAATGATACCTGTAAAAACGAGGAATAGGACTGTTGGAGTACATCCTAGATATAATCCACACTCCTCGCTATTTTTCGATACGATTAACAGCGAAAAACTCCTTTTTCAAACATTAGTGCATGTAAGTGTTTAGAAAAATTAAAGATGTCGGTTTGCAGAGTGAATGCTTGGAACGTCTCTAAGATTTGTTGTTTTAAGGAAATTTTACTGCAATTGAAACTAAAATAAAAACGTTGGCAATAATACCGATGAATTTGGTCACCAATGTGTAACGGCTTTCTGATATATTTGGCCATATTCCTTTGACGATATCTTCTCCTGCCTGGGCTGCCAAAGCATTTAATCCAGACGACACCGTGCTATTTTCAATGAAAATATCACGTTGTTAAAGGTCTATCTTAATTTATCTCATCAACTATCCAGATTCATTCAAATTTAAACAAAAAATCATGTTCAAATAATTTATTGGTTAAATTAGTAACTTATTGACAAATGTGTTCGGTGAAGCACTAGTTCACCTTTCGTTAGTTTTCTCCGGTCCTCAAAAAACCATTAATTTTTGTCGTCGTGATCTTGTTCTCTTCTTTACTATTTCTACCAATTTCTCTAACTACCTAATAATTTCTTATCTACCTACTGTGGTGTAGCGATTGTAATACCTGTCTACAGACCACGAGGCCCTGGGTTCAAGCCTGGGTTGGGTAGACACGCCAGTGTACCACAAGTGGTTATCAAAGGCCGTGGACATTGACTTGGTTGTCGATGTTATGGCTGTCCGTACGTTGTACCTGTGTTCTCGTCCGGGTCGTATTAGGCGTTTCGTGATAGCATTGTTACTATCATAACCGAATACGCAGGCAACGACCCCGTCATTGTAATTGTGTGTTCACTCACTCGTCGTCGTCGTCGAATTTCTTTAACGAAAATCAACGATATCGAAAGAAGTGCAACCTTATTTTGCGATGTAGTTAAATTCAGCGCAAAGGTTAATCTATTTCTTACCTTAGTGCTGCACTGAAGACACAGGAAGTAAATAAACCAGGTAATCCAGGCATGTTACCAAACAGCTCCATCACCATGTAAGGCAAAAGCTTCGGTTTGAAGGATAAGATGTTAATATATTACATTAGTATGTTAATAGATGTGCATAATTCATTTGTGATTTTAATTTATGTATTATACATTTTTTCTCATAACAGCAAAGCCGTAGAAACACAGTAATATACATGTATTTTTGAAGATTATACTTAAAATAATGTAAATCTAGCAAACAAAAACACTTAACGGAATCATTAACCATACTAGTGTAAAAATTGTATGTAATCTATTTAGACTGTTAATGTGGTAAGAATTTTACTTACATCTTTTACGGATAATTGTGTAATGGCAGAATGGGCTTATAAGCTACTCGTGAAATGTTATACTTAGTTCGCTTAAGATATTGTAATCTACATGTTTAAGCTGTGGGAGATTTGTGCAAAGAGATGCCCCTGATTTGTGACTGGAATTATTCTTTTGCTCAGATGCCATTATCATTTAACTCTTGAATTATTTGCTTGTTTTTGTATTTAAGTACTGATAAGAACCATGACAGCTAAAGAGAGCTACTATAGTAGAAAGAGCGTTAGGCCTACATTTTGAGTAGACTATAATTTTACATTTCTTTATATAATAACTTATTTTCCTAGTTATGACTAATCCATAATCCATGTTTTGATATATGCACTCATCGGCTGATCAATAATCTATGATGTTTTGATATATGCACCTATCGGCTGATCAATAATTCGTGGTGGTTTGATATATGCACCCATCAGCTGATCAATTATCCATGATGTTTTGATATATGCACTCATCGGCTGATCAATAATCCATGGTGTTTTGATATATGCACTCATCGGCTGATCAATAATCCATAATGGTTTGATATATGCATTCATCGGCTGATCAATAACCCATGGTGTTTTAATATATGCACTCATCGGCTGATCATTAATTCATGGTGTTTTGATATATGCACTCATCGGCTGATCAATAATCCATGGTGTTTTTATATATGCACTCATCAGCTGATTAATAATCCATGGTGTTTCGATATATGCACTCATCGGCTGATCAATAATCCATGGTGTTTTTATATATGCACTCATCAGCTGATTAATAATCCATGGTGTTTCGATATATGCACTCATCGGCTGATCAATAATCCATGGTGTTTTGATATATGCACTCATCGGTTGATCAATAATCCATGGTGTTTTGATATATGCACTTATCGGCTGATCAATAATCCATAATGTTTTGATATATGCACTCATCGGCTGATTAATAATCCATGGTGTTTTGATATATGCACTCATCGGCTGATTAATAATCCATGGTGTTTTGATATATGCACTAATCATTCTTTGTATGATGAAAAGCGTTGATGTGATTTTTACATTTTGAACAAACTTTGAATACATGCATGTCATTAATGGAATCTAGTCATTTTAGCAGCTGAAAAGTCAATTATTATAGATTGTTTGCAGCAGTAAACAAATTCCTTTCCTTTTGGATTAAAAAAAATTTTTGCTTAATCATATTGTGTCATTAATTTAAAAGAAATCGTATTGCAACATAAAGATAAAACCTTAAGATGTTTACTTTGAATTCAACAAAATTGAAAAATATTACCTGATCCGTTTGAGAGATGTAATTTTTAGTGTACGGATCACACTTTGCGTAATATGCGTACATCACCACACCAGCCAAACACGCGGTAGATACTACTATTACCATTCCACAGATTGCTAAGAATAACGCCCTGTAAAAAGACATACATTAAAAGTCAAATACATTTTCCGTCAACTTACCTATAAAGAGATGTACCTGTATGTACCTAAACTGTCATATATGCTCCTTTATGGTCTTCCTTAGCCAAGGCTACAGAAGTGGTACGGTTATATTATATCAGACAACACAATGATGGTGCTCTAAATTCCACATAAACAAAAGTCTTTTAGGTAGATGCGTCAACATTAAGTAAGGAACATCATCAATTATACAAACAAGTTTGTTTAGAACACTTATTCAAAACTGCCTTTTATGAGAACGAAAAAATTTTTACCTTACCTAACAAACGTGGCATAAAGAATATACTCAGATGAAGAAGTGCATATGGTGAACCATCAGATTCTCACATTATAAATTGTAAAGCCACCCCGACAAAGCACACACGTACACTTATCCACCTACACAATACTAAAATAATTTTAACGGCTTACCATAAGGCTGTCGACTTTTTCCCACACGAAGATATCTTTGTACTTGTGCCTGGTTCGCACCATAACTAGACGTCCATGTAAACATGCCTCCTATTGCTAGTGACCAGAAACTGTGTCGTATTGTTGGATTGGGATTGAATCTTTAAAACAAAACGAACACGTAACAGAATCCGCCCCTTAAACACAACTTTCTTCCTATATTGGTATTTTCAAGATTTCTGCACCGATTTTCAAAATAAAACCAGTTAAGAAAGCATAAACAATAGTAATAAGAACCTTATGATGTTCAAATATTAAATTATGAAGAATTGCTTTTTTTTTGTCAACTACTTGTGAGGCCAGCTGTTTAAATATATATAATACATAAGAAAGACGTTGATTGAATGTCCTTCGATGGCGCTTAAAAGGTCTATGTCAAATTGAGCATGTCCGTGTTTCAAGGGACGAATTTCTGAAATGAGACCTATCTTAATGTGAAACACATTCAAATTCAAAATCATTATCGTGTAGTGGTATCAAAAGGGTTAGAAAATCATCTTCGTGCGTTATTGTATCAATTTTATTCTAAAAGTGTTTCACAATCGTCTTTATGCATTATGGTATCGGTTTTATTCAAAAGGTTTTCACAATCATTTCCATGCGTTATGGTATCGGTTTTATTCAAAAGGTGTTCACAATCATCTCCATGCGTTATGGTATCGGTTTTATTCTAAAAGGTTTTCACAATCATCTCCATCATGCGTTATGGTATCGGTTTTATTCTAAAAGGGTTTCACAATCGTCTTTATGCGTTATGGTATCGGTTTTATTTCAAAAGGGTTTCACAATCGTCTCCATGCGTTATGGTATCGGTTTTATTCTAAAAGGGTTTCACAATCGTCTCTATGCGTTATGATATCGATTTTATTCTGAAAGGGTTTCACAATCATCTCCATGCGTTATGGTATCGGTTTTATTCTAAAAGGGTTTCACAATCATCTCCATGCGTTATGGTTTCGGTTTTATTCCAAAAAGGGTTTCACAATCGTCTTTATGCGTTATGGTATCGGTTTCATGCTAAAAGGGTTTCACAATTGTCTCCATGCGTTATGGTATCGGTTTTATTCTAAAAGGGTTTTACAAACATTTCCATACGTTATAGTATCGGGTTTGGTCTAAAAGGCTTTCACAATCATCTCCATGCGTTATGGTTTTGGTTTTATCTTAAAAGGGTTTCACAATCATCTCCATGCGTTATTGTATCGGTTTTTTTTTTCCAAAAAGGTTTCACAATCGTCTTTATGCCTTATTGTATCGGTTTTATTCTAAAAGGGTTTCACAATCATCTCCATGCGTTATTGTATCGGTTTTATTCCAAAAAGGTTTCACAATCATCTTTATGCCTTATTGTATCGGTCTTATTCTAAAAGGGTTTCACAATCATCTTCATGCGTTATGTTATCGGTGTTATTCTAAAACGATTACACAATCATTCCATGCGTTATGGTATCGGTTTTATCTTAAAAGGGTTAATCGTCTTTATGCATGGTATCAATCATTTCATGCGTTACGGTTTTATTCTTTCACAATCATCTTCATGTTTTATTTTTATTCTAAAACGGTTACACAATCATTTCCATGCGTTATGGTATCGGTTTTATTCTAAAAGGGTTACACAATCATTTCATGCGTTACAATATCTGTTTTATTATAAATGGGTTACAATTATTTTTTATTTTAAAAGGCCATCATTTTCATGCGTTATTTTATGGTATAGTTAATGTTCCCCTCGAAAATAGTATATCAAAGGTCTTATGTTAAGGTTCAAATATTGCCGATCTGTGATAGGAAACAGAACAGGCTCAAGAGTTTAATAAATAACATTTGTTTTTCAAAAAATACTTTTAATAATCTAATGGAAAATCCTTGTTCGAAAATAATCATCAGCATTTGGCCTGCCAGCGATCCACTACATTCATATACTTTCTTTTGTTCCTAGAAGACTTCTATGCCAGTAAACATGATATAAAATGTTCTGGAAAATATTCCTGTTAAGATTGGTAACTGAAAATGATTGCACTTACTCCCAGAAATCAATTCTGCTTCCATTATCGGCAATTTGCCAGGCGTTTCTCAGACCACCAAGTTCCATGCTACCTTTAATAATGACAGCAAAAAAGCCCGCCATCATTACGCATACTTGAAATACGTCGGTCCATAATACCGCTTTCATTCCTCCCTGAAAGACGGAAGAAAGGTTGAGTTGTTTACGGTTTGTGAAACAGTGTTGTGTCATAGATTTGAATTAAACTATAAAATCCTAATAATTGAAACGCAATTGCCAATTTCTCAATGCATTCTTTCTACTGGGGTGGGACATGAAAAGAAATTGTCTGTCTTTAAAGATTGCGGGTATTATGTTTAGTAATTTTTATTGACATTGCTTTAAAAGTGTATGCTTTCTCTGTCCTTTCCCAAGGCCATTGGCACCTGTTTTCACCTATGGTATAGAGCATAAAAACAAGCGAATCAAAACAAAAGAAGTCAACAAACTTTTATCAAATAGGTACATAGGAATGAAAATTAGTCAAAGTATTTTATAGATATAAAAACATCAAATATAAAAACAGCAAAAACCAGAGGACATTTTTCAGTCAATCAGTATTTAAAATAAGACAGGAAAGGCGAATTTTCATTTTTGATTTCAATTTAAACGGTTGATTGTTATGACACACAGTGCTGCAATGAAAGAGGGATAATTAGAATAATTGAGGGATAATTAGAATATTGATTAGAGAGACGGGGATCTTATACAATAACAAGTGTAAAAAATCAAAGGTTCCAGTTACTTGATACATTTTATTGCAAATTATATCAAGATGAGGCTATCAAGATGAAGTGCTTCGTCTAGTTTGTAAAGAATGTTTGAAAAAAACTATGAATATTCCGTGAGATTGTGTTAATCTTGTTCTTTTTCGTATGGTTAGGATGTTCACAATGCTTTCAAATCAATTCAATATTACAGTGTCCTCGAGTCCTGTGCGCACACCCACAAATTATTTTGTCATTCCTCTTAACTTCTATCTGTGGACATTATCCTAACGAGTTTATACTTACAATGGTTGTGTAGAAGGTGCAAACAAGTCCAATTGCTAATACAGATCCCCAAAGACTGAGCCCAGTCACTGAAAACACAAATGATAGGATGTTAAAACATCAAATCAATTAATAGTTTATAAAAAGTTAATAATTAAAATATAGGACAAATATCTGCATTATTATTTGTTTTGTTTATGGATCAATAAATGATACACTTACTTTTCTTTTGATTTATTATCATACATGAACTAGTGCACACGTATGTGAGGTGGCATATGGAGGTATTTGAGTATGACACTGTTTTTCCGCAACTAGGCATTTGAAAGACCTGGTCAAGGTAGCGTCACTGTTTATAAGTTGGTGATAGAGCAAAAAATAATAATGGTGGATCTATTGATATATCTATATTATGTTTATGATATTATTAGCCAGAGTGTAAGTGATATTCGTATTTATTCTTTCTGCTAGTAAAATATCTATCCTACGGCGCCCAAAATTGTAACGGAACAAAAAGTTGAAGAGAACTTTTAGATGCAGACCAACTTTTTCCCCCGAAATGTTCATATTTACACTTGATTCGGTTTATAACCTTGTGCGCTATTTTTAGTTTTAAATCAATCCTGTTCTCAAAAGTTCTAATAAACACGAATCTTCTATCACTAACCCAAAGTCTCCCCTTTAAGTCTCTTTGAATAAGCAAAACCTTTGAATCTGAACCACCATCCAATAATTGTTGACACATCCTTTTATTTCTAAGAGTAGTGTTTGCGGTGGGGTGGGGGTAGGGTACTTTCTCGTACTCGCCAATTTCTATCTCAATATATCTAATATGCAAACTATTTATAATACCTGCATTCAGTGCCAAGGCTGGAGCATATATAACAATGCCGAGATACAATATCTGTAAAGAGAATCCAAGAGAAGTAAGATTATAGTTCCAAAGTTGCAAAGTTGTGACAAAGTAAAATGATAGTGATTGGTTTACAGACACGTACAATACTTTACAAATCTCATAAAAAATTCCCCTTAGAATTTGCTCTTACAGATGTATGATGTATGGTGTATGATATTTTACAGCTTTATGAATGATTAATGGGAAAGTCTGTATTTTACTGTGAAACTACTTATTCGTACGTTACAAGAATACTCTTTGAATATGCTTCGATTATTGATAACTGGCAATGATACTTTTAAAATTAGAAGTCTCGTGCTAATTTGCACTTATGCATAACTCTGTCAGTCTCTTGTAATTGGTGATCAAGCAACCAAATAGTTTGTAACTATAAAAAAAAGTTGAAAAATAAACTTGTTTCGAAATGAAAAGCGAAACCTTTGGATAATTAAACTAGAATGGAAGAACTTATATCGAAGAAAGCAAATACAGTATTGATAGTCAGTAAAGAACACAGAGCCTTGGTATTTCGCTGGAGCTTAACTTAAGTTGTGATACGATACCAGTCTGTCAGAGGACTAACCTCTTACATGCTGCTATGTATTTGTTTTTGCGTTTGAAATACAGCTACCTTGTATTGATATGCATCGATAAGTTAGTTCTTATAAAAAATTAGAAAGTGAAAACTCAGTTGAATTGAATACTGTATCGTCTCATGAGTGCATTACATTTTATTTTACTTATTTCTAAAAATCCTCCGAAGTTCAATCCAAACACATTTATAAACCGCTTAAACGACGAGTCATAAGAAAAGAAAGTAGATATAATGAGAACACGTGAATCTGCTTAAGAAGCATACAGAAAGTGTATTTACTCACCATTTGCAAAAAGAAGCATAGAGTTCCAAGATAACGTACGTAACGATTGAAACGCCTTTCAAGATACTGCATTGATTAGAAATGAGTGGTAACATGACTTGTCCATCTCCTAAAAAATTTGTTCCAGCAAATCATAGCCACAAATTTAATGTAGCAAATAATGAGACCACTTTATCTTAATTAACATAAGCACTCAACCACAAAATAGGGACTTTATCTATTGCTAATTTGATAATCAACACCAACTTTCACAACAAGCCAGGACCAAATGAAGAACTAGTAAAATGGAGGCATTGATAAGAGAAATTTGATCCTAATTGCTTGTGGTTTTTAGAATAAACAAAATAAAGAGGAAAAGTCTGACCGATCTGCTTATATATCAGATCGGGTCTGGCTGTTTGAAATTTTAAGGAGCACGACAACTAATGAAATATAGCTTATTGAGTTTACCTTCACATTTCAAGAAATAAATAAGATAATACATATTATGATGATTTTGTTCCAGGAAAATGAATCTCAAGTTTACAGTAAGCTGAAGGTATGATAACCACAATGAAGGGAGACACACTAAAATTATTTGATTTATTTGATCAAACCTTCCTTGTTTTATCTAATGTTTAAAACTGAAAAACCTTGAGTATATTAGCAAATTATGAAGCAACAAATGTAGGACGACTTAACGTACATCTTCGCAGGGTAATTTTTGCACACTTTGTTTATACGCCTACAGACAAACAACAAAACTATATCAAAACTTCATTACAGAAAAATGAGGAAAAACGTATTTAGAAAAATTTGCATTGTGAAATAATTTAGAAGGAAAAACCTTTCCTCCTGTGATGTGCGTTTACTGACTCAAAACGCACACAGAGCATTCACTTGAATAATATAGAAAAAAGGTTTATTTGATATACAATTAAACGGAAAAAATTTAGCTGAATATGTTATCTTTAAAAGAATGATTAAATTTTGTTACCTCATTTGTGCTTGTTATCTCGTATTCATAAAATATTGGTAAGAAGATCCGAGCAGACATAATACCTGCAAGTACATATCCAAAAGCATAAATCCAGAACATGGTACCATGAACATACACCTCCGATGGTGTACCCAGTACAGTTATGGCTGATATAAAACTAGCTACTAATGACATTGATACTGGTATAGGATTCATACTCCTATCTGCCAGCAAGAATTCCTTTGCAGTTTTCTGACGACCTCCTGTGAGAGCATAGTAAATGCCTATTCCTGCTGAAATTGAGAGCATACCCCCAACAACCACATAGTCCAACGCTCCAAATTTAGCGACCACTTCGACACCGGCTGACATTTTGTATTTTCGTCTTTTACACTTCTGAACGTTTAGAAACACAATGGAATAGTGTTGCTAATTAAAGGCGTACAAAGCCAAATAAGAAAGGGCCTAGTAGCAAAGGTCAGTCAAACTTTACAACTCGAAACTCAATGTATAACAATCTTTAGCCAGATTTTATTACGAAAATATGATGATGAATTATCCTATTCCTTCTAAATACTCAAGAAATGTAAGTAAGGTTTTGACTAGTTTCTTTATGATGATTGCTCAAATGTCAATAAACATCAAGGATCAGATGGCAGGTACTTGTGGCCGTTGGTAGACTAGACCTGTTTATTAAAGGTCACGTATCGATTGATAATCCTTTTATGCTCTCCAAAGAAAACACAGAAAACAGTTTTTTTTTTCATTTTGTGTTTGCTTTAAAATGGTGAATTTGTTTATATTGTTCAACTTGTTTAGTTTTTAATATAAACAGATATATGCCACTTTTGTCTAATTCTCTCCAGCTTTTCTAACATGAAGATAGGATAAGTACGATAGTATTTCTACACACAATTGATTCCTATGATAAGGTAGCTGTAGATTTAAAAATCAAGCACATCGTTCCAAACTTAGCAACCATCTGAATTTAATTGTTTATTTTGTTTCCACCTAGTTCGTTTTGTAGATAAACTGCAAATATTGGAGGGAATTCTAATTCCTTAAAGTTTATATGCTTTTAGCAATGAACAGATTATACCGAAGCATTTTTACGTACTCGTGATGTTGTGGACTGTATTTCTATCCTCCACTAAAGCTTGTTTTGCTAACTTCGGGCCAGTGGTAAAACTAGAGGATCTATGGTTAATCGTGAAAACGCACGATGAATTATGGGTGAACTCTTAAATATCAAATCAATAACACAATGAAGTATTATTCAACAATATCGCTAAATTTGTGTATATTACCAGCAGAAGAGCGGATCCAGTTTCACAAAAGTTTTCGAATATAAAGGTCAATCATCTAGCCGAATGAGAGTTTCTATACCTCCCAAAATCACTCTCTATGAACAAGATTGCCACGACACAACTATCTAAAAAACCAATATGTACTATTTGATTGGTGTCTCACCACTTTCTGCCTGTTATCGGTCATCTATCTGTTCAGACACTTTACAATGAAGTTATCATACCGCCTGCATTAACTTATGTTAATTTTGTCACTGACCTCTTCCTGCGATACCAATTGAAGGCCAGCGTTAGTGTCCGATAAGATTAATTTGTTTTGTCTCTTTAGAGGCACTGTGCAAATATTAAATGTTGTCTGTGGAAACATCATCATATATGTAATCACATACATTTCCTTTGTGAATTTCAGTCGGAAAATGATGAAAAAATCCTCTTCTCCCAACTGTTGAGAAGGTGTATGCGTAAATGTTTCGTGCATGATTTAAAACAAAGAGTTTACCAACAAAATAGAGATGTGTACATGTTCATATAGCATACATTTGCATATCAACATACACAAAACCAAGAGTTGTAAAATTATAAATGTTTAACCAATTTTAATTGCAACTTTGTATGCTATTATGTTTTACTGCGCCTTATATTTATTTCATTTTTATTCAAAGTTTGTATGCATTTTATGGTATATATTCCTGAAGTTGTGTTGCTTACAAACACTGGATATATCAGAACATTAGTAAACAGGCATTCACTACAGTTTATAGAAAAACAATTAGTAAAGAAGCTAAATTAAATTTCTTTAAATGAATTAGCACTAAGTTGTTTAGAAAGTCAAAGCGAAGGTGTGGCTACTACATCAGACTTCCTACAATGTTCACTTCTTCAAAATGTTAGATTTAAACTGTTAAACTTGAATAACTTAAAGGACTAAGATATTGAGTATCTTATATTGAGTTTCTTCCATATTTCATTTTTTAATTCTTCTTTCATTTAGCTGAAGCGCATGGCCACTGAATTATTCTTTAAAAATACTGTAATATTCGTCACAGCAGCCTTTGTATTTAAGGAGATCAGATGGGTTCCACAAGCTACGTAGCTAGTCCAATTGACATTTATTTTATGAAAGAAATATTTTATAGCACAAATCTTTTAACTGAGTTTGTAAATTCAACATTTATGTTTTATAATTGCATAATCATGAAGATAAAACGACATGATGAAAATTTGTTGCCTAGAAACAAATACTTATTTGTATATACAGTCCAGTAAGTAAATGCTACAAATAAATCTAAATCCATGCAATCCATTAGGCTCATAGGGCCGGTGCTTATCCCCTGTTTCCATGGCGCAAGCGGATGAGAGTACAAAACTCCCCCTGGACGGGACGCTAATCCATCGCAGATTAACTCCCCAGCAGTGCTGGTACTTATTTTACAGCTAAGACTGAAGCTGGGACTAAAGCAAGTAAAGTGTCTTGATTAAGGATAGCAAGGACACAATGCAGCGCTCTGAACGGGAAACGAACATAAGTAAATGCATTTCCATAAAACAGTCAGTCCACGCTCCTGATCGGAAGATCTCCATAAGCAGTGACCATAATTTAAATTCTTGTTCATAAGTTCAGCTTTTTGATTGTCAAATTCTGTAAAGTTGTATTCTTAAGAAATGATATTGGAATTAATACTTCTGAATATTTTGAGCTTTTGATGGTAATCAAAATGTTAAAATCTGCTCTTCAAAAAATATTGAAATTAATATTTAAAGATTACATTAAAATTTCCTGGCAAAAGTCGAATTTGAGCAAGTGAAAATGGAGAAAATAATTTTCCTCGTTCTGTTGCACTAATAAATTTGCATATTTCGCATGCATTTTTCCTACTTTTGACTTAAACCTATTTTACCATTGTGTATTTCTTTACAGAGATTTGATTAATTTGGAAAGATGCATTGTGGGTTATCTCTTCGGTTCGTACCCCAAATCGGGAGAACAACTGTTCTCCCAATCGGGGATCCTTTACAGAAGTATCCCACAATGCATCTAATCAAATTCAAAGTTTTTATAGGAATAACATAAAAATCAGACACATTTCAAGCGCGGGGCTCAACCACTGCAAAGGGCTCAGTTTTTTCTTCACGATTTAAAAAAATAATAGCAAATGAATTATCTTTTCACCGTGGGTTTTAAAATTCACTGTGCAGTTTTCGAGAAATTTGAATGAAAAGTGATGATTTCTTATTATGTGTTACCGATAGGCGGCAGTCGCGCTTTAACAAGGTTTTCTGAAATTATGAGAATAAACTTAGGGACTTGTGAAAATTATTCAGCAATAACTGCGTGATAGTAACGAAGTTGTTTTACTTTCGCGAAATTTAACATAAACAAAGCAAACTTTGTTACAAACCTTCAATGAAACGACTGATAAGCATCTATGACTGAAACTTCATAATAAAAATGGCGGCTTCCATATATCACTGTAAGCTCAGTGCGCATGCTGTAGTCTCTCGACCGGGGAGACTCCAGCATAAAGTCCATCGGCGGTACGAACCGAATTGGTTATAATAACAAGAAATCTTTCGATTGGGACTGATAAATAATTGATTAACCTTGTCTTTGCAAATGTTTGGTTATTTCGACACAAAATCTATGATTCACGACATGAAGAAAATTCAAGAAAAAACAAATTCAAATAGTGAAAAAGTAAAATGAATTTCCTTTTAAATACATTAACAATTGTTGAGAATGTGAGGATGTAGGTGCCAAACATCCTTAGTAGATTTACTACACCAGTCATCTCCACATAGATAAGACAGAGCTTAAAACTTGAATATCTCCTTAATGGAATAAGATTTTTGAATGCTCTCTTCACCAAAACTTCTCTTTTATATAAAATAAACTTGCGTGATCACTAAACTAATCCTTTATAAATTTGTAAATATCGTGGAGGAGTGCACGTCAGTCTATAACAAGGTATACATCGTAAGTTTTTCCTGGGCCTCATTTCAAAGATGCACCATTTAATAAATGTTCCGTGGTTTACGCATTACTTCCGCGCAGCTATTACTGACACAAGAAAACAGACACTACGCACACGCATACACATACGCATACGCTGACGCATACGCATACGGAGACGTGCACATTGAAACTGCAGCGTAAAAACCTTTCCTTTTGTTTAATGCCATTTGGGTCGATTGGGTTTGTTGTGTCGACGCGTACGCACCAACCAACAGAAGGTCATAGCAGTGGCGTTTCTGTGCATTGGGTATGTCTGTCTTGGCAGTAAATATGTTTACATGTCTATTTTTTTTACAATGAACTTTTTCAATCCTACCGTCTCAAATGGATTATCCAGGGATTACTTTTATTTTCAGAAGTGAAAGCCGTGCAGTTTTGCGGCTGTTGCCGTGCGTAGCCGTGAAATAACCATGGTCAGCTGACAGATTTCGACCAATCAAATTATAGAATCCTTACCACATGAAAATGAACATGGTATCTTTCAGTGTATATTTCAATAAATATAATATTTTAAGGGTTTTACCCCAGTAGTTGAATTAATTGTTCTAGTACTGAAAGACTGGACCCTATGGGTAGAATGAATGTCGCTTGCACGATGGTCAGGTACAGCATATTTGAATAAGTGAATATATGTCTCCTATCCGTTTCCCCTCATCCACGACTAAAATTGAAAGATGAGTATATTTTGCTCGGTGAAATTATTTGCCTCTGAAATAAGGCTTATCCCAACCAATTAAGCAAAATGGCAATCCACAAAATTGCTGACCTTTTCGCCTCTGTCACATATTATTTGTAAAATGATCATTTTTTTTTTTTTTTTTTAGGAAACATGACATAAATGGATCATTTCATATCAATTACTTGACCTCTGATGTTGAACTTTTTAAATAACATTATGTGCGAGATACATCACTTTCCACTAACCCAGCAAGTAACATTGATTTCACCTCTGACCTTTAAACGACGTGTTATATTTTTCCTGAGGAACAACTTTTCATCATGCTTCGTCAACCCACCAAGTAACAACCAAATTGCACTTGCTAATTTGAATAACAGGCAACCAAACAAAATTTACCACTTTGAATAAATTATTTGACCTCTGACCTTTGATATCTAAATAATCTGTCCTGATTTGTGCGATGCATACCCTGCATCACCTTCCACCAACCACCAAGTACCAACCCAATATCACTTATGGTTATCCCAGAAAGCGTAACACAACATTTACCATTTCTAAATCGATTATTTAACCTCTGAACTTTAAATGATATATCCCATTATGTGTGAGACATAATCTTGCATTACCCACCATTAAACCACCAATAACAAACTGGACACGAACCCATCAAGGATCAATAAATAGCAATTACGTTTTTCCAACAAGATTCAGCACAATATTTAACATTATTATTTGACCTCTGACCATTGACCTTCAAGTGACATGTCACATCTTTTCTGAGACACAACCTTTCATCATCCCACCAAGTACCAACCCAATATCACTGACGATTATTCTTGGAAGCGCAACACAAAATTTATCATTTTAAAATCAATTATTTGACCTCTGACCTTTGACCTCGAAGTGACATATCCCATTATGTGTGGGACATAACCTGCATCACCCTCAACCGACCCAGCAAGAAACAAACTCCGGACCCAACCCATCGATGATCAATAAGATTTAGCAATTATATTTTCCAACGAAATGCGGCACAAAATTTGCCTTATCATTTGAACTCTGACCTTTGACCTTTAAACGACATGTCACAACTTCTTCAGAGACACAACTTTACATTATTCTCCATTAACCCACCACCAAGTAACAACCAAATTGCACTTACGGTTTTTCCATAACACGCGATCGACCAAACATTTTCATTTTAAATTAACTATTTGACTAATGACCAATGACCTTAAAGTGACATGTTCTAATTGATGCAGAACACAACCTTTTATCACTTTCCACTATCCCAACAAGTACCAACCCAATATCTCTTACGGTTATCCCAAGAAGCGCAATTCAAAATTTACCATTTTCAATCAATTATTTGACCTCTGACATGTAAGGTTTATAACCTAAATTGTGCCGGACATAGATTCTTCTCACCCTACACCCTCCTACCAAGTTTCAACATTGTAGCTTGTACGGTTTTCTCTGTACACGCGACACAATATTTTGTACACTCACACACACAAACACATAAGTGAGTACAATACCTTATCGCCATATACTCTATATGTTGCGATTACGTAAAAATTAATTTCAATGTCAGGTCCAAAATAAGGAGTTATTCAATTTTAAAAAACTTGAATCAAATCAAGCAATACTGAATAAATAAACAAAGACACGTGGTGCTTTCATGCGATCTTGTTATAAAGATTCAAACTTCTTCTTCATTAATACAAATAAAATGAAATTCAAAGATATCTGTATACCTCTTCATGACTTGATATTGTTTCTCTGTATATACTCTTATTTAAAACTTAACATGCGTTGGAATAACACTTAGTTATTAACATGCATCGTAACTTGGCTTATACATATACCCGCCGGAAAACGTCTGCATATGTTGCTTCAGATAAAAATAATATTGCTTTTTCTTTCTGCAAAAAATCTAATTGTGTGAGTTCTTGCATAGCAAACCATTATGTCTATGTAAAGAAAGTAATTGATAAGTATAACAAAAATATATTTCTGAGCCGCCAAATGTTGCATTCCTTTTAAAGACAAATACAAACATTTGTCTCCTAGTAAAGTTATTTGATATATGTACATGCATTTCCAAAATGTTAGGTGCTTGTATTGTAACTTTTGATAATTCTCATGCATACGTAAAATATACGTGAATCCATTGGAAGAATTTTTCATGGATATGAAGCACAACAATAAGATAATGTTGAGACATCGCTTGTCTGGAAAACCCATACTCAATATTGAGCCATTAAGGCCCAAGTTGCATATCCCGGTTCTTCGGTGTAAGCGAATGAGATCACATGACTCCCTGAATAAGGTGCCTGTCCATCGCAGGTCAACTTCCAATAGTGCTGGTATTCATTTACAACTTAGTGGACTGGAACAACTAGAGTACAATGTCTTGCTCAAGGAAGCAATGCAGCACTCACGACATGAATCAAACCCAGTACCTTATCCACTAAGCCACTGCATTCTCGTCGACGTCGTCGTAATGACAACAGCTTATTAGAATTGATTTCAAATGAAAATGAGTCCTAATTTGTCTCATTTCGGGATGGTCGAAGTGTTCAATCACTTTGAAAAAAAAAGTTTAATTCTCTTCATTTTTATATAGATAACATTTTCCATTTTGACTGTTTAAAAGACAATTTGAATTTGAGCATAAATGAATTACGTAGGTAGACTAGCAGATGAACAAATAGTAACATCATTATATGACAAGATTTTATATTCTTGATCAAACCGTAATTGAATTTCGTAGCGCAGCTTTAATCATTAGCTAAACCTTACAATAAAACTATATGTTATAAACGTTTTAGCGTTAAAAAATAGAATCAAATCAATTCAATTAAGAAATACAAAAACTTAATCTGAAAATTTTAATAAAAATCTTACAAATGAAAGGCAACTTCCATTGTAATATTTAACTTTTACCATTTCCCCGTGAAAATCGATTCAAACTTTTCACAAACTTTTCAGATGTGTCGATGTTAATATGCAAATTGATTTGGTATGAGCAGGAAAACGCTATTTTCGTATGCAATAACTTTGTTTTTAATCACGGAATAAACCATGTCCATCATCAACAATTAGACGGAGAAGATATTTTCTTCAATTTCTGACTATAATTAAAAAAGGAAACATAAAATTAAGTAAAAATGTTAAGCTGTCTTCTTGTGCATGCATACAAAATTTTCATTAGTCATAAGTCGAAAACTAATATGCCATTTTCTGTTCTGTTTCACTTGTAATTTGATGCTATTATTAACAATAGTAAAAGAAAAGAATTATCTAAATCTTACTATATATTTAAGCGCACATTGTGATCAGCTGTTAAAAACATTATCATGGCATGTAGTCAGGTGCCAACTGAAAGCTTAAACTGTCTTGTTCTTCTTTTGATTTCCACCGGTAATTTCGTTTAAACAATGCGCCTATATTGCTTTAATTAATCTCAGTTTGATTTAGTGCAGATATCTAATAAAACAGGTAAAACCTCTAAACATGATATCATATTTAATATCAGCAATGCTGTAAACTATAAACAAGAATTAGCATATAGTTTTTGATATCTAGAATTAAATCTATATTATATGTATAGCTAGATAGAATAGAAAAGCTTATTTTGATAACTCATCTTTCCACACTTTGTAATTAAAAATATATCGTTAACCTCGTTGTCTACAATACTGTATTAGGTAACAGTGAAGATCCGTCGTAAAATATTCCTCCTTCACATTTTCGTCGCTTCATCGTCGGCATTCATTAATGGGTTTCCAAACACAATTTCTTTGTTCTTTTCGTCAACTTGTATTTCAGAGACGTTAGGATGTATCGGCTAAAGTTAGAAAGGAAATAAAATCATTAAAAGGTTTATGGTATTGCCCAGATCGTTTATTAGATAGACACGTAACTCAGTCGGCTGAGTGTACGACTGAGATGGTTTGAGTTCAATGGCATTTCCCACAGATATAGAGAACGATACGCGGACATCTAGTGCAGAGGTTTGTCTTCTGAATCGCACCGTCTCCCCCATCCGACCTTTGATAAAAGTGACCAGTAGCTGGATTGTCCTTCTTCATCAATTTATAAATGAATTTGCATGGTATATGCTTGAAGCTATTTTCGTAGTCATACAGCTATATTCCAAAAATCGTTAAAGTTTATCGACCCAAAATTTGTAGGCCTAATTACAAATAGTAATTTTCGAGCATAAAAGTATCTTTTCATCAAACATCATCCTCACGAAGTAAACTGAGCTTAAGTTTATATCAGCTGAGACAAATGAGACAAAAAAAGATATTGGAGTTTTCCATTTTGTTTCTCTTAAAGTCGTCTTCTATATAAAATGAATTTGCTTTCCCCTTCATCCTTTCAAAACTGTTCTATTAAAAGCATTTTGCTATTTTTGACAGAAAAAAACAGGCTTCCTGAGACCTTTAAACAAGATAGTTTTTCAGGTATTTTTAGTAACTAAACATTTTGATATGAATTGCAAGATATAGGATTCAAGCTTATATTCTCAGTCAAACATCTATATTTCTAAAACCATTAAACAGTTAAATTTTTAATTAAAAAAATGTTATTTTCGAACATAAAAGAATCTTGTCCCCAAACATCAAATCTCCGTCCTAAAGGATATTAATGATATTATTATTATTATTATTATTAAAATGTTTGATAAAGCGCTTTCATCTGTAAAAGGAACCACATTCAACCGCGCTGTACAGTAAAATATAACTATGAAAGAATAAGAATAGATTTAAAGATAAGAAGTAAAAACCTTGATTAAAAATAAATTAAACCTAAAATGTAAAATGACATGATATAAAGCAGTAAAAGGTAAAAACGAGGATAAAAAATCCCAAGTATAAAACAAAATAGGCAGCACAAAGATACAAGTAAAAGCTGAAAGGCAGTCACTTAAAGTAATGAATAAAAGTTTAATTTAAGCCTCCTTGAATAAAAACAAGTTTTGAGATGTTTCTTAAAAGTCTGAACAGAAGCTCAATTACGGGTGTTAATGCATCTTGAACATGCCTAAATGATACCTTTTGATCTAAAACTTCCGAATTGTCCCACGGATCCGGCATACCGCAGTTAAACATCCTACGACAACTTTTGGGTAGAAAGCAGAAGAATGCCTCCGTGAAAGGGCGTTGTAATGTCATGTCAGCCTTCTCGGGGTCATTGTGCCCTGTGACAAAATAATGAATGCGAAATAAGCATGCTGTTATGTACAACGTATGGCATATTGAGATACACTAAATCTATACTACACTAAGTTTATATGGGTAAACAGCAGTTCACAAAAAGGTATGTATTTGTTTTCTTCTAATTTGTATAGACTGAACAATTTGTATTAATTAGCCGACCTTGGTTGGTGATTTAAACCCACTGTCATCATCTAAAAAAAACTTTTGATAGAAACAGACAGAATGGCTAACTTTCGAATATGCTACTTAATACCAAATGTTCCTATAAATCCTGGACCGACTAAGAAGAGTTTCCCTGTCATTTTGGGGTATATGTAAGGGTACCAAACACAAGATAGTATACCCTTATACCCCACAGGCAAAAAGGTATGTATTTTTGTTAGAATTTATATAGACTGAACAATTTGTATTAGTTAGCCGACTTTGGTTGGTAATTTAAACCCACTGTCATCATCTAAAAGTAACTTTTAATAGAAACAGATAGAATGGGTAACTTTCGAATATGCTACTTAGTACCAAATGTTCCTATAAATCCTGGACCGACTAAGAAGAGTTTCCCTGTCAGTTTGGGGTATATGTAAGGGTACCAAACACAAGATAGTGTACCCTTATACCCCACAGGCGCCACTGATATATAACCAGGCGGGCATACATATAATGTATGGATCCTAAAATAGCAACTTTCGGATCTAGTTGCGTAGTTGGGCAATATCTGTTACTTCCGAAGAATTGTACCTTTTATTATTGCTTCTTGATGTCTGAAACCTTATGTAACTGCTTCCACCCATTGCCCCCTCCCCCCCCTTTTTCTTTGCGAGCCGCCTGTTAATCTATAGGCCTAATGCTGATTTTCTTCTTAACTCACCTGTCGCATAGCTAATAAGGAGGCCGGTGCTCACAACCACACCCCAGGCGAAGGCGCTGTACCACGAATACGACAGACCATAGAATGTTGCCAACTTAGGTGGGCTGAAAAGGACAAAGTTATTGCACATATTATACACTTATTTTGTGCAAAGATAATTCAAATGCTTGGTATTTAGCACGTGCAAAGATAATTCAAATGCTTGGTATTCAACATGTGCAAAGATAATTCAAATGCTTGGTATTTAACATGTGCAAAGATAATTCAGATGCTTGGTATTTAACATGTGCAAAGATAATTCAAATGCTTGGTATTTAACATGTGCAAAGATAATTCAAATGCTTGGTATTTAACATGTAATTCAAATGCTTGGTAAACGATAATTCAGATGCTTGGTATTTAACATGTGCAAAGATAATTCAAATGCAAAGATAATTCAGATGTAATTAAGATGATGCTTGGTAATTAAGATGTGCAAAGATAATTCAAATGCTTGGTATTTAACATGTGCAAAGATAATTCAAATGCTTGGTATTTAACATGTGCCACTAATAGAGAATACAAATAGGTAGGCAACGTTAGTATATGTAATAAGAAGCCGCAAACCATTTGAGACTAGTTAATATAGGTGTTGTATAACATATTCTTAAAGATGAAAACGAGAACCCAGGTATATCAGAATAATCAATCAATTGTAAATATATGGTACAATTCATCTATACCAAGTTGATGAATGACATTTCTGTCGATGATTATTTTGATTAATCTACAAACGATTTTTAGCAATTTATCGACCAGTAAACCGAAATCATTATGTACACTTAATAGATATACCTAAACTTAAAAACAAATAATGAGAATATATTTATGAGTTTGAGCTGTTTCCTAATCATAAATCACGAATTACGTGTACATATATGTGATAAACTGTCATATTTTGATATTGTTAGGAAACTAAATATGTTTTTTTCCAAAACTGGGGAATGTTCTACTTAAAATCAACAGCTCACCACTCGCCCGTAAGCCTTTAACAGTGACAAAAAGTGGTTTCTTAAGCCATGGTTAGTAAGCTTCAAATTCGTAAATGAAGGTCCAAAGTGACGTGGCAAGCTGAAGTTAAACAAGTGACCATAAACCTGTACCATCTCTGGTGTTTACAGTACACTTGAAACTCCTTGACATTTATACCCTTGGTCACACGAAGTGTTAAAAAAACACAAGTTTTTGAATTTCAGGCTGCAAATGTTACTATTCGTCTCTTTTCTGCCGCAGTAGTATAACTTCCGATTCAAATTTAAAAACTTGTAGCGTCACAATCCCCGACAAAAGTAAATTACACTAAACTGCGGCCTTCCACAATATTGACATTTTTGCAGCCAACATTAAGAAAAGGCGCAGAAAGGGGGAGGGGTGGGGGGGGGGGGCATGCGATTTTAAAGTTATGTGAATTAGACGCAAATTGAATAAGACGTGAATCTTAAGTGATTTGTGTCATTCATTTTCTCGGAGATTGCAACTTGGCGTTGTTAATTCAATATGCGATTCTTGCCGAGTTTCCAATCGTGGAACTCAAGAATCATCATAAACAAACTCACGATAATATATCAACTGGCGTTGTCATTGATGTAAATGGGTCCATTGTGACATTGCATCCAGAAATATCCAACGGAGGGGGGTTTGAATCTGGTGGCCAAATCTGAGCGCCAATTCCTACCCACATTGTCATTGCAAGACCAATAAGTGTACCGATTCCTGTACCCTGCAAATGAAAGTGGACAGTTGTCAGTGTTTATTTTGCCAATTTTGTTTTCCAGTTTATCATTTTCTATTTCTGAATATCGAAGGGATCAAGAAACGCCATTAGAACTCATTACTATCCGAGTATGCAAGGCCGATCCATGAGCATGGGTGGTGGTGGGGGAAGGGGGTGCACCAGTGGAGATCGGGTACTTCATTTCAAAGTTTCGACCACAATGCATACCATAAACTCATGATTTCAAGTCAAGAAATGCCATTTTCCCAACAATGTACTGTATTTCGACATTCCCACCACTGTTGCTAGTGGGTTGATACAGGGTGGTAATTCTCCTTCACAATTTTTTTTTTTTTTTTTTTGGGGGAAGGGGGTGGCGGGGGCGGCGGGACATTTCCTCCAAAAAGTAGGGTTACAAAGTTTTTTACAACCTTATTTTGTTCTTCTTAATTCTACCAAAAAGTGGGGAACAATTTCCCCTTGCCCCAGGAATTACAGCCCTGCTTTGGCACAGTGGCATGACTGAACATTCTTCCAGGTTAGGAGTTTCCCTATTGCTGATAAATTATTTGTTACAATTTATAATCATAATATTTCTTGTGGGAATGGGGCGAATTGTTTTTCAATATATGGTCCAACGAGAAGCATGCAAATATGACTTTTTATTACAATAATTCAAAATAATTTCCGTCGGGGAAAGAAAAAGTGCCTGCACCAATGCATAGCTTCGACATTGTAACCACAAACCAGTGAAGATACAAAAAAAGTACTTGTTGTATTTTAATATTGCATAATCCTTGATGACTTTTCAGCATCAAAACATATATGCAACTTAATCAATTCATACAATTATTCCATATGACTACGTGTCCGTTATTGCTGCAGATAAGGATGAATTCAAGCTTACCCATGAGTTCGCCATCGGGAAAAATACCCCTAAGCTGAACAGCCCCAGAAGAGGGCCCCCGACCATTCCAAAGATCGAGAGTGCTGCCTGTAACAGAAAAAAAAAGACTAATTGACAACTAAAATATTACAAATTAAAACAATAATGAAGACATGATTTTCATGAGAAGTGTTTTGGTAGTTTTCAAGATTAATCTTCATTATTACAATTAATTTTCACCTACCTGCAGAACGCCCCCAAGTTGAGATGCTACCACAGTCATCAGAATGCAAACACCACCAAAGAAACAAGCTATGGAGTAAAAATCCGAAAGTCAATATAGATAGGTTCAATGGTCAAGTACGTCCACCTTACATAACACTCTGTAGGGAATACGTTAAAAGGTCAAGAGCATCCGTCTTGTATAAAAGGGCAACAAAAGTAACAAAATGTTGAAAGAAATAGCAAACACGCTATGAACAAGAATATTATGATGGAGATAATATAGTATATACATATATATATATATATATATATATATATATATATATATATATATATATATATATATATATATATATATATATATATATATATATATATATATATATATATATATATATATATATATATATATATATAAACACATTTATATATATATATATATATATATATATATATATATATATATATATATATATATATATATATATAAACATTTATATATATATATATATACATATAATATATATATATACATATACATATAAATATATATATATATATATATATATATATATATATATATATATATATATATATATATATATATATATATATATATATATATATATATATATATATATATATATATATATATATATATATATATATATATATATATATATATATATACACATAGATATATATATATATATATATATATAAACATATATATATATATATATATATATATATATATATATATATATATATATATATATATATATATATATATATATATATGAAAGCAATATACCTTACGAATATAGTGTAAGTTAGTTTTCTTCTAGCTGTCTAGTTTGTTTCGTCTGACGTAACTTGGCAAGGGTCATACGTCATCAAGTTCTATTTATTATTCAATTTAGTGTAATAAGTGTTGAGAATGCAACCCTATCATGGTAGCTCCAAAATGCGCAGCAACACTATTCACTTAATAAAGAAAATAATAATTAAAGTACTTCACCAGTATACTATCGCTACTCGAAATATGATAGCAGCATGGTAAATAAAGACCTCAGTGAAGATTTTATTTCGAAATTTACCGATGACGTACAGACACAATGTATTTAGCATTTTAACAATTTTGTCTTTTTTATGAAGTAATGATACCTACCAATAAGTTTAGTTGATAAAGCGTATCTCTTTTCTGTGATGTTTGGCCAAATAGATTTTACAATATCCTCACCAGTAATAGCTGCCAAAGAGTTAAGACCAGATGACACGGTGCTGAAAAATATCCAGATTTTACTTAAAAAATCAAAACCAAAACTATACAACACCCCATTATAACTGTGAAACAGCAATCATTGGAACAAGTTTTAGTAGTCATTAAAAATGAAATGTAGAAATGTCTATTTTGGTTAAAAGGAATCTTAAGATATTAGTTGATCAGTTTTTGAATTATTAAAATGCCACTGTTTTATTTCGGGGGTTATAGCTCATCAAAATTTGATAGATTTTTAATTAATGTTAATGAATCACTAAGCTGATAGCTCAGTATGTGTATGTACATCTTTTAAATCTTTTCCTAAATCTCAGTTACGGTACATAAAATGATGGAAAAATCTTTCCATGTTTCAAAATTGTTGACGTATGATTAAGTTTGATGGTCTATTTTACTGCACCACTTCAAAGAAATATGAGAAACTTAAAAGAACAAAGAATTTACAAAAGATTACAATTTGGACGACTTTGATCCGAACAGATTTTATCCTGAATTATAATTCAGGTTTTTCATTGGCTAGTGAGAAACATATGGAACGGTTTATTTCTACCAACGTGTATTGCTTTACTACATTATGTTAGCATGAGAAGAAATTAAAATGTGAATATATATAATTGTACCTGAGAGCTGCGCTGAAAACTGACGAGGTGAATAACCCTGGAAGACCAGGCGTGTCTCCGAATAGATCCAACACAAAATAAGGCATCAGCTTCAGGAAAAGATAAAGAAAGGTAATAGAACTAGGATCATGTAAAAACACCATCTCTCTATTCTTTATTACTGATAAGGTGAATAACTCTGGTGGACCAGGTTTGTCTCCAACAGAAAGTAAAACACTAACTTCAGGAAAAAAAAAAAAAAAACGTGACTGAAGATTAGAATCTTGTACGAACACCATATTGATTCTTTATCTATGGTTAATTGCTGATGAGGTGAATAACCCTGGTAGACCTGGTTTGTCTCCGAATAGATCGAACATAAAATAAGGCACCAGCTTTAGGAAAAGAGAAAACAGAAAGTAATAGAATATTCGGATCATGTTGAAACATCATCTCTATTCTGTATTTCAACCAAGAGTATTGTTATACAGTAAAACATTGAAAATTGCTCAGTAAATGCAATGAAAGACACATTGATTTCATTCTAAACAGAGAAGCTTCTATGTACGATATTACTCATTTTTATAAGTTTGTTCAATGATATACAAAATTGGTTGTGCATCCTTAATGGTTATTACCCGCAATATTTACTTAAAGTAGCCAATCAAACTCCTGCAACAGATACAAATGAACTTTTTCATAGAAAAGTTTCAAATATTGTGGGCGCCATTGTGAATCATATTTGTAAAATTTTGAAATTGGATCTAACGTTGTACTGCATGGGGCAAGGTTCAACTGAAATAAGTAAATGCACTCATTTACTGTAGGGTCTACAATTTACTTTGTGCATGGACAATGTTCCTGCGTTTTGTGAGCTTGTTGTAAGAGTGGAGGTAACAAACTAATTGTAAAGGTTACGATGTTATAAAACGTTATATAACTATATATCCTTAAATAGCATAACGTTATAACATGTTTTTATAACGTTATAAACTACAACTTGATTGGAGAAAAAAATATATTTTTGAAGACCGAAGAATAGATTCTACTCACAATGTAATGATTTTTTACACAAGCATAAACTTGATTTTTTTACACAAGCATAGTACTTAAGTTAGTTTCTAGGAAGAAGACGGTAAACTCCCTCACACACACTTTCTTTGCAAATTAATGATATATTATCGGGAAAATGTTGCCCTGAAATGCTTAGATTTGGATCTTGGCTACATGTTAACATCTCTTGGCGTTGAGATGGGGAAGGTGGAGGAGTCTCCACCAGAAATCTCTCCGCCATCAGTCTCCACGCTTGGGAGGAGAATTATCATCTTAACAAGTCGTGCACATTTGGTTGCCGCCTCTTACCTGATCGGTCTGCGTTACATAGCCCATTGTATAAGGATCACATTTTGCGTAGTAAGCATACATGACGATTCCAGATAAGCATGCTGACGATACCACTATCACCATGCCAACAATAGCAAGTCCCAATGCCCTAAAGGAAAGAAAATTTTATTACAATTTGCATTTAAGGGAAAGAATATTTTGAGGGCATTATCATTCTTGAAAGTTTTTATTAATAAAGATTCGTTAATTATACGTAAAAGCAGATGTTGAGCCATTTCTACTTGTCCGATGCAAATCAAGATTACAACATTGGAGAATCTATCTTAATTCAAGTGTTAAACATTTCTCGGCCCACCTTTTATTTTGGTCCCGTTAAGGCACGTTTTGCTCTTTATTTCAAGATCAGCCCTTAACCGCAACTTCTTTTCCATATCGCTGCCTGCAGCATTTAATCCATAGTATAAATGGTAAGGTGACACACTGATCAGTCGTAGTACATTTTTTAGCTTTCAGTCTACTGTCCATTTCCCTATTTTCTTTAGCTAATGAGTACATAGCATAGCATTATACACACGCTACCGTTGAAATGGTATGACCTTGGATGAGGTCTACCTTTCAGTGATCTTGGGACGTGGACTAAAGAACGGATTGTGAAATATCGCATCAGTAATCTCAGACGAATGGGCAAACTGTTTACTTATTCCTTAAATAGATTCCACTGGCGACATTTACTTTTCATTTTCACTAAAGTTAAAATATAAAATGCATGCCTACCATGTTGCTCTACGTTCTGTTC
This sequence comes from Chiridota heheva, assembly GCA_020152595.1. NCBI lineage: Eukaryota > Metazoa > Echinodermata > Holothuroidea > Apodida > Chiridotidae > Chiridota > Chiridota heheva. The sequence goes on along the minus strand of JAIGNY010004190.1, from coordinate 175,326 downwards.
CACATGAGAGGTACCGCTGTACTTGTGACTGGTTGACCCCGTAAGTTGAAGACCACGTGAACGTTCCACCAATCACAATAGACCAAAATGTATGTCTAACAGCTGGATTTGGATTAAAGCTTTTGAAAACAAAACAAACAATATTAAAGGTGAAATCTCGTCCCAGGAAAATATACGTCATTATAGTCACGTCACGTGTTCAGCAATATTTGTGAAAATATTAAGACCACTCAGAGACGTTTATTTGAAAAGAGTTCCAAGACAATCTATTATGTGTTTCTATGGATTGAAACTTTGCTTCTTTTATTTACGGTGTAAGGTATATGGACAGATGGACAAATCATGTTTTTGTAAAAGTGCATGTTGTACCACTTATCAATAATCAAACAATTGTATACAAATTAGCTTGTATCTGCACATATGACACGTTCACATTTTAATACACAGAGGAAGTCGATTTTCAATAATCATATCATATATATGAATACGAAAATTCATACATTCATGCGATACTTATGACATTATAACTTGATATTTCCCAAATCCTTTTGTATTAATAGGAGCATTTTGGTATCTTTGGAGTTTAAAAGTTAGTAGATTGGGCAGTTATGTTAGTAGATTAAGCAGTTATGCTAGTAGATAATCAGCGATGCTAGTAGATTAAACAGTTATGTTTGTGGATTAAACAGCTATGTTAGTAGATTAAACAGCTATGTTAGTAGATTAAACAGCTATGTTAGTAGATTGAACAGCTATGTTAGTAGATTCAACAGCTATGTTAGTAGATTCAACAGCTATGTTCGTAGATTAAACAGCTATGTTAGTAGATTAAACAGCTATGTTAGTAGATTAAACAGCTATGTTAGTAGATTAAAGAGCTATGTTAGTAGATTAAACAGCTATGTTAGTAGATTAAAGAGCTATGTTAGTAGATTAAACAGCTATGTTAGTAGATTAAAGAGCTATGTTAGTAGATTAAAGAGCTATGTTAGTAGATTAAACAGCTATGTTAGTAGATTAAACAGCTATGTTAGTAGATTAAACAGCTATGTTAGTAGATTAAACAGCTATGTTAGTAGATTAAACAGCTATGTTAGTAGATTAAACAGCTATGTTAGTAGATTAAACAGCTATGTTAGTAGATTAAACAGCTATGTTAGTAGATTAAACAGCTATGTTAGTAGATTAAACAGCTATGTTAGTAGATTAAACAGCTATGTTAGTAGATTAAACAGCTATGTTAGTAGATTAAACAGCTATGTTAGTAGATTAAACAGCTATGTTAGTAGATTAAACAGCTATGTTAGTAGATTAAACAGCTATGTTAGTAGATTAAACAGCTATGTTAGTAGATTAAACAGCTATGTTAGTAGATTAAACAGCTATGTTAGTAGATTAAACAGCTATGTTAGTAGATTAAACAGCTATGTTAGTAGATTAAACAGCTATGTTAGTAGATTAAACAGCTATGTTAGTAGATTAAACAGCTATGTTAGTAGATTAAACAGCTATGTTAGTAGATTAAACAGCTATGTTAGTAGATTAAACAGCTATGTTAGTAGATTAAACAGCTATGTTAGTAGATTAAACAGCTATGTTAGTAGATTAAACAGCTATGTTAGTAGATTAAACAGCTATGTTAGTAGATTAAACAGCTATGTTAGTAGATTAAACAGCTATGTTAGTAGATTAAACAGCTATGTTAGTAGATTAAACAGCTATGTTAGTAGATTAAAGAGCTATGTTAGTAGATTAAACAGCTATGTTAGTAGATTAAACAGCTATGTTAGTAGATTAAACAGCTATGTTAGTAGATTAAACAGCTATGTTAGTAGATTAAACAGCTATGTTAGTAGATTAAACAGCTATGTTAGTAGATTAAACAGCTATGTTAGTAGATTAAACAGTTATTTTAGTAGATTAAGCAGTTATGTTAATAGATCGTTATCTATGTTAGTAGATTAAACACCTATGCTAGTAAATTAAACAGCTATGTTAGTGGATTATTTACACTTTTAAAAGATTTTGTTATATAGTTTTACATTTGGAAGACGTTTTAAATTTAAAACATTTTGAACTAGTAGAATGTCAATAAATTACAATTCCTATTTATAGAAAGTGTATGACGTCATTTTTATACAGTGGATTCCCACACTAGTCATTTGCAGACAAACTTGCGGCATCTTTAAGGCTTGGGATCTCCTGTATGAAGGAAGAAATCACAAACTAGACTATAATTTAAAAAAAATATATTGCTTTTGTTGTTCTTTGGAAGGGGACTTTGTTTTAAAGTGCAAACATTCTTTAAATTCCGAGTGCTGAATATATTTTTAGATTTCAAAAGGGCACTTTCGCAACAAAAGGGGACTCATTCGCTTGAACAAATCCCTGGTGATGGGCCTGCTCAATAATACGAATTGACTGCTGCCCGTTAAACAAATTTGTTTTTATATCTTTATATTTCAAATACTTATTAAGCTAGGTCAACAAATTCTCTATGGAAATCATATCCATCGAATTTGATATTTACATTGGTCTTTGCCTTGTAAATAATCTGTTTCTATATCAATACAATTTGTAGTGTAAACTTACTCCCAAAAATTTATTCGACCGCCCTCCTCAGCTATCGCCCATGCTTTATCGAGTCCGCCAAGCACCATGCTGCCTTTGATGATAACAGCTAAGAATCCAGCCATCATTACACAAACTTGGAAAACATCGGTCCACAAGACAGCTTTCATTCCCCCCTATGTGAATACAAAATAACGATTCAAAGCAATGCAGGACAAAGCCTTGCTGATAGAAAAAAAATGGATCAAGGCTCGTGACAATGAAACAAATGTGGCTGAAAGTATTGAAACATTAGCAGATCAGTTTTTGAGTTGTGGAAAAACACTTTCAGTTTTTGAGTTATGGCAGGTCATATCCATTTGTGATGTGGGACTGTTACGTAATTCTTTAAATGTCTTTTTTAAATCTTATTGACTGACTTTCATGGAAAAGTATATTCCTGCTAAGATTTGATTAGAGGTATAGTAAAGACTCAAACTCTTTGGCCAGAATTGTTTGCACCACTGAACAAAATTATGATAGATATTCTAAAAAACAAAGAATTGACAAAAACATAATCCCAAGGTCGCCGTTTTATACATCACAAAAAAAAAACTTGATGCCTGAGATTTAAAGACTCGTACAATAGTCAATGGTCTAACCGATTTTGATAGAAATTGCTACTATGATTGTTTTTAATAGATTGTAAAGTAATGTATCTAATGTAATCACAACACGTCCATATATCTTTACATGTGATTTTGAAAATGAATCATCTTTGCTTCCTGTTAGAGAGACAAGATACTACGCCACTGGTCCATACTATATTTTGCTGAGCTGTATTGCAAACTTTGGACTCACACTATCATTTATATACTTGAGACTATTTGATTGAAACTGAAAGAATAAACAATAAAAGTGTATACTCTATTGCATATCACATCGCAGAAAAATCAATTTTGATCTGTCGAAGGTCGATATATTGTTAAAACAATTCTATCCACAACAGGCAATGCAACGTATTATGATTAGGAATTATACTGAGCCTTCAGCTCACATTGCTATGTAAAAAGGAATCTAATTGTTTATCTGATACCGTGCTTTCATCTTGACATGAAATGATATATTGATTCTGCTTTTCGATTTTTCATGTTTTTACAGATATATGAAACACTGCTTATTTACTTGAACTTACTATTATATTATATTATATTGCATTGCATAGCATTGCATTGCATTACATTACAGTACATTACATTATATTATATTATATTAGATTATATTTTGTATTCAAGTTATAAGGTTGTTTAGCGGATTGCAAGAAAACATGAAAGGAGAGGGGAGGTCTTTCTAGTAGTTTATACACAGCATATTGTATTTTCTCCGGTACTATTTACGATAAATTAAAAGGGGCTAAACGAGAAAAGGGTCAATTGCTTTGAAACTTTTAATTCTTGTTGTTTGCACTGTGAATTGCAGTAAAACGTACATAACTAACCCAGCAACCGAGAATCAATACGTAAGAACAAATGTAAACACATCGTGTCTTCAACGAGTGTATATAACTAAATAAAGCTGTAAGATACCAATCGTGCAATGGGTACAACGATTAATAACAATAAAACGCTAAGGATAACCCCTCGTCCTTCTTTTTAATGAGCTTCCTTTAGCTTCTATGGATATTCCAAGCCAGTAATTTGGGTTGACATGTTAATATTACTCATAAATCAATCATTTAAATGATCACCATAATGTCATTTATCAAAATGATCACCATGATTCACTCATTATAGTGATCGTCATGATTTTATGCATTGAAATGATCGTGACAATGTCTATTATATATCCTTTTTTTTTCTCTTAACAGATTCAGCTCTTTAATTTCAAAAGTTCTACAATCCAATAAGCGTATGAAACTCTGCTGATTCATACATTACATATTTTGAGAAAAGACTAAACATAAATAGCAGTTAATAGAAGTTCCATCTAAACCGATCATTAGAATGGGAGTTTTTTTGCGAGTTTATACAATTAAAACCCACCCTCATGTACGTCTGTGTAATCGTGAGCATATTTATAAATAATTCACTTAGTTGTTAAGTAGTTGAAATCTGTAAAACCCACACCAAGATAAGTGAACTATTAAATAACACATTTGTCAGTCTTCGGATACCAAAGAAAATGAATGTATCAAAATAGAATACTGCTGTACTTACTATTGTTGTATAAAATGTACACACTAAACCAATGGCGAGCACTGAACCCCATAAACTCAGTCCAGTAACTGTCGAAAGAGAATCAATTTAATTGAAACAAGATTAGGAAATAAAACAGAGATGACTCAATTCTCGGGATAACGCTTTGAGCGGTTTCTTTTCTTTAAACCAGAGCAGTAATACTCATCCACAAAGTGCGGAATGGGGAGGGGAGGGAACGCCCTCTCTAATAAGTAGGGGACAAGAGGAAAATATTCCTCAAAATTGACTGAATTTGTAAAATAGTACCGAAAAGTGGGGGCCATATCCCGCTGTCCCCGGGAATTACTGCCCTATTTGGAACAATACGCCACGTATACGATTTGTGTAAATTGTCTGTATTTAACCTTTATTTATTATTATTAAAGTTATGACGTATGTGAAATACTTCTCTATTCTTATGATCTTACGAGGTATGGCGTCAATTTTCGTACCTTTTTGAATTTTTTTAAACAAATTTGATTTCCCTAATTAGATGCTCCTTTAAAATACAAATGTAGTTTTTATGATGCTGAACACTTTGATAATATGATATGGTAATATTAAACAACTAATAAAAAAGTATTCCCTTTGTACTTTGGACTTATCAAATATCACAGATAGAACGCTTCCCAGCAAACACAATAATATTTGAAAATCAGAATGTACATTTTTTCTTTAAAATTATGAAAATATTTATATAATATCATTTTGTTGTGTCAGCAAATTTTTTTAAAAACGTTTTCTAAAAACATTAATATGATATAATAGAAAGATCTTTTGCATAATATCATATATTATATCAATGTTTGTGTGACACCACATTTTGATGTTATTAAACATTAAAATACAACATTTTATAAAAACGTTTTTTATTTGATGGGTTCTAGTTTAATGTTTGATATACCAGACGAAGCTTTTTACTGGACCATGAGATCTGAGACTTTATTCCAATTTTACAGAACAATTTATTAACATTCTTAAGTGTCCTTGGAAACGGCATATCATTGTTCGTTCGACACTTACCTTTTAACACAATTTTCATTCAGCTTCTACTTACTGCTTTATATTTACTTGACGAAGTGTTGGGATAGAAAAATGTAAACCTAAGGATGAGACCATGAGATCTGAGACTTTATTCCAAATTTACAGAACAATTTATTAACATTCTTAAGTGTCCTTGGAAACGGCATATCAATGTTCGTTTAACATTTACCTCTTAACACAATTTTCATTCAGCTTCTACTTACTGCTTTATATTTACTTGAGGAAGTGTCGTATAAATTCCCTTATGTTTACATTTTTTCAGCTTCTACTTACTGCTTTATATTTACTTGAGGAAGTGTCGTATAAATTCCCTTATGTTTACATTTTTCTATCCCAACACTTTGTATTTGCTTTACCTGAATGGTGGTGCGGTAATCCGTTTATAAACATTTGCCCTTATCAATGAGCTTATAAATCTTCGTGATAAAGATATACATAACAAACAAAGTCTCCGTTTGTGTATTCACATAGACGTATATTCCCCATATATCATTATAACTGATACCATTCCTATCTTGTAATATGTAAAGCAATGAAATTATTAGTAAATAAGTTTAAAACATTCTTCGGCAGCGTAGCTACTATCTCTATATGCCCATTTTCATAGCTAGACGTTTTTCATGGAACAAAAACAGTACAGTTGAAACAAAAATAAAACCACGAAGCAGTGAATATCTTAACATACTAACTGGCGACCATTTGGTCGCACAGTGAGAAAAATTGGTCAGTGAGAAAAATTGGTCTTCCATGGGCGACCAGGATTTCTGTCTTGGTTTAGCAAAATAGCTGTTCCGATAGTGTCGTAGAAATAAAGTTTTAAAACATAACATCATATGAAATAAAGTGTATGCATGTTATATCAGACTTAATATCTCCTTTAATTTTGAAGGTTCTCAAATTTACATGTTTCTTTGCCCTTTGCATCGTTACTCTAGGGGCGATTGTGGTTGTCCAGTGAAATTTCCTTAAAAAACTCACTGCCACGAAGATAATAATAAACAATTAAAATACAAAAACTAGATACAAAAACCAAATTGTCAATTTTTGTCAAATTTTGCTTTAATAGAACTAACATGCTAACGATAATTATTTAAAATTTTCCCGATGTTTCAAAGTAGTGTGTAGTGTAATACTAACGATGAAGATACAAGTTTTCCTCACGGGTTTTTCATTAGTTGTTCTGCCCCCTTTTTCATACCCGACCTGTTTAATTTGGAGTTGGTGCTGAGTATCATATTAGCAATGGATGATTTGTGTTTATCTTATAAATAAAGTGGTCTGCTTGTAAAAGTAAGTTTGTGGTTATGATTTGCTGGAACAAATTTTTAGACAAGTCACAGACAAGTTTTTGTGTTTATATAAACTGATACGTCCATTTTTTCTTTTTTCATGCCATTTGCTATGGTGTAGTTTTTAACAATATCAGTGTAACTTTATCATAAAATCTGTATCTCAATCAAAATGAAGTCAATTTTTATTGGAGAGAAAACTGGGTTAATCAATTTGCATTAAGTCCATTTAAACTGTTAAACAAAATTAAAGAGATTTCTTGTGGCGTCAGTATTGATTTTTGGCAAAATAAGGTTCCAGCATTAAAGGAAAGTTCTTTTGCGTTCTGACTAGCTTATTTCTATATTTTCTTTTGAGACTTAATTACAGCTGTGAATTTTTGAGGCATGTTTATCAACATGTATACAGAATATGGCAGCAAATATTCCAGTTATTACAGGAGCTTAAACAATCGAATACACAATCAAACGGAGGACATTTACACATTAGAGTATAATAATGAAACAACTGATTTAAAGCAATGTATTTCTGGCCCATTTTCTTAATGGCATGTAGGCCTACACATGCTGCTAATAAATAAATTCATGCATCTATAAAAAGCTTCCTTTTGTCCCAAAACGTTTTAAAACCTATAAATATTGATTGTGAAGCCATATATATATATATATATATATATATATATATATATATATATATATATATATATATATATATATATATATATATATATATATATATATATATATATATATATATATATATATATATATATATATATATATATATATATGTATATATATATATATATATATATATATATATATATATATATATATATATATATATATATATATATATATATATATATATATATATATATATATATATATATATATATATATATATATATATATATATATATATATATATATATATATATATATATATATATTAAAAATATATATATATAATATATTTATATATTTATATATATATATATTAACATTATATGGTTGTTTTTATAATAAACAGTATCAAAATGCCAAAATATATTTCATCCCCAAATTTGTAAGTTTTCAAGATAGAAATGCAATTTAGATCTATCACGTGATTTATCGCATTTACAACGTTATATATAACCACAAGGAAGACAAAATTGATTTAAGAAATACTCAAAATTATCATATTTGTAAAGCTGTAATGCATTGCTGAGCTTTCACAGAAATAAGAATAAGGGTAAAATACCCCGTTTTTTTTACTGCTGTGTGAAACCTTTATGCCAGAATTAGTACGTAATTATTTGAAATTGAAATTATCAATAAGAAACTACAAAAGGAACATTAACATCACCTGCATTCAAAGCTAACGCTGGTGCGTATATCACGATACCCAGGTAAAGAATCTGTCACAGAAAGAAACAAAATAAAACTTACCCAGCAAACATTTGGACGTTTAAAAACGTTTTCTGAACGTAACTTTTACGTTTTAAAAACGTTTGTAAAAACGTTTGAAAAACTTAATTTCTGTGGAAGTATTTTGCCACGTTCAGAAAACGTTTTCGGAGAACCTACAAAAACGAATTTAAAACTGTTGGCTAGCATTGATATGATAAACGTCCAGCAAACGTTTGAGGACGTTTTTGTTAAGGCGAAGACGTAAAAGACCATTTTAGATCCTTATTAAAGCGTTTATGTTTGCTTGGTAGGTACATTTTTAAATCATTTGGATATCTACTTAGGCCGTTTATAAAGGAATTACGAATAATATGAAAAGGGAAAACATTCCTAAATTTGCGAAACATTTTGGTCTTCTAGATCAACCAAGTTATGATGTTAAGTCGTCGGTAATGTATGTTTCATTTATTCAATAGAAAAACTATGTTTGCGGTTTCTCTTTTGTAATAAGCCAAATTACGAGAAATATATTTAAGGTAAATTTTTGTATTCTTGTAATTAAAGTCTAAACACTTATTAAATTATTTTGGGAGATTCTTTGGTTCTTAAGCATTTTCCCCTATTCCGCACGTCACTGAGTGTTTTGCGATCATTCCATTAGTTACTGTTATGTATAATGCATAAAGGCACAAGATACTAATAGTGTCAGATAAGGCGAAAATATTCGAATATTAATACAATATTGATATCTATGCGAAAATGCAAAATAATTTGTTGTTGTTAATGATACATAAAATAAACACGATGAAATTAGTTTTTGATTTGGTATAATGGAAAGATACTGTCCTGTTTGTTTAGAGGACAACGTTTTTAACTACAATTGTACAGGTGAACACTTTTGAATAAAATACAAAAATAGTTACCATCTGTAAAAAGAAGAGAAAGGTCCCAATATAGCGCACATACTTGTTGAATCGTCTCTCCAAATACTGAATACAAAAAAAAAAGGTTAGCATGTTAGAAAACGCATCAAAATGTCCAAATATAAAGCAGTTTACCAATCGGCTATCATTCTAGGATAAACTTTATTCTTAAAGATCTCAAAGTATTTCTTACCATATAAATGGATTACCTTACACCAATTGTTCTATTCCAAATTAAAGTCATTACCAATGGTCTGCAATAACAATTTATCAATAGCAAATACACGGTAACATCTATCTAAAATGCCTTTACTTCTTACATTGTAAAAAAATTGGTTTATTAAAAGTTTAAATGTAGAATTCTTTGAACTAAAAGAGAGAGATTTCGCTTTAAAAAAATTCTAGCCAAGTAATCCATATTTTCTTTAAATCGACATAGAAAACTTTTTTTAACTTCCTTGTAGACTTTCGCATCATATCAAAATATCACCTTTTTTTATTTCCAATGTGTATAAAACCATGAGGTCACGCATTGTAAATATCCAAGAAACAACCATGGGTGTAGATCAATATAGTAAAAAGGTGAGAGGTAGGCCAAGAAAATAAAATGCTTTGCCGTTAACTATTAACGACTTTGCTAACTCAACAGTAGCCGAGTCGGATCCCTGAGCAGGATCAAAGGTAGCCAAAGCCATCATATATATAAATGAATGCTAATAAAATAGAATCATTAATATGTATTCACATAAAATTAATCAAATAAACATGACCGATAAGTCTATTTATATATCTTTACCAGCGCATTTGATGAGTAAGAAAAATAAGACCTTTACTTCTATGGGTTAAAACACTGTACAGAGGTTATGTTTGCTTTTATTATTAGATCTGTCTTTGTACAAAGAACTTTACTTCACTTCTGAAGTGATACACATACGCTTGTTCTTTACAGGGTTCAGACAAACAGGAGATTATGCTTAACCTAGCGTGTAAGGGGCTGAAATTACTGCAGTCGTATAAAAAAAAACATGAAAGATTGGGTATTTAGTTTCTCCATCTTGATTGTCAATACAACATGGCGTATGCCTTTGCAACTGTACCTTGCAATAGGTATACATGTTGAATGGCCCTTGAAATTGCTGGTTTGATAGAAAGGATTTTATGTTACCCATTTTCTATATATTTCTTCAATAATAATAAAATGACCTCCCTCTGAGATTGAAATTTTCAATGAACAGAATTTGGATAGTTTACAACGTTATTCAAAGTTGTATTTTGCAAACTTTGCTCCCAATACACTTGGATATAATTCAAATTATATAATCTGGGCTTTCAAAACTGTTGTAACACATGAGATAGGTATTCAGAATCATACCACCTATCTCTGTCTCTCAAATATTCAATAATATCAGTCAATGCATTAATAAGCAAAATGGGGTTTTCGTTTAGAAGCGTTGAGTATATACTAAACCCAAGACAATGACCAACTTTTCCCAATGCGATCGTTCACACAACGAACCCATTCCAGACAAGATAGATTACTCAATTCCATGCAGGTTCTCATTCAAAATGACGTATTTACCATACGGCTTGGCGGCGGTGGTAAGCCAGAGGAGAAATAAACTTGTCGTATTAATTAAAAAATTGATGACATCATTAATGAATACAAAAAAGCGAAAATAAAAACATTAGGGTTGTAAAGAGTTGCAGGGGCTCAGTGGTTAATAAGTCATGCTCGTATTTGAAAGGTACCGGGTTTGATTCCCGTCGTTAGCGCTGCATTGTGTCCTCGAGCTTAAGTCTACTCAGCTGTAAAATGAGCATCAGTACTGACGTGGAGTTAATCTGCGATGGACTGGCGTCCTGTCCAGGGGTCCCGTTTGGTGGACTTTCATCCGCTTGCGTCATTGAAACCGGGGATAAGCACTGGCCGTATGAGCCTAATGGCTTGGATAGATTTAGCTTAAATTGTAAATTAATAGAGCCCTAACGTTTTTCGTTTCTTCCTCTTGTAAATATTCCGTCTAAATGTTATTATACTTTAAATCTTTAAATTAAATATCTGACTCGAAAGACAGCTTCTGAACAGAACAGTCGTTTTGTAATTATATGCATGTTTGTTTATTTTTGCTACGTCTGACCAAGATTTCTTTTATATTAGTATAGTCATCAAAACTGATTGGAAGATCTACTCCAGCTAATTGCAGATGCGGCAAAGATCAAAACAATTTACTTTGGTCATTTTTCTTCAACAACTTACAGACATATAGAGCAAAATAAATTGTTAAAAATAAAATGAATACAACCAAATTGTATAAATAGCTGATTTGACTTGAAGGAAATATTCGGCTTATAAGTGAAGGCGTTATTTTTGCGAATGTCTGTGTATTTTAACAAACAAACAGAAGTCTCATCTTACGCTAAATGTGTTACCCTTCGTAGTTATATATCTTTTCCCCAATTGTTATTCTAATTGGATTTAAATCTAAACCTATTCAATTTTCTAATCTTCAATAGACTTTTGATTCGCACTGTTGACTCTCTTTATCACTCGCACTCTTGAGAGACTTGGGACACTTTCAAAATTATCAGCTTATGCATTTGTATTATCTTTAATGGGTATAACTATAGAATACAGGTTTTTTTGAAGTATATACTCCAGGTGGCAGCGCGATTCCAAGGTCACGTTGCATGGATCTTATGCATGAATATGCATCATTCTTTAATTAAGCTTTGCACAGTATACATAACGATCCGACTGTTCGACCGTGCGACCACGCTGCCTCTACCAGAAATGATTAAGCCAGCTAAATGATATCAAGTATAAATAATTATTTTAAGCCTATTTCAATTTAAATTATTTCTTTTCTAATTCTTAGAATGGGAGCTCGTATATGTTTCGACCTCAAAAGCAAGTTCGTTACTTAAGCGGTATCCGAAAACTATCCCTTTTCTCATATTTACATCTATTACATTTATCAAGACTTCTGGTTGATAGGATTTAGATTGTTTTCCTAATAAACAATATGAAGGGATCGTAAAAAGCTCACCTCGTTGGCGCTTGTTATCTTATACCTGTAAAAGACGGGTATAAAGCATCTCGCAGTTACAATTCCTACACCAATGTATGCAAAACTAAACAACCAATACATGGAACCATACACGTAGGCTTCTGCCGGAGTGCCAAGAACGGTTATTGCGGATATAAAACTTGCAAGTAAAGACATGGACACTGGGATAGGATTCATTCCACGGTCAGCCAACAAAAACTCCTCAGCTGTCCGTTGTCTTCCACCAATAAAAGCGTGGTACACGCCAATACTGGCTGAAATCGCTAAAACCACTGATAACACCACATAGTCAACAGGCTGAAAAGTCCTTACCGTATTTC
>JAIGNY010004190.1:142500-157500 GCA_020152595.1 Chiridota heheva | reverse complement strand
TTGGTCTCAAATTTACCCTAATTCCATTCCTTCAAAATCGAGGATTTGTCCTCGCATTAAGTTTTTATTATCAGGTATCAAACTAATTTGTAATTATAAGAAGTGGTTAACATATAGTGCAAATGACTTTTAATGTGGTATAGCAGTGCTAAGTTTCACGCAGTTAGCCATGTTGTGTTTACAAATTTCTACAGGGTTGAAAAGGGCATTGAGGTCTTCATTACCATATTTTCGAAGTCATCTTCGCTTTATTTGTTGTGAATCAAACCATTTCGACGAAAAGTAGATGTCTTTACCAAATTCATTTAAAAGGCGACACAGTGCATATTTGACATCTATTTGCCCTTTCATTCCGCAGGTAGGAATATTTACCCAATCTGAAAAAGCCGCGAATTGAAAACATATAAAGAATGATTTCACATTTTGACCGATTTTTGTCATTAATGCCTCATCTAATTTTCTTAAAACTTTAAATATAACATTATGAAATAAAACGTAAATCTATAGTGACAAAAGTATACCTTTCTATACGTATCTTCTGATCATCTCCTATACATAAACTATTGGATGTTTGAGTATTATTTCGTGGCGTTTTTGCAACTCCGTCGAGAGAACATACAACAAATGTTTTATCAAAAAAAATATTTAGTTATTTTGTCGCGCAAAACCGTAGCTTCAAAATAGGGAAAACTTGCAACGATTCCATGTTTTGTTACTATTCTGCGTATCATCAATACATAGCAATCAATGCATACAAGAAAAGAAAAAAACTTACACAGATGAAATCTTAAAAATGGCATTTAAAGATCTAGTGAAATTTATAAGCAAACTAAGCAAGTTTATCTAAAAATAAAATATTTACCGTTTAAAAGCCTCTTTTTCAGTTTTCAGCTGTACTTATTGAAGTGAATATGTAAAGTGTGATACTAGTTGGTACTGTTGATATATGTCAACCTATTGCTCATTAATATGGCTAGTAATGCAGCACAATATTGCTAAAATTACTTAAAGATCTTTGGCATGTCTTCATCTTATAGTACGTCTTCACTTTAGTATTCTTAGAACTTTGTCCAGCCATAAATACAAAATAATTTCAAATAATAAAGCAATTTCACAAAATTTTCGAAAAGAAGTAGAGACCAAACAGTTGACTATATGCAATTATGTTCTTTTTGCTATGTTTTTTTTCTTTTATTACTAATGAATGACGCTTACTGTACATGTTTGCCAAGTAAAGATTTTTTTCAGTTTATGGACTAATGGCTGTGAACCAGATGAAAAACTGGCGATAAACGTCAAAAGTCAGTTGAGAGTATCCTCAATTATTGCGTCCTCCTTTCACAAAGGCAAGGAATGATCTTTGTGTTGTTTTGCTTTTGCAAAAGTTGAGACTTAGGAACTTGATAACTTTATATGCTCATAACTGCAGAGATTGTTTTTTTTTTTATTTGTTTTTTTATAAGAAGTGTTCTAGCTCTTTAGTGTTGCTTTAGAGATTTCCACGATTATGCGTAAACGATTTTTCTCACATTGTAATGACCCAGGTGATAAACAAGATATTTCCTTCTTGGTTTTCCTCGCCCCTTGACTTGTTACCGTTCAAACTTCTCCTAATTGATGAATTATATCCATCAAAAATTACAATGAATGAACAAGCGGACATAAAACAGAAATGATTCGAGAGACCCATTCAAAAGTAAGTGAACTATTCACAAATATACTCGCTTGTAAAAACTTACCTCATTGGCGCTAGTTATTTTGTACCTAAAAAACACAGGAATAAAACATCTTGCAGTGACTATGCCAACACCGATGTACGCAAAGCCAAAGAACCAATACATAGTACCATGAACATAAGTCTCTGCCGGAGTACCTAAGACAGTTACAGCTGATATGAAACTTGCAAGTAAGGACATAGATACGGGGATAGGATTCATATTTCGATCAGCCAATAAAAACTCCTCAGCCGTTCTCTGTCTTCCACCTGCCAGTGCATGGTATATTCCAATCGCAATTGAGATAGATAAAACACCTCCAAGAACCACATAGTCAAAAGTCTGAAATGGCTGAACCCCGCTTTCTGTCGCCATTGTTTCTTGTGATCTTCCAAAAGCCCAAGTGCGTGCAATACTTTTTTTGGCTAAGTGGTACCTCTCCTCCCTTCACTTCATTTCATATAGAATGACACATTCTTAAACCAACTCTCAAGTTATTACTGCTTTATCAATGCTTAAGTCAATGTCAGTAACACAATTCTCAGTCACGTGATTGAAAGCCATTGTATGTATTTTATGTGTCTACATACCCATTGAAATTGTCATAAATGCTGACATAAAAAGGTAGATACATCTTGTTTAATATTTGCACGGGATAGTCAATAATAAAAACATAGTTGTCTTATTAAGAATAAAACAATGTTTAAGTTGGCTGCATACGTGACACTTTACCACATTTGCACCGCGCTCAAAAATCCGCAATATGTATAAGACTCAATCTGCTACTTTCTGTTTATCACAAATTTAACAAAAACACAGATGCAACAGGCGTTGGCCCACAAATACGTAACAGACAGACACAAATATTTTCAAATCACTATACCTTTGTTGTTGTAAACGCTACCAAACAAAATTAAAGAATTATTCCATGAATTGTAATGCCCACTGACAAAGGACTATTACAGATTGGTGAATAATCATGTTGCTAACTTATTCCGTTTGGAATATTTCACCAGTGTGTTGAAAAGTGACAGGTGAAGTTTGCAAAGTGACAGGTGAAGTTTACAAAGTGACAGGTGAAGTTTACAAAGTGACAGGTAAAGTTTACAAAGTGACAGGTGAAGTTTTACAAAGTTATGTCAAAGCTGCAGATTCAAGGTAATTTTTTGATACTCCAATTTGCTATGAAAATGATTTTTAATTTTCCTCTTATATCGAGTAAAATGTACAGATGTTCTTGCAAAGGGCATGTTATATCTCATCTCAATAACTAAATTTAAATTGTTTCCAATAATTTAAAAAGGGGTAATTAATTTTCAAAGAAAAACATGAAAATTGCCTTTTAGTGCAACTATGACATTACATTTTTTAATTAGACTAGAAAAGTCACTTTCCAGGACACTGGGATATTGGATAAATCCTAAGCAATTCTCTGTGAGTGGCTTACAGAAAAGACAATTAAAGGGACCATGCAGATGACACGATATCACATGTCTGATGTTTAAAAGAAAATTTAAGAAAAGGTTTCGCACGATGAAGGAAGAAAACATAATTTGTCTCCAAAAAGAGAGACAATATAAATATAATCATTGATAATAATGTATAAATGATTTGAAGTTTTTTATATAAAAAGTTAAGAATTGGCTAAATGACATTAAAAAGCTCACTTTATTGACACTATTTATTTTGTATTTGAAAAAAAACGTATGAAGCATCTTGCGGTGACTATAGCAACGCCGATATAGGCAAAGCCAAACAGCCAGTACATGATTCCATAAACGTAGGTTTCAGCCGGAGTGTCAAGCACGGTATAATTGCAGATATCAAACTTGTAAGGACATGGATACGGGGATGGGATTCATTCCTCGGTCAGCCAACAAAAACTCTACAGCAGTTCGTTGTTTTCCACCAGTTAAGGCATGGTAAATACCAATCCCGACTGAAATTATTAACATTCCCGACAATACCACGTAGTTTAACGCCTTAGAAGGTTGTACCGTGTTCCTGTCAGACAAGTTTCCTTTCCTTATTTTAGCTGTTTAGTAACACTTCAATGTTTGTGAAAATTATTCTGCTAGATTCTATCCATTCTATCTGTTTCCGTTCACCTCAAAACGGTACATGGTCAACTTACAGTTCTTACCGATAAGATCTTTTTGATTGCATATTTTTTTCTTGTTGAAGATCAACTTAACTTAACTAGCGCATCAAGAAGCAAGTTAGATTAGATATTTAATAAGTGAATTACAACTATTAATCCGTGGTATTTAATATATTTTTTGTAAAAATAATCAAGAGTTCGCTTGCTCTCTCACACTTATTTGCATATCGGAAAAAAAAGAAGAAACGTACTTTCGTAGGTTTGTTCAGAGAGGCCTTCACACTATCAAACAACCGCACCTTTCTTGGAATAATTATCATGACAAAACACATAAATCTCTTCTGTTGGTCTGGTCACTATTGCCTTAAGATCTTTAACAAACAATCTTTATCTTTAGATCTTTATCTTTTATATATACATATGCATTTGAATTTCAGTGTGTGCCTTGGATTTTACTACCTCTCAGAGCGACATCTTAAACGGGTCTCATTTGTCGTAAATCGTATTGTTCAAACATTTTGATAGGTATGTATGGACACTGACACAGTTTATTTTCATTAATTGGATATTAGAAAGCCATAGGTAATTAATAATAGCTGAATTGTCTACCCTAAAGGGCTGTCAGAAAACCAACGATATAAATTTGATTGATCTATCGTTTAGGCACTTTAAAAGCTAAATTAATGAGTATTAATAATCTTTTTAATTTTCTCAATTACCTTACTAGTTTCAAAACAGTAATAGATACGAAATGAGCTGCAAGAAAATGAACGCAAAAGTCTTCATTCAACTTAGGTGAAAAGTAAGATAAAATAGCACATGATACAACCTCTGTTACGTGTTGATCCTTTATGCAAACAAGAACATTTTTGGGGAAATGCGAGGAGTAAAGGGGATACATACAGGTAACATTAATTAGGTGGCACTTAAATCAGTTTAATAATTCAAAAATCAAAATGCAATGAAGGCTGGTCATATCCGAGATTTAAGATTTTTCAGGCTTGACTAATTATGAAAATACGCAAATATTTATTGTCATTATTTGATCTGCTCTACAGTTTGATATTGATATTTTGTTTAATTCGACAACAATTGTATAAAGTCAAACAGCTAAAGTATGATTCGGAGACTGCTGTGCTCAAATTGTACTTCATAGTCTATTAAATGATCAACTACCTGTGTTAACGTGTCCCGTGAATTTAAACATTTGTTGTACTATTCTTTACTCTTCAGTAGAGACCGTTAGAAATTACTTATTGCTGTAGAAATGTCCTTTTGGGAACAAAGGTCATTTTCTGAAATGGTCGTTCTGACTGGTTTATATTACTTGTTTTATCCAACGACGTCATAAAGTCACAACAAATCTGAAACATAATTGATTTAACACTTTTCACTAAAATTACGCAGTAGTGACATTCCCTGTGGTCTGTGGGCTGGTTGGGAGACAATGCAAACACTTTCGGGTGTTTAAAACAATGAGTTGTAAAGACTGTAAAATTTGGCGCGAAATCAATGACTGAAGAAAAAAATCAAGATAATCCTTGTGTGAAAAATAGGAGTAAAGGAATTTAACACCTGAATTGGTCCGTCAAAATGATAAAGAATGGTGGAAATAACAAAAACAATAACAAATACTTCTGCCTTAAAACGAGATCAGAATGTTGTGGCAACAAATTTGAAATAATATTTGAAATGGATATTTACCCACGAGTAAATTCATTTTAGAGATGAAGAGTCTGAGATTAATGTAATGCTTGTCAATTGCAGGTTATGCTGTATATTTATGGCGTCCGAAAGAAAATGCAAGAAGTTAAAATGAATGATTATTTTGAAACTTACTTCATTGGCACTTGTTATCTTGTACTTAAAAAACACAGGTATGAAACATCTTGCGGTAACTATGCCAACACCGATATAAGCAAAGCCAAACAGCCAAAACATGCTTCCATGGACATAGGTTTCAGCCGGAGTACCAAGAACAGTAATCGCGGATATAAAACTTGCAAGTAAAGACATGGATACGGGAATTGGACTCATGCCTCTGTCAGCTAACAAGAACTCCTCAGATGTCCGCTGTTTCCCACCAGCTAAAGCATGGTAAATACCGATTCCAGCTGAAACGGCTAACACACTTGACAATACCACATAGTCAATCGCATGAAATGTTTCCACAACCTGTCCATCAGACATCTTTTTTAAATTTTTCTTACACTTTCAAGTCTACAAAAATAGATTTGTGTGGATATGCTTCATTTAATCTCAATATCGTCTCTAAATGAGTTCGGGAATGGGTTTCAACGTCTTATATAGTAACTGAAGTCAAACATATCATATGCACCTCCAATAGAAATCTAAGCGTAGGTACTCGATTAGTGAAAGAAACTATTGACTTTGCGGGTTCATAAACTTTGAATATCTTAAGAACTGTCACATTTACTGGGAACAATCACTGTCTGACTGTGCGGCAAATCAAAACATTCACAATTTTTTTTTTTGGGTGGGTTTCTTAAAAAGTTTAGGCATGAACACTCTCGCATGAACTGTTTGTGTTGATAAAATCCAAAATCTATACCGATGTTTCCTTTACTTTTATTAAAACTTTTGCAAAGGAATTAAAAACGCGTCTGAATGAGTAACATTGTTTATATACTTAGTATTTACTTCTGCCCTCGACAGAGTACTTCGACCAGGTTTTATTATGCATACTTTTAAATGCAAATGTAAAAAAATTCCAGAAAAAAGAGTCAATACCAAGGTCTTATTTTAAATTTGTTGCATTTTTATAACCATTTATGACAATCAAATATATGACATAAACTCAATTTTTTTGTTTCATATAATTGAGTGTAACTCACACTTTAATATTATTTCATTTGCCACATGAAGACAAATTGATATATTTTTTAAAAATTAATTATTATAATATTTTACGCCGAAAAATCTATCTATAATGTCTATGCTACTTGAATATTTTAAGATGGAACGGTAGATCGATGGTGAATATATTAAATGGGAAGAAATAAGGATAGATTGTTTGGCCTGTAAAACAGCTGACGAACTACCGGGGGAAATGCAAATAGATATACAAAAATTGGATTCAGTTCAACCCTATCTTGTTTTAATTCATTTTAATTTGGTCATGAAGTTATCTATGAACATCGATGATCACCAGTCGGAAAGGTTATTCTAGTTAGCATGAACGGCTATGTTAAGATACAAAATCTCTTCTTACGTATAAGCCACTGCTAGATTCCACTTTAAGTGAAACGGACGATTCAAGAACAAAAGAGTTACAAAGTAGATCAGCCTGCCTTAGAAATTTGCAAATTTTTAACGAATTTCAATGAAGTATTTCATGTTTCCATGATGTTGTAGGCAAGTTAACACAGGTAATACTGACTCAACCCATTCGTAGCCATTTCAGACCTTAGTGTGATAACATCTCCAACTTACATCTTATAACATTATTTGATTTAAGAAGGAAATCAAATACTACTTTCTGCGGATTCATTGTGTGCTGTAAATAATAATGGTGACATAATTGATTAAAAATGCTGATAAGTCATTCCTATTAATAGGAACATTTATAACACACGATCATATTAAAGTCATGCAGCCATATTGTTCAGATGTTTGATAAAATGTCATAGTTTCTATTTTATGTACTTGAAATATTAAAAATCATTATGTTGAAAAACATTTAAATTTTCAAAATGGCCGTTTCGCGCCTAGAAGCCTACCTCTATTGTCTATTTTATCTAATAATTCGAAAAGGGCGTGGTTAACATATAAAATGTTTGAAGTTTCCCCTAGCAAAGATATTTTCCCAGACGTATATCAAATTTGAAATATGTAGCGTTGCATAAGGCTTTAATGTTAGGATAGCAAAGGATTAGGGAAATATCAGAAAATGGCGGCTTCTAGGTAGCAAAATCCTCTTATTTTTAGGAACAATAATGTTCCTATTAATAGGCATGCTACCGGACTGAAAGTATGTTATGTAAAGATCAGATGATTAAACAAATCTGTACTATTTCGATGATTTTTCAGCTTCTTTTCTAATGCAGTTATAAATGGTACATTCAATTGGTTTTTCTTAATCACATTGACATAAAACAACGTCCATGCCAAAAATTAGTTAATTCAACACATTTTTAATTCAAAATTGGTAGAAGTAAACAATGAATTCTTTGGCTTTCCAAATTTTTCATTTTATTTTGGTCATTCAATCAAAATATTTTGAAGCAATTTGTTGAAAAGTGTCTGCTGAAGTACATTTTTAGCTCGACCTTAAATCTAAAATACTTTATCTAAATGAAAGAGTGAATTGAATATCTTTACTTTTAATTAATAAAAGTGCTTGAAGTTCTTCATAATAATCGAATCATGACGTAAATCGTAAAATATCTTTGCATGATTTTGTTTAAAACTTTCAACCATTTATTTGTGTTTTGTCATGGTAACTAATTACATACGTATCTGCTCAAAATCAAACCGGCAATCTTGAACAAAATCGTTCGAACATTACTGATGATTTCTCTCTTCATCTCCGTCTGTGTATCTCGCTTTTGTCAAAAACTTAATATTTAGTGTGGGCCTATTTAATTTATTTTGTATCCTTAACTCTAGCTCCCTTAATGAAAGTCGTATATATGACAGTATGAGTAAAATATGGGCTTTACACGTCCGCAAAACAAAAGAGGGAACCTGCATGATTATATTCTAATTCATGATATTTTGCTAATCACCGTCAAATATAACATATTCTTTAGTTTGAAATTGCATATAAACTTACATAAATAAATCGGTCGTCTTGTTTTCGTTTTCATTTCAACCTTTTGACAAAATTAGACAGCTTTTTCTCCGAAATGACGTATTGTGGTTGGTACTTGTACTGCATGCATTTGCCTTAAATTTAAAGTTATTTCTTTCATGTATGGTAATGGTCTAAAGGTTGAAATAAAGAACTCTAGTTTGCGCGAGATGTTACTGTATGTTTTGCTGAAATTACGGGCTTTGAGCGATATCGACAATTACTTCAAAACACTTAAGTCATTCTGAGGCTCACATAATTCTTAGCTCTATGTCAAAATTTCAATGGAAACAAATTACTCTTCTGAGGAAGAAAATCAGAAGGAAATGCACGCCGACCAAATCTTTACCACAGCAAGTCTTAACGTCACGAACAGTCAGTAAACATTATTTGACCTTCAGAAGACAATTACAAATAAAATCTGGTTAGTTTACACTTTGTTTGCGTTGTTTTTAAGGACAAAGACCTTTATTGAGGTGACAGCGTATCATTTGCAATAGAAAGCTGGGATGATCAAACAAACTGGATACATTTTTTTTGATATAATGCTAAAAAATCAATATTGAAACAAGCTTCTAATCAAAATTAAAATCTTTTAAAACGATATCGACAATTACTTCAAAACACTAAAGTCATTATACTCAGCTCTGTGTACAAATTGCAATGGAAGTTCTTCTAAAAAAACAATTAGAAGAAAGTTTACGCCGATCAAATTTTCCCCATACACGTCGACTGGGAATGCTGAATGTTTTATTGAAAATATACATGTGATAAATATTCGACATTTTAAAGTAAGGTTTTGTTCGAAAGTCATATTATTCAGCATGTACGTTCCCTCCAACAAATTTTTTGTCGGTTGTGAACAAGAAGATAAAGTGTCATCAGGTAGGCAAACTACTTATGCAATTCATTAGTAGCACTGGTTAACTCATTGGTAGAGCACTAGATTTTCAGCCGGGAAGCTGCAGGTTCGTTTCCTATTCCATTCATACCAAAACCTTACAAATAGAACCTGCAGTCTACTCGCTGGGTGTTGGAATTGTAATACAAACTTTATTTTAACAAACAAGCCAATAAAACATCTATAAAGTTAATATTAACATAAGTTAATACAAACATAAATAAATAGCATGGTATAGGGAGCACGTGCATTAAATATTTCCCCTTTACAGTAAAACATGCAAACATTTAAAGACAGAGAGGAATAGGAAACAAAAGAGAGGAGGAAAAGGTACGATGTCAGGTCCACGCAGACATCATAGAGTCAACACCTCTGTCTTACACTCAATATTGGCCAAAGAAGACCTCTCTTACACTCTCAAACAGATTTGAAACCATCGCAGACCTTGATGATGGCACGGGAAATGGCAACGAGTAAGATCGGGTAAGATGAGATATTGGGCTACAGCAGGCGAGAGTAAAACAGCTTTTAGAAGGGAAATGTGACCAAGTAAGATCGAGTAGATGAGATATTAGAGGCGAGAGTAAAACAGCTGACAGTCGGATGACACAGTCAAATTGGTCGAAAGAAGAAGAAAAACCAAATACAAACTGGATTAAAAAAAGCTAACATTGCAGACACATATCTTGAACGAAAAAAATATAGTGAACAGAACAAAGAGTTTAAAAGGGTGCTAAAAGTGACACATAAACGCATCAAGAACGGACCAACACATGCACAAGAAGTTGCTGAAAGAAATGGAAGAAAATCTAAAATATCAACCATCTACAGTCTGTTACAAAAACACACGCCAATATAGTATCTTGTTGAATTGATCGGCATATTATGGGCAAACCACCTGATCCGCTTTATCTTTGGAAAGAACACCAACTTACTTAAAGCCACACCTATAGAAAACCCTCCAAACATCGATGAGGTGAAGATGGCGAGGTCAACCTTGGACCAATCACCAAAAAAGAAATCCGATATGCTATAGGTAAGACATAAAACTCTAAATCCCCAGCTCAAGATAAAATTCTGCCCGAAGCCCCAAAGGCAGACCCTGCCATCGCAGCTGAGACCTTGTATGACTGGATGAATTTTGCATGGGAGAATGAAGAATTCGTGATAAAGAAAGCAATGAACCAATCACACGAAATACAGTTAAAGATAGTTGATAAACTAAAAGACCTTGTCTTCGCAGAAGACAGTAGCTGCTATCACATACATTCTACTACATCCAGTCCAAGACCGAGAGGCTTCAATCAGTGGCTAAGCAAACTGGTCTCCGGATAAGCACTGCGAAGACAATGAGTTATGGCTTAAATGCTTGCAGCCCGTATACACCCATTTTCTGCAGAAAATGCCTATTGAAAATGTGCAGAATTTCACTACCTTTGGTAGTATTGTCAGCAAAACAGGAGGAACTCAGAGCAAAAATAGAAAAAAACAAGACAAGCCTTTACCACTATAAAAATATACGGGCAAATGGGGGCAAGGTGTTGAGTAGGTGGGGGCTGGGTGTTCTCCCACTTTAATAAATATTGCTATCAATGTATATTTTACATTCAACAGAAAAAGCTTTCTGAACAGGGGAGTGTTTAAGCCACGGAAGTGGTACCTGTATACTTTCTGACTAATCAAAGCTTAAAGAATGATGTGTAATAAATGTATAGTTGTGATGTATGAAAGATAGGACGACTCAAAATCAAATTCATTTAATTTCAGTCTCTGAAAATTGATAGAATTGTTCTCCTCAAAAATGTTGTGATGAAAATTCATGGTGGTGGTGGTGGTGGTGGTGAGGGTGATGATGATGATGATGATGATGATAGTAATAATAATAATAATAATAATAATAATAATAATAATAATAATAATAATAATAATAATAATAATAATAATAATAATAATAATAATAATAATAATAATAATAATAATAATAATAATGATAATAATAATAATAATAATAATAATAATAATAATAATAATAATAATAATAATAATAATAAATAATAATAATAATAATAATAATAATAATGATAATAATAATAATAATAATAATAATAATAATAATAATAATAATAATAATAAATAATAATAATAATAATAATAATAATAATAATAATAATAATAATAATAATAATAATAATAATAATAATAATAATAATAATAATAATAATAATAATAATAATAATAATAATAATAATAATAATAATAATAATAATAATAATAATAATAATAATAATAATAATAATAATGATAATAATAATAATAATAATAATAATAATAATAATAATAATAATAATAATAATAATAATAATAATAATGATAATAATAATAATGATAATAATAATAATAATAATAATAATAATAATAATAATAACAATAATAATAATAATAATAATACTAATACTACTAATAATATTAATGATAATAATTACTATACAATAAGGTATACAAATAATTGAAAAATTAATAACAGGGTTTGAACGGTAAACGTAATACTATTTTGTGTCATTTTTTTAACGAAAAGACTGAATATGGTATCGAATTTAGTGCCCTGAGTCTAAAACTGTTGATTTGTAAGGGTTCAGCATTCAAAAGTTAAATCATGTTTTCAGATTGATGCCAATGGCACATGAAATTAAAAAGGAGACAAAATGGAATTTTGAGGCTCAATTCAATAAACATAATCACCTCTTTCTCTGGATTATGCAATTCAGATGATACCTGACCGTTAAAATACCTTTACGATACATTTTTTCAAATTCTTGGAATTTGGGGTGCCCTAACTTAAAGGCAATTACACAAAATAATGTGGAGATCAAAAATAGCTTCCTTAGATATGTATTTAAAATGCTGAAGAAATTAATCAGTTATCTTTTCATACTATATTCGGCTATTCATTATATTGATTTCTTACAAAACATTGCAATTTTAATGTTCCTTTGCGATATGAGCCTACACTTAGGCCTATATAGATTACGTTAGGGTAGTCTGGATCCGCTGACGATGATAGGGTTCTACAGAGAAGTCAGCGAAATTGAAAATGTTTACGACCACTGTGTGTTAAACTAAAGAAATGTTAAAATTATGCATACTTACAGGACATCCTGGCGTCAAGAGAAATATAAATATATCTAAATAAAATGAAAAAATAGTTATAGGAATCCCAGTAGTCAGTGCATTATGCATAGACCGTAAGGTACATTTGAACTAGCGTTAGTGTTGCGCACGCATGGTACGCCTAAATCGAATGTTTTGTAAACAAATGACCAGCGGCGCTACAGTACTCCTCTATCGCGGCATATTCTAATTCTCAGGCGTTTACACGCACGCACGCTTACTGTATATCGAAAACACTAAAGCAGCCTCCACAATGATCTGTTTCAATACAAATTAGTTCCGATTTTTAATATTATTTTTTAAAATCTGTTTTAGTCGTAAGTCGTATTTCATATGTTCATCATTTGTTTTGAGGCACAAAACGTGGACGTAGGCCTATAGCGCCATGATACATAGTGGCATATTGGCAAAGAAATTAATTCTTAAGCCTTTTCTCTGGGGGTTCTCATTTGGTCCGCCGCAGCGATTTACCATAAGTTTGTCCTTTTTGTGGTAGCTTATGTCAAAATTTTACGAAACAATTCACATTCTACATTCGACAGAAATGCTAAGTTTTAGTCAAATATTCTGATAATTAATTTGTTATCTTGATTTTTTCATGAAAGAAATAACATTACACGCACCATCAAATCCTGATTTGTGATAACGTCCCTTCTCTCATGTTTGCATGGTGGACGATGTATAGACTTTCCGTAAATCGTATGCGCCGCCGAGTGAAAAATCAAAACACCCGAACAAACGTATTTGGAATTAGTTTTTCTTACCATGCCATGGGTATATTAAAGATGCAAATAATCAAAACATGTATTTTCTAAAAGAATAAGTAACTTAAATATTGTACAAATCCTAAGCATGTAAGAACAGAGTATCGTTATTCAAACCAGTGTTTCATTGCATAAGCCTCAACGAATTAATAAATGCCTCGTTTCCTTTTCGATAATTTACTTAATATTTTGATACCTTTGTTAATAATTAATCTTATAATTTCTTATGTTCTAGATGTGTTACAGATAGGCCTAGACTAATGGTATTCAAAGAGAAAAACAATAACATGTCTGAAAGTTGTAATTATAAATAGTAAGTGGTAAACTCCTTATAATTAGATTAAAGCAGCTTACTGATTCTTATATCAAGGAAACTTTAGATACATAAACTGACAATGAAGCTTATTTCACCTTTCTGTTGAGGTGCTTGAAGGTGAATGAGATTTTGCACATTATGGGATCCCTATGGGAACTATTACATTGTTGTGATGGGAAAAGTCAAAGAAGAACTGCTATGAGGTCAAAGTTTAGACTTGTGGATGGGACATAAAGGATATAGCAGTGTAACTTGTGATATGCATGTAATATTTTAGCTTTTAAAAAAAGTCAAGAATCAAAGGCAGAATACTTGTTCTAAATGAAGAGATTTGAGCCAATATAAACATAAAAAGTACACGGCCGATTGTGATCCAAAGTGGTAGTATGGTATCCTGTAATGTGAAGTTGTGCCGTTCAGACGTTCGAGTACAAGTGTCAAGTGGTAGTTTGGTAATAACCTATTTTCACATATTTGCTGCAGTGTTTAAAAGGGTTGAATGGGGTTGTGCATATTATGGGGGCCTTATGCATACTATTGCATACTATTGCATTGCTGTGATGGGAAAACTCAAAGATGACTGTGATAAAGTCAACGTTTCAAGGCTGATATACAGAATGACCCATGATCATATGAAGGATATGTCATTGTTAAGTGACAAGTGGTGATGAGATCAGCAACTACGTGGATTGCATTCTTATTTTACATTTATATTAACAATACAATACAATGTATTACAGTGCTCTAGGTCATCTGGCTTTTGTCACAAACATAAACGATAGAATAAATGGTACATGATTGAGGTTCTTACAACAAAGAATAATCAAAGGGAAAAAAAAAACGGTTTGCTTCCATTGCGTGTAAAATAAAGTATAATAAGTGCAAAAAAAAGTATTTTGAACTAGCTGCTAATAAAGTATTACGTTTTGTTCTAGTTGCGGGTTGAAAGAAATATGTTGGGATAAATTTACAGCGGATTTCAGAAAGGGATCGACAAATTAGAAGAAAATGACATTCATCTCCAGCTTTTTTTAAATTGGAAACTTGACAAAACCTCTGTTCAAAAGTTATATTACAATAACGGTTTCCGTTGACTTTAATTTTAAGGCAAGCACATCTGATTTTAGAGACCAACTTTTTAGGCTTAAAAACATTACTGAATAATAGGTATGGCTCTATAACTTTCTGTTTTGAATTGTACATAACAAAGCAAAGAACTTCT
>JAIGNY010004190.1:95000-135000 GCA_020152595.1 Chiridota heheva | reverse complement strand
TATTATCGTAAAAATTCAATATGCAAATGTTACCTTAGTATTCATTGAGCATTCTGCAATAATGAAACTTTGCCATTTAAGCTGAAGCTTATCAATTGCTGAATGTCTGCCCTAGCGGTGAAAATATCCAACACTTTCTTTAGATCTCATTTTAGGACGGTAGACATGTTTATCTGTTTACAGGGCTCTTCTGGAATGAAATATCCCTATATGTACCTAATTACTTGCCTATATTAATTGGAATTGTAAATAGTGTAAGATAATTATAGAATTAATTATAAAATTGTAAAATAATGATATTAATGTAAATAGAAGAATTTACTAAAATCATCATGTCAAAATCTACAAAGATAAGTATTTGGGTTATCATCTCTGAACGGGCTGACATGTAGAGGAGGCATTTGCCCAAAAAATGGTGAAAATTTGTACAAATTTGTGGACGAAACCCCTGGTATGGGCGTAGAGGGCGAAGCTCCTGGAAGCTCTGAAGATTTCTTATTTCTTATGCTCCAACCTGCCGACTCGCTAAAATTCAATACAAAATTCAAAACTTTAATTAATGAAATGAAGACAAAGTTGTTTTGTTTTTAGTCTACTCAGATAATCAGTTAGGATACCGTACCTAAATAAACAGGCAAACAGAGGAGAAATTTCCTCCTAAAATTGATACAATTTTGGAATATTGTGGGGTTTACGGGAAAAATCCTAGTATGGGTCCACTTGGGCAAATTCGATGGAAGCTCTGAAGATTTCTTATTTTTGATGCCTTAAAATGGGTGAAAATCAACACAATGTTCTAAAATTTAATTGATGAAAAACAAATCATTTAAAAATTTCAAGATAAAATCTACTCAGTTAAGCATTTGGGTTGAAATTTCTTAAGAGGCAGAGGTGAAATTTTGAAGGCTCTGATAATTAAGAAAATCCGCGTAAAACTGTGGGTTTCATGGGCGAAGCCCCTGGTAGGGATCCAGTCAGAGGGAGGGGAGGGGAGTGGGACGAGAAGCCATCGGAAGCATTTTTAAAGACTTATTAAAGACTTATCGTTTGTAGTGCAAATTGACCCATATCCTCGGGGTTAAGGATTTTAGAATCAGCATCATAAGTGGAGATGATTCTGATATCTAAGACGATTCGGGAAGGATTCCAATATATTTTTAATATAAATAGTACTCCGACCAACCAGCCCTCCTCTGGCACTTTTTCAGAAATAAGTTTATCAAAGTCCCTCGCCGTCTCCCATTTTTTGGATGTTGACATTAAAATGTCAATATTCATGGTCTGGTCCCCGTCCCCCCCCCCCCTTCCCCCTTCCCCACCTTTTCTGCTGATCCCCCTAGAAAATAATGATAATGATTAAAGAAATATATATATATTTAATATATATTAACTTTGGAGGCTGGCTACGCTTCTGTATTCGACATGTACGCATTCTTGGCAAATTAAGATTGGTAACCCGAGAATCAGATTGTCAGCATTATGCCGAGTCGGGAGGACATGGTTTGGATATTCAGGTAAGTCGGGCATAATTCAGATATATCTCTGATTTAAACAGTACATCCGACATTTTGTACCTTTGTACGGTTGGCCGATCATCACCAACTAGGCTAATGCCTAAGCGTAACACTACAGTTATGCTTAACAAATTTGATAAGGCTAGGAAGTAATTCCCTGAAAATACCTTAGCGTTTTAATCTGTCTGTCATGCAGGTATAACTTCAGATAATGAGTTATAAACTCGTCGGCATGCCGATGTATTCAATACATGGTACCGTGCATGTACCGGTATCGCAACAAGTATATGTGTACGTACGTACGTATATAGCCTGTGCATCAAGGTTTATACATTTTTTCACACTTATCCATGGATGACATAATAATAATAATAATAATAATAATAATAATAATAATAATAATAATAATAATAATAATAATAATAATAATAATAATAATAATAATAATAATAATAATAATAATAATAATAATAATAATAATAATAATAATAATAATAATAATAATAATAATAATAATAATAATAATAATAATAATAATAATAATAATAATAAATATAATAATAATAAAAATAATAATAATAATAATAATAATAATAATAATAATAATAATAATAATAATAATAATAATAATAATAATAATAATAATAATAATAATAATAATAATAATAATGATAATAATAATAATAATAATAATAATAAATGATAATAAATAATAATAATAATAATAATAATAATAATAATAATAATAATAATAATAATAATAATAATAATAATAATAATAATAATAATAATAATAATAATAATAATAATAATAATAATAATAATAATAATAATAATAATAATAATAATAATAATAATAATAATAATAATAATAATAATAATAACAATAATAAAAATAAATGTTACTTAAATACGCCATTCACCAAAGTACCATGGCGCTTACAAAGTAAAATAAAGCAAAATAAAAAATATCAAAATAAGTGTGTCTTTAAGAGTTTTTTTAATACTGTGGTGGATGGAGAAGTTCTCATGTGGGTGGGTAAAGTGTTCCAGGATCTGGATGCAAGTATTTCCATTTTTTTGTCACCTATGGCAGAATTGGATATGGGTATGTGAAGTCGAGTGGAGTCATTACTTGATCTGAGTTCACGTGTGGGTTTCCTTATCTTGATCATATCCTTTCAATACCAAGGCGCCTCACCATTCAAGATTTTGTAGATAAAGAGTAGTGTTTTGTAGGTGACCCATTTTGATATTGGTAGCCAGTGTAGCTTGCTGATCAATGGACCTGGATCAGTTTGTCTGCCAACACCGAATATCAGACGCGCTGCTCTATTCTGGAGACGCTGCAATCTTTTCAAGTCTCTACGAGACATAACAGTAAAAAGTGAGCTGCAGTAGTCCATCCTGGATGTGATTAAAGCACAAACTAGGTGGTGGCATGTATTTGTGTCGCTAAATCTTCGAATACGCCAGAGGTTTCTGATGTGGTAAATTATTGACCGACGTAGAACGTCAACATGGCTGGATAAGGAAAGCGAAGAACTGAAAGTGACACCAAGGTTACGGATTGATTTGGACGGTTTGTTACTGCTTAACCCAAAAGTGATCTCCAACTCAGGTAGTATTCTAAGAAGATGAGGTGAACCAGCTATGAAAAATTCAGTTTTATTATCATTTAATTTGAAATAATTGACTTTCATCCATATCCTCATTTCAGTAATACAGGAGGATAACTTTGTCATAGCATTTTCTACGTCGCTGGTGTTGCGAGGGTTGCAGGAGACATATAACTGTGAATCGTCAGCATACATATGATAACTCACTCCATGTTGTTTTGCAATGTCACCCAGTGGTGCAGTGTAAACCGGAAACAGCAAGGGTCCCAACATGGAACCTTGACGGAGTCCATAGTTATGTGTTTTTGGTCATAATAACTCATTAGAGACACTCACAGAGCTCTTCCATCCTGTAAGGTAGGTCGAGAACCACGTAAGTGCAAGTCCCGTTACTTTGGAGCGTTTCTCAAGACGAATAAGTAGGGTAGCATGGTCTACAGTATCAAATGCAGAGGTAAGGTCCAAAAAGACCATTAAAACAACTCTTTTTTAATCCACTTCTCGTAAAATGTCGTTCTGAATTTTTAAAAGAGCTGTCTCCGTGCCATATTTAGCACGGTATGCTGATTGTAGAGGATCCATCAGATTATTGTCATTGAGGTGGTTGATGAATTGAGTGACCACACATTTTTCAATTACCTTTGCATTAAACGCCAAATTGCTAACTGGCCGATAATTCTTTAGATCCTCCTTATCTAAAGTTGGCTTTTTAGGCAAAGGTTTGATGATAGCAAAATGTGCATCATCAGGAAAGACTCCTGTATCAAGTGAAGCGTTGACATTATTGGTTAAGGTTGGTAGATAATGAGCTATGTGTATCTTCAATGACCAAGTTGGTTGAGGGTCAAGAGTGAGCATGATGCATTAGACATGAGTAAAATAAGTTTATGGACGTCCATTTGAGTCATTTGGTTAGATTCAGGAAAAATTGAACAATCGTAAGGAGGAATATCAAGTGCATGAGGGTCCAGTGTCACGTTGGAATTATTCATATCTAAACAAATATCTTCAACCTTGTCCGAAAAGAAATCAGCAAAGCAGTCACTTAACTTATGGACTCGATGTGATTGGGAAAGAATTTTATTTGGTTGTTTAAAAGGGAGTTCGCGATCTGAATGACAGTTTTGTTGTCGGCATTGTTAAGTTTGCTAGCTTAATGTAACTGCTTTGAATGTATAATTTTAAAAACCAGAAGTTTATTAGCAGAGACAAATGCTTGGCGATCAGCTTTAGAGCGAGTCTTCCTCCATTTACGTTCTGCCCGTCGCTTCTCCTGGCGGACTTGATGGATGGTTTTATTGTACCGAGGCATACGCCTCCTAATAAGGCGAGTGCGTGTTACTTTGGGCGCAAATTCATCCAAAACTTTAGTAACAATTGTGTTATGCCAACAAAGAAGTTCATTTGGGCAGTTGGTTTTTGGAACTGGGTCCAAACTCCTCTCTAATGCAAGTGAAAACAAGTCGTTTTCAATATCTTTATAATTTCTGACTGTAGTTGTAGTCCTGCATGGAGGAGCTTTTAGTGTGTTCAGAGAGAAACACACCATGTGGTGATCAGATACTAAATTATCAAAAACATCACAATGGCTAATCAAATCACTGCCCTCATTGGTTATAACATGATCCAAAATATGCCCATTAATATGAGTTGATAAAGTCACATGTTGGTATAAATGTGAAGATAAAATAATTTCAGCAAATTGTTTAACATCCGACCTAGCTTGGTTATCCCAGTAGAAATTGAAATCACCCACTATCAGTAATTTACCAGGCAAGATAGCTGCATTATCCAAGAAGCTATCCAGTTTAGATAAAAAGTCAGTTGCTTTAAAGCCATTAGCCAGGGAGGGGGTGGTCTGTAAATTACAACAAGATTTAAGTTTCTAGTATTGTTTGTGATACAAGCAGATTCAAATGAAACTAGTTCTAAGGAATAAGTTGAGTGAATTCTTGGAGATCACAGCTAATCCACCTCCAGACCGACCAGTTGATCGTGGCATATTAAGAAATGAGTAACCAGGGGGTGTACATTCGTCTATAACAACCCCATCATCATCGCGAAGCCAAGACTCAGTTATTATCATGGCATCAATGCCATGCTCAACAATACAATCACAGATGTATGTAGCTTTGTTCCTAATCGATTGTCCATTCCACTGGCAGAATTTAAGATCTACATTAGTACTTACAAACTCTGGAATGGGCTTAAGATTAGATAGATTAGCTCTGTTTTCCACGCTTTGTTGGTTTTGCAGTGCAAATTCCCAGGCTTTTGATTGTGTAATACACATCCCTATCAATCCTCTGGGTAGCATAACTTTTAAGCTGCAAACGTTGCTCCTTTGAATATCTGAGATTAGGCATTGTTAAAATCCCTAACAAAAGTCTAAGTGCACTTCCAGAGAAAAGGATTTGCGCCATGAGTGATGACCAAAGTTCAATATTGATTTTTTGGCTTTTAGTCTCAAATTGTGACCAGCATAGACTCAGATAAAGCATACAAATCATAAAAAGTGTCCAAATAAATCGAGCTGTAACAAATCCTCATCACTAGAAAACCTGTTCCACCAAAGTCACCATAGTATCCACTTTCTCCTGTTAAAAACTCATATCAGTTAAAGACCTCAAAAATGATGTAATTCAGCAATATTGGCAGAGCTCTTGAAGTGTGCAACCGAAGCGCAACACAGCTCATACATTCTATATTTCATCGAAACGATAAGTTAGTTGTTAAATTAATGACCTATGAAAAAATATTTGTTTATTGTATTAAAAGACACAAAAAGTAACAATACAACTAAATTCAATGTAACAAGATAATAAACCAACAATTTGAGTAAAATACTTGATTTAAACATTTTTTCTTCAATTTTTCAAATGCTTGACTCTGTGCTGCCCTCACTTGAAACCACATAGGTCGATGACTTCAAAAAGCATTACGATTTCGTAACACTACAAGCATATGATTTAGCATCTGTAGAATATAAAAATTCCAGTATCTGAGAAATTCAGAAAACCCACAACTGGGTGCCATGACACCCCTACATATAGTCGGGAAGCCAAGGAAACCAGAGTCACCAAAACCATTTATCATGCTCATTCTTTCGGGAATATGTTGTATGAACGGGAAGAAAGCTCAACATTTTTAATGTAAATCTATACGAATCTCTCCTAAATTTCAGTAACTGAAAATTTATAGACTTTTTCTTCCTGCTAAATCTTGATAGACGTTAAGATGGAAATTTAAAATCTCTTTTGTCATATTCAACTGCTCTCATTCGGTGATGAAGATTTGAAAAACAAGGTAAGAAAAAGACATTCGTAGGTTTTTTCTACTTGTGCTGTCACAAATTTGCATCAAATTTGCATAATTTAATATGGTAAGCCTCTAAAATTCAAAATGCTTTAAAATGGTCAGTTCTTAACAGATTTGTGATGATTTGATTGGCTATTTTCACCGTTAGGCCTAAGGCATATTTTTTGCAGTTGGGCTATATGTCCATATATATTTAACAGTTCAGCAGCATGCCTATTAACGGGAACATAAATGTTCCTATTATTGGGAACATTTTGGTACATGAAAGCCGCCATTTTGTGATATTTCCCATGATCCTAACGTTAAAGCCTTATGCAATACTTTATTTTTCAAATTTAAAATACGTCTTGGAAAAATATCTATGCTAGTGGAAACTTAAAACTTATAGAAATACCTTCCTTTGTCACGGCTAAAACATTTCTACTCCCATTTAATATGGGCACCACGCCGTTTTCAAAATATTAGATATAATAAACAATAGAGCTAGGATTATAGACGCGTAACAGCCATTTTGAAAATTCAAATGTTTTTCAAATCAATGATTTTTAATATTCAAAATACATCAATTAGAAACTTTGCCATTTTTTTGCAACAATTAAACAATATGCCTGCGCGACTTCAATATGCTCGTGTGTTATATATGTTCCTATCAATAGGCACGCTTTCGGACTGTTTAAAGAAAATATTTGATTATGTACAATTTCACTGACAAATCACTTTTTGTCAATACAATTGTCAATGAATGAAAAGAATGGGTCCGTATTAGTGCATTAGTGGTGCATCCACCTGTACGTGAACGGATAATCAAAGTTAATACATGCATTTTATAATCAGAACGTGTCGATAATTTGACAAAACAAGTAATACACTTTCGGAGCCTGGCGTCTGCAATAATATTAAAGGACGATGTGGAGTATGTTTTTACCTTGATATATCTATATGTATATATATATATATATATATATATATATATATATATATATATATATATATATATATATATATATATATATATATATATATATATATATATATATATATATATATATATATATATATATATATATATATATATATATATATATATATATATATATATGTATATATATATATATATATATATATATATATATATATATATATATATATATATATATATATATATATATATATATATATATATATATATATATATATATATATATATATATATATATATATGTATGTATATTGGGTCTTATTGATATACTTTGCAACAAATTCGGTTCACTTTCTTTAATCAGGGGCAGAACAACCCATAAATGATTTGCATGTAAATTGACAGAGAGTCCGTACAATAAAGGTTCTTAAGCGTAATAAAAGTGCCTTCACCATAATATGATAAGAATTCATAGTTCACATATTTCACATATTGATATTATATTTCACCTCTTCTTCTGCCTACCTCGACGGGCTGACAAAAATTGTTTATGTCATTTTTCGGAAAATATAGAAATGTACAAAGTATGTGCGTGGGAAAGGATTTTTCTAGTCATATCTAGTCATTAATCATATAAATATTCGTTTTAATATTAAGGTCTCAAGATAAAAACCCGTTAAACTGCCGACTTGGATGGATTTTTGCCCGATTTTTTTTTCATGGGTTAAGGACAATGTCTTAAGATTATTTTTTCGTGGATTTTCTGATATGAATTAAATTGTATGCTATATCTCGTTTGTGCTGGTAATCTCATATTCATAAAAAATGGGGATGAAAACGCGCGAAACGAAAACACCAGTAAGCATGTACGCAAATGTAATTAACCAAAACATGGTGCCGTGAATGTAGTTTTCCGCTGGCGTTCCCTAGACGGTAACAGCTGATATAAAACTCGCTACTAAAGATATCAAAACTGGTATTGGATGCATTTTACGGTCAGCTAAAAAAAAAAAAAAATCGGATGTTTTTTATTGTCCTCCCGCTAAAACATGGTTTAAATACATGTTCCAGCCGACACTGATAGCGTAGCACCACGTGCTACATAATCCCAACCTTGAAAAGTTTCCAGTCCCCTCCTGTCAACATTTTGAAATCTGAAGTAATTTATTAATGTACACTTTACAGCTTCACTCGACCTTTGATAAAAGCGTATTAATCTTATAGTAGTCCGTGAAACACTTAATACAAATTAAGGGCTTCTTTACGCGATGCTTAAGCATGTCGTCTGAAATTTCAAAGTCAAAATCAATTATACTACACGGCATCTGATTGATAAGGCACATTTTGATAATACCTTCACCCTTTTAGATAATCTATTGTTTTGATTGAATTGGTGGAGACGAAATGTAAATAACAAGTGAGCCTTGTTTACTTACTAATCACAGAGATTTAAATATATGATATGACCGGTATGTACATGCAAATTGTATAGATCAATTCACATTAAATTAAAGCCGACATCAGAGATTTAGAAAATAATGAAACATAAAAAATAATTATAAAAAAAACGTATTCATTAATCTTACGAACGGGCAGGGGAAGGAAGTTTAAGATTGCGCAGAAAGCATAATCGTTATACACTTATATAAAATAGAGGAGGACAATTAAAAGTCAAGAAAATAAAGAAAACTGAGTCAATCCCCTTTGCAGCAAAACCTACTATGCGCCATTTTCCATAATACCTGTGATTCTAAACAAAAACCATAATTGTCATGGAAAGACCTTTATTTTGAGTATCACCCAGATCCTTCAAGCTAAGAGACCAAATCGGAGCCGCTAATTAGTAACATCACCGATAATGCACCATTTTGTCTACACAAACCAAACAGGTAACCTTAAGTGCTTATAGAAAATTGAATACCAATTGTAAAATGGTGATTTATTCTTGATCTGATACAAAAGCTATGAAAAATCACCACTTATCCATCTAATACAGGAAAAAATAGAAATTATCACTGATTATATGGCTAGATGGCGTATTATTGACCAAAGTACTCTACTTTAGAGTCCAGTAGGAAATTAGGTGATCTAGACTATTTTAAATCTGGATAGGCAATTTCCGGAAAAGAAAATTAAAAAATGCCACATGGCCGTAATTTACCAGTGCATAAAGCCAATCGTATACTGTGAAATCGTATCGACCAATCTTTCAAACACACGTATCACTCATACGTTATACATGATGGTATTACGCGCGTGCATTCATTTAAAGTCACAACTTTCCCTCAAACAACTGCAGATGATTGATTAAATAACAAAAAGATAAATCCCCCAGCAGTTAATTGGTCGGATTACTGAAGAAATCATATTCGGCTTTATTCGATTTAAAAAGTTGTATTATTGCATCTTGTCCTGGAATTGTTCTGTATGAAACAAATTTCATGTTACATTTATAAGTAATTTTTGGTTCCGATACTATAAGTATCAGGAACCTATCTAGTCGTCTGCCAAAATGTATGTATGTATGTCTGTGCTTGTAAACACGATATCTTCTGAACCATATA
This sequence comes from Chiridota heheva, assembly GCA_020152595.1. NCBI lineage: Eukaryota > Metazoa > Echinodermata > Holothuroidea > Apodida > Chiridotidae > Chiridota > Chiridota heheva. The sequence goes on along the minus strand of JAIGNY010004190.1, from coordinate 125,066 downwards.
TCAGTGGCATGTTATATTTGGCACATAGATGCATCATGATCCATGTTGTTTGTAATGAGTGGGCGTGGCAAAATGTAAAATCTTCAAATGCTCAAAGTTAGATAACCATATATCTGTTTTGTATCTTCTTTGGCATAGATGAGGTGTTAGGGTTGTGTAGATGCCCATCTTATACAAATGTTCAAAATCACTAATCTGCGGCGCATAATGTGGTTTTACTGACAACAGCTTGTAAACGTGGTATCTGGTGAACCATACATCATCCATACGTCAAATTTGCCACATTGATTAATCATGACTCAAAGATGGTCCATATTGTTTCTGATGCCGATATCATACATATTGATAAGGCTTAGTACAAAAATGTTGAACTTTTCAATTCTTTACAAATGCATGCCAGTTTTGCTTTTTATGTGGCATGCTTATATCGTGAGACAGTGTGCATATTCCTTTGTTCTTAAAATGTCATATTTAACTAATTTTGAAATTGAAAATATATATCTTGAGTCCACCCACAACCTGAAAATTTCTTTTAGATTATTCTCGTTTACACTGAAAAATAAGCCTGAAGAAAAAAAAAAGGTTTCGCAAAACTTAGATGGAAGAAACAGAATCTTGCCCTCATGTTTACCAACAATGGTTCGATAAACATTTCAAAAACTTTAATCTTCAATGAATTAAATTAGGTTCAGATATAGTAGGAAGGGTTAGCCTTACGCAATCCAAGCATTTCTATTTTAGAGCGATAGAATCAAAACTGGTTAGGAACGTGGTGGGAATTTTTCATGAAAAGCTTCAGGATGTAGACATAAAGTGCCAAATGTCTTCCAAACGAGAAACACAAAAGAACACAACTTTTTTGATTGCTATAAATAGGTATGCTCCCGGACAGTCTACTAGGACAATCATCATTTACAGAAATCATACGTGTTCACACTTTTTGTTTTCCCAATCGAATGACAGGCAGTAAGCGTATGATAGATCGCACAGATCAAGCTTGTATTTGAACGTTGATTTTTATCGTAGACCTGACCTTACATCAGATGCGAATGTCAACAAGGTACGATTGATTATAACTTGCGGTTTGGTATATCTTTATAATGCAAACAGGACTTACGAATTGGAATTCAAAACCATTAAATTGTTTCCTTGGGCATTAACGCCAAGTTGCGGACTGTTCCTCATGTGAATTATTTATGTAGTGTTTAAAAAAAGACCTTTGTTGTGTTTTTCCCCGTTAGTGTCTTTTATTCTCTGTTTTATCGTTTTGAATTTTCCTGAACTTTGATTGGATCATTATTTGAGCTTAACAAATCAAGGCAAGTTTTAAACCTATTTTGAGCTGTGAGTGTGCTGTGATGTGTTATATAACAATTCATCATATGTTTAATTACCACTGTTGAAGCAAAAGTCAAAGCAATTTTCAAGTTTACATTAATAGATTTTGATATTGTGTTGTACTCTTTTAAATTCGAAGTCACGCGGATGTAACACTGACGATAAAGTATATTACTCTGAAATCCAAGTTGCGTGCCACTTGCAACCTTTAATCCCTAAAGATTGTTAAATTATTCATCAGGACAGTACCGATCTAGAAGCAAATATAATTTAGTACAAAAAAATGTGCTGATATGTTATTCCTACCAAGAGATATTGAAGTTTTAAGGTTCACAAAAAAATCCAATAAACGAATGGAAAAAGGCTCAGTATGACACCACAGCAGCACATCCCCACACAAAGTTGATGTATTTTATTTAAATTTATCATCTTTTCTTTCATTAGTAAAATCTGCTAAAAAAATAATTGATGAAAGTTAGGTATTTATATACATTGCCAAATATATTCTACTTCAATAACATCTGGAAAATTGTTTCTATTCATATAGAAAGAAGCAATTAACGTTCAAAGAAATACATAAACATTTGCAATGGAATTGCCTCTATGACATTATCAAACACGAATTCATCATACTGTACAAAAACTTTAAAATGCAATTGAGAAATCTTTAAAAATGCATATTTCCAGAACGGAATATCATATCAGCCTGATTTTTGTACCAAATTGGCTCTAAAAGTATGCTCTTTCAAATATTTTTTTTGCAGAAACAATGGGAATATTCATTTATACACAATATTGTGAACACTATCATGCGTGGATTCACAGAGGGTAGCAAAAGCAAATCGAAGCTTTGCATTGCTCACCAGCTTAAGTTTCGTAATACTTTCGTATTTATAAAGGAAAACGAGATCAAACGTGGGGGGGGGGCAATTCTCTAGAGACCATAGCAACGTTTATGATCTAAATGGAGAGGTATAACATTTTTCTAACACCAATATGTACCAGTAGTTATCAAAGATTCATAAACAGTAAAGTGTTATAACTTAGCAGACAACTAAGGTCAATGAATATTTGAAAAATACACCAAAAGGACATCTGGAGTATATTTTACCGTTGATTCCAATAAGATTTCAGCCTAATAGATATTCCATGCTTTGAACAGTAAACGCTCCCAATTTGATAGATTTACAGTTATTTGAATTGAAGAGAATCATCCGTATGATAACTATAGATACAATTCGAAAAGTTCGTTTTTACAATTCATCTTACCAGCAAATTTAGCGGTGGTATCTCTTAGATTGATATGTTTATGATAGTCCAGTTCTACTATTTCATGCAAATCTAAATGCATGGCCGGTGTCACAGTGAATTCGTACCCTCCAGAGAAAAATGACCCTAACGTCCAAAATCACTAGTGAATTCGGACCCTAGGGGTCAAAATTCACTAGGGATTTTGGACCCTACCCTTTTATCATAGTGTTAAATGACCCACATCACTATTTGAAGCGTGTACACATGACTTCGGCTTTTGTAGTGGCGCTACATTGGAACGTTAACGGGTATTTTCTCTTTGTTAATAGTAGATATACGCCACCAAAAGGGGTACTAAAACAATCGTGAATTTTATCAAAATCTATCAAAGGAACCCAAAAGGACGTTACCAGCATGCAGAGTTTCCATGATGTAGAGTTTTCTTGGCTTGTCTTCGACAACTTGAACCCCTCCTTTCTTGAAAAAGAGGCCTTCCACATCAGGCTTAAAAAAATATTTCTTACAAAGTCTTCTAAAATATATGCTTTGTCCTCTTTTGAGACCGAGGAGGGATAATTCCCCGATCCCAAGAATTCCTAAATCTTTGGTAAGTCGTCCACTGCTGTCGTCGCGATCACTTAAAAATTAATCGAGAATTTCAAGCTACTATTTTGGCTTTGTTGACACTCGCTTTAAAAAGCATGCAAATGTACGGGAAAAAAACTATATCTAAGGGCAAAACTGATTCTCTGCCACTGACATTCATAAGCACTCTTATCATAGTGAATTTTGACCGTACGGTCAGAATTCACTACGTGAATTTAGACCCTAGGTCATTTTCAAGGACGGTCCAAATTCACTGTGACACCGGCACAACTCTAGTTTGATAAAAAAGACATACACTTCTGCAAAATAGATTCTGAAGGGTTATATTGTGTTGTAAAAGCAGTTGCGTATTGTTTGTTTATAAAATGCATGTAACCCAGCAAACTCAAAACGTTTTTATAATAGTTTGTATTATAATGTAAAAATAATATCAAACTGTGATGTAACAAAAACATTATTATAACATTTTTCATATATTAATATGCAAAAATGTTTTTGTTATATCATATTAAAATTTTTTAAAACGTTTGAAAAATGTTATAAAGTCATTTTTATGACACCACAAAATGATATTATAAAAACATTTTTACAATTTTGAAAAAATGTTTTCATGATGTTTTTAAAACATTAATGTGTTTGCTGGGAAGTCAAGTGAGACTTGAATCCAGTCCCGCTTTCATGTATAAAATTGAGAGCGTGCGGTTAGAATTGAAAAACTTGAAATATCTGGATTTAATCAAAGGGATCAAGTTGTATTGTAATTAAACTGTTACTGCCGACACGAATTTTATTATTTTTTTTTTTTTTTTATGTCAGATTGAAAAAATTCAAGTTCACTTCGGAAAGGTTTTGAAGTAATTTTCTTGAAAATACTACTTCGAAATGTCGACAGGGGGAGATGTTGGTACTTTCAGTACATGGGACTATGTCGTCTTTGGTTCTGTGCTAAGCGTCTCATCGGGAATAGGAATCTACCATGCATTTACCGGAGGCAAGCAAAGAACGACAGAAGAATTTCTTTTGGCCGACAGAAAGATGGGCGCATTCCCCGTGGCATTGTCGCTTGTTGCAAGCTTTATATCCGCCATTACCGTCTTGGGAACACCAGCCGAAACTTACATCAATGGAACAATGTACTGGCTCTTTGCTTTTGCGTACATAATAACAGGGATAGCTACCGTTAGGTTATTCATTCCTGTGTTCTATAGATATAAAATCACCAGTACTAACGAGGTAAGTTTTCTCTCTTCATTGTATTGGGAATATTGTTTGAATCAACAGGTCTCCCAGCAAAAATCTAATGGCATTGTACACACTTCTAGAATACCATCTAAAGGAGTAACACAGCTGGAAACTATCAAGACTCACAAACATGATAATCGAGTGGTATGACTGATAAACTCAAGGCTAAATATGAATATTAATTCATTTGAGAGATTTACAACTGTATAATTGCATGCAAAATGAATCACCAAATTCAAATACCACTAGTCTACTTCCCTTTAAAGTGGGCATTGATATTGTTAAATTAGCTTTGAAGTGCCAAAAACATTATAATGTTTGTTTTTGATTGCCAAGAAATAACGTAAAAAATGTGTGATATATGTAAAATGTGTAATGGACTTCTTTAAACATCCTCTTCAAATGCAGTGATTAATTGTTTTGAGCAACAAAAAAACAAAACAAGTACTGCAAAGCTGCAACAACTATATGTCTTTAAAGTTTTTGCAGTATCTTCTTCCATTTATTTCATAATGTTGCTTCCCTCCAACCAGAAAGTTCCAACTATTTAAGCCAAGCTTCCGCTCTGATTTTACCTTCCCAAATTGCTTTGAGTTGCCATCTTTTCCTGTTTACCTCCAGGGCAACAGTGAAATTTTCTATCATGATTGAAGATGTCATATATTGAAAACTGAAACGAAATATTCCAGGAGGCAACATACCAAATGTTGAATTCTAAGTGTGAAATCCAACTGAATTCCTTTGAGGAAAAATGTTTAATATTTTGCTAAGTTGAAGAATATTCACTTATAACGTTTTGCTCGGCCAAAAAATGAGGGTCTTTTATTGAGTTCCAAAATAATCCAGGGCGTGTCTTGTGCAGGCTATATATATACACAAACAATCACACAGTCTCTCTTAATTTTAATATTCATAAAACATGCACATAGGCCTAGGTGTGTAGGGTAATCGGCCGGTTATTAAGACTTACCAAATGTACAAGAAGTTATTTCGTTATTATTTTTTCTTGTAAACGTGGTCACCCAATAAACTTTATTTGGAGTTGACGTCCGTTTTCATAGTTGGAGCGCATTTCAATGGTTATTTGGTAATAATTCAGCAACGAGTTCTTACTACGAGTCCTACTGGTGTCGTTAGGCAGGTGTAACATTAGGACATGACATTTTGAAATGGGGTGTATTATTACATTATCGTTACAGTCCGATTCTCAATAGTCATACGATATTTGCCAAAGCCTCTTAGGCATAGTATATTTTATCTACAGAAAAATATCAAGCTTTAAGTTTAACGTAGGTCCAATAACTTTGTTGCTATCGTACGTATTGTGTCAAGGCCTAACGTGTGCAGAAGTCACACTCACACACACACACACACACACACTCACACACATTGAACATACGAGAGCATTTGGCGAGTGAACAAACTTCCATTGAGATTAAATCCATGAAAAAACAGATCGCAAGATATGATTAGATGTGCACGAAATACCCACAAATTATTACCAAAAAGACACATATACACGGACTTTAGGAGATGATCAACAAATAGAAATGTAAGAACATTTTGAAATCGTCTCTTTCATTTCTTACTTTTCAGTACCTTGAAAGACGATTCAACAAGACAGTTCGTCGTCTTGGGTTGATTGCTTACTATGCAGAGATGGTAATTATTCTAAAAACATGTTCTCTTATCCTAATTTATTAAGAAAACTTCAAGAAAACATCAATGGGGCGAATCGTGAATCATAAATTTTATGTAGATATCACAGTTGAAGCCATTAGGATCATACGGCCGGTACTTATTTGCATGGCGAAAGCGAGTGGGAGCACATGACTTCCCCTAGACGGAACGCCAGTCCATCGCAGATTAAGTCCTCAGCAATGTAGGTACTCATTATACAGCTAATTGTCCTCGATTAAGTAGAATTAAGTGTCTTGCTGAAGGACACAATGCAGTGCTTGCGACGGGAATCAAACCCGGTATATTTTGAATTCGAGCATGACTCTTTTAGCCACTGTACATCTTAATCAGAGTTTGTTTTTTAATAAAATAAGAAACAGCTTCAAATATATTATTTCTATTTTGAAAAAATATATTACAAATACTATTCGGTCAAGAAACTGCAATCCTGTCATAACATTTCTTATATGATAGAAAGTAAGAGAAAATCATACCCAATTGAATTACAAACTAACAGTGCTATGCAAGAATTCAGTAAAAATGAAAACAAAAGCATGATTACAATGGAGTACTACTTCAATAATTCATGTTACGGGTAACTGAGATCTATTATTTTGTTCCGTAGATTCTTTATCTTGGGATCGTCATATACGCACCAGCTATTGCGCTTAACGCAGGTTAGTGTACAATAACTCATTTTTTAGCAGGACTGTAGCAAGATAATATGTTCAAAATAAACATCATATTTAGTTAAACGACAAATGAAATGTAACCATTGGACCTTCAAAGTGTAAGGCCATGGTAATTTCTCGAAAGAAGGAACCTACCAAGCCTAATTTGTAATTTGGAAACTGAAAGTTAGACAATCAAGAAAGAGCTTGACATTCTCGGTGTTACAATAGCTGGTCAAGGATGTTTTTTTTAAAAAACAGAGCCAAAACGTTGGTTTTTCTAACATTGAATACTCATTCGGATTAAAGGGCGTTTCAACTGATTCATGACAACTCTGAGCTAAAATAAAATAGGTTGAAAATGTGCCCCACAAAATATTTTTTATAGGCTATGCACACAATTTTATTCCATAAAACATTGTATTGGATTTTGAAAAATGGTTAAATACGTATAATCGATATCAAATATCAACATTTATTATTTAATATCAAACATATTATTGAGTTTAATTTAGATTTCAGCAATGGATTTTAAATTCATTAATACAGTGACAGGTTTGAGCGTCTTGGGGTCTGTTTTGGCTGTTGGAATTGTATGCACATTTTACACAACTATAGTAAGTATATGCAGTTCTAACTTAATGTCTGACACAGATTTTTCCTGTAGCTTCTTAAGCTTCTACTTTTGAAAATGAATACCAACTTTAATATTTGAGTAATACGTGTATATTGCTAAAATTTAAAGTCCCTCAGGCTAGATTAATTGTCCATATTATTAATTGTTTCTTGCTTCAAAACCAAATTAATAATAGTTAGCCCATGGACCATAGTATTAAAATGGTACTGTCAAGAAATCAAGATGTCGCTTACAGACCAGTTTAAAGATATGCATTCTCATTTCAGAAGGCTTTTGATTCTCATGTAAGTTTTGAAAGACAAGAAAACTAGAAAACTGAAATAAGTATCCATAAAACCCTTTACTTTTGCATACGTTTAATTACAAACTATGCGGTTTTCGCCAACCGGTCAGCACGTATGCCTGAGTTGACACATTTCAAGATATTGTCCCTACAACACTGCTGTTTGCCAGTAACAGACTGTAAAGTCTTGAGTTTGTTTGAGAAAACAATTACTCGCATTTCATTAACACAGGGCAGCGATCCCATTGTATAGAGGAAGGTATGTCTTTGATCTTCGAGTATGCTTTGATGACGGAGACGAATGAAATGATGCCCACCTGAACACTTTCATCGAAAACAAAATGTTAGATATAAATCTTACCTTGAAAAAAAAATGAAAGCTGGAATAACGGCCTTTAAAAACCACCAAAAGACCAACAGAGACAAAGAAATAAAGAAAAAGTTATAGGCAATATTCTACACAGGTTTATAATTACCAGCTACATCAGCTGTATTGTTCCGTTGTCCTTACAATTCACTTAGTAAGCCTTTTGGTTTTGCTGTTTGGATTTACCTGTTGTTTAGGAATTCATTTATCACTTCGGGAGATCTCCAAAAAGTTAAAATCTCCAAAAAGTTGGAGATAGCAGTTTTGTGTTCCAGTTACTTGAACCCATAATTAACGCAATTTTCCTTTAATCTTCATCTAAAAATACACAGAAGCCTAATGAGTGGTCTCTATATTTTTTCCACTTGATTGCAAGTAATCGAAGAATTCAGGTAAAGATCAGAATTTTCCGAGCGAATATCTCAAAATCTAAACAGTGAAATTCCTTGAAGCAACAAATTTGTATTAATTTACTCTTAAAGTAAATGAATACTCATATCCCACGTGGTACCGAAGCCTCGATTCAATTCCCAAACGTTTTTATGTTTGACGCACACACTAAGTCAACGGGAGCGCATGAGGGCATTATGGTTAATACCACGTGATGGAGGCCTCCATAGCTTTTCCTCCAACTTCTTGGAGATATTTTATCTCCAACTTTTTGGAGAGATCTCGGACTGTTTATCAGTAAATTGACAATAAAACAGATTTGAAACTTTAACGTTTGACAGACTTTACTAGCATGTCTTAATGTTTTGCAGGGAGGAATGAAGGCTGTATTGTGGACCGACGTTTTTCAAGTTTTCATTATTTTTTCTGGATTTTTCGCGGTCATAATAGAGGGCAGCATACGCCTTGGTGGTTTAAATGAGGCATGGAGAATAGCAGACGAAGGTGGACGTATTGACTTTTGGAAGTAAGAGTTGAAATCATGTTAAACTTTCTTCAAAATCATACGATAAGGAGCTAAGTTGTTTTGGAGCAAAACATAGCTTGTCCAAATATATACCAATCAATTTTAAACGCTTGATTGTCATTAGGTTTTTTTTTAATCTTCCAGTTATGCTTGTTTCTTTTTCTTTTGTGCTATTTATAGTTTTTGACCTTTTTCAAAGCGCAATCTATCTTTTAATTCCAACATTATACTTGTTTGTTTTTTAGTTGGGAGGCGTATTGATCCATACTCTAAACATTTCGTTTGAATTTATTTACAAAGAAATAATGTGTTTAATAAAAATATGAGTATTAATCAATTTTCTACTCCTTTGTTTTTCAGTTTTAATCCTAACCTGGTATAAGGCATACTTTTTGGTCAGTTACGATAGGTGGAGCTTTTATTTGGACGTCTACTTACGGAGTAAACCAAGCACAGGTACAGCGATACCTATCGTGTAAGACAGAAAAGACGGCAATAACGTGAGTTATTTTATAAAGTTTTGATGCTATCACTTTTTTCATCTTGAATTTTGTTTCATATAAGTAACGTATAATTTTTGCTGCTTATAAACCCCACCTTATTCAACCATTAAATTGCTTGTTACCAATTTCCTCTGTCCCTATCAGTATTCCCTTTCCTATATTCGTGGTCTATAATAATGTAAGAAGTTTCTTTCTTAGGTGAATCTCAGAAACAATTTGCCTCTGACTGTCGATAGGAATTCTTTTCGCTAAACAATCTTTTTCAGTTGTATGGCTCCTTAACAGACAATATTTAGATTGGAACTATGATATTCTGATCAGATTTGTTATTGAACATTTCAGAGCTCTCTCCACAGCTGCGTAGACTGGTTCTTGTTGGTTCTTGTTGTAAGTATCGCATGTTTATCTGTCGGGGTGATGTATGCATATAACTCTGACTGTGATCCATATACAATGGTATATGTGTCTTGCTTAAATATAACGAAATTTTGAAGAAAAAAACAAAACATGTTCGAACATTTGTTAATACATGAACATTTCTGGAATCAAAAAAGGGATTTCTGACATTAGTACTATATATTAGTAGTATATTAGTACTATATATATATATATATATATATATATATATATATATATATATATATATATATATATATATATATATATATATATATAAACAACGTGATATACAAAATATCACCTATGTCAGTTGTATCTTTCCTAAAAATGACAATAATATATATAATAATATATATATATATATATATATATATATATATATATATATATATATTTATATATATCAAACAACGTGATATAATAAATATCACATTTGTCAGTTGTATCGCTCCTAAAATTACAATAAGCAGGTTGTAATTATGATTCCATGCATTTCAGGGCTCTCTCAATTGCCGTATGTGGAATGGTTCTTGTTGTAAGCAGTGCATGTTTATCTGGCGTGGTGATGTACGCATATTATGCTGATTGTGACCCGTATACAATGGGATATGTGTCGAAATACGATCAAGTAAGTAAACACGTTTTATTTAGTTACTTACAGTCAGCATTGATTTGATTTCAAAAAATATTTATTTAAGTTTTCTCTTCTCAAAATTTTAAACGATGTGTATATACAAAAAATATAATAAAACGAGACACTTGAGAGGATGCACAAGAATCTACGGAGCTAGCTTTTTGACATGTGTTGTCCTTTACAAAATAGAAATAGCAATAGTAAGACAAAACAAAACCACTAAATCATAAAACAACTATTAAATAAACAAAACAAATTATAGAGATCAAATATGTTTCAGTATCCTCTTCTGTATTGGAAAAGCAGCAGGTAGCTCAGTTGGAAGAGCACACGACTGAGATGTTGGACATTCAGGGTTTAATGCAATCTGCAGATATATACGCCAAACATCGAAACACACCGTCCTTCGGAGATAAATTAAGCCGTCGGTCCCGATGAGGTAGTACAGTAAAACCCTACCTGGTTATTTAAATGCTACAGTATCTAAAAAGAGAAACGTGATAAAGCAATGTTCTTTCATTTCTTGTCCCGGTCCGGTCAAGTTTAGGGCCATGGCTCTAGCTTCAGCCTGAAGGATTTGACTGGCACCACGGAGACGATACAGAATTGTGATATTGCGCGTTATAATAAACCGATACGAAACTTTTGTTTTTTAATGCGATCTTAATTTTTTTACAATTATCGAATAAATACCGGATTGCTTTTTCTATTGAAGCCCCAAAAGATATGAAATGACTTCGAAATTTTCTCTCACTAAACTCAAAATTCATAAGGTTTAAATTTGTCTATGTCATTATATTATTAATTCATGATTTATAGATGGGGCACTTTAGTTCACAATCTCACACAATTATTAACACAATTCTAGGTCTGTTCTTTTCCAACCTTAATGTTGTGGTAAAGCGATTTCATTATTGTTGTAATAAATGAACGAAATAAAATGTATATAATATTAGTTAATGTAAAATGCGCTACATGTTTAATGCTGGTTGAATTTTGTGATTTAAGGACCTACAGTACGTGTCACATAACTTTTAAATTCAGGTTGTCAGATTCATCAAAGTTGATTATTTGAATTGTTATTTTCACTTTTTCTCCCTTTGCTGTATGCATTTCAATAACTACACAACTATTGCCAGTAAGCAGCATTTAAAAAACGAGTCAAAAGAGCATCTGACGAAATTTTCGTTATAGGGGTACTTTTATGCCCAGTAAATTATTTCTTAGCACTTGATTTTAAAACAAAATATTATTAAAACTGCTTATTTATTAAATCTTAAATGAAATATGCATATATTTTTTTTTACAGTTGCTCCCTTACTTTGTAATGGACTTGTTTGGCGACAAACCTGGTCTCCCTGGTCTTTTCGTATCTGCTGTTTTCAGCGCATCCCTCAGGTAAGATCCAATATCAACATCACAACGCAGAAAACATTTCCAAGATAAATTTAGGAATGACAAACAGCTTTGCCAACTTTCACGTTTTTTATTAAAAAGTAAACAAATTCTCCAAAATCCGCTGGACTAAATATTTGATAAAGTCACACGTTGTGTTTATGTATACAATTGCAAACATAAGTTACAGTTTGTAAATATTCTTAATTTTGTTTGATATTAAAGTCACTTGGTTAGAAACAAGACCTTGTGCGAACTCAATATAAGGACAAGTATTGTTAATTCACTTAGTTTTAATTACTTCAATACATTAAACAGAAAACATCTACATTTCAAATAAAAATATAAATATAAATACACTATAAAAAAATTCTATGATTATGAAATGTCAATTAATTTTGCTTTGCATTTTTCTCAAGAAAAAATCATCTGTTTTAAATCAATACATTATTTACGATAAAATTATCGTCATGAAATGTCAAGTATTTTTCTGAAAAGTATAATTTTTGCATTCAATACATTCTTGGAATTTATTGAATATAATTACTTTTCTTCATCATAACATTTTTTTTGCTACAGTACAGTTTCGTCAGGCCTGAATGCTTTAGCTGCCGTCACAGGGGAAGACTTTGTAAAAGACTTTTGGCCAAATATGACTGAAAGGACCTACACCATTGTTACAAAGCTTATAGGTGGGATTTTGATTTAGCTTACATTTTGATATTTCACCAAAGTAATTGGTATTGTTGTATATTACCACTGATTCTAAGGCTCATTACCATTTTGTTATTCCAGAATGCACGCCTTATCATTATAAGGCAACCATTTACAATATTATCAAATTCATGAATATGTAATCATTCCGTAATCATTTTTTACTTACTCCGACTTGCTGTTCCAAAATGGCTCGGAATGTTATTGGTATATTTGCATATTTTGCTTTTCTCAATCATTCGGAGGAAAAAGTAAGAATTAAACGTTTAGTATTTTTAGTCGGTTAAGTAGATGCTAGTGAAGTTAAAATAATTATTGATATTATTAAGATACGAAAATGCTACTATGCATCAATTATGGTTAAAGGATAATGAACCCATGAACAAATAGGAAGCCGTGAAAAAATGACATAGATATGACGATACATATTTATGGACACAATATTACCCTGTTGGCCTAATTTAAAGGGAACTTTCAAAAGTATCTGTCCCTGAATTATATCTCTGAAGTGTTGATATCATTAGAGTCTGTCCCTGAATTATATCTCTGAAGTGTTGATATCATTAGAGTCTGTCCCTAAATTATATCTCTGAAGTGTTGATATTATTAGAGTCTGTCCCTAAATTATATCTCTGAAGTGTTGATATTATTAGAGTCTGTCCCTGAATTATATCTCTGAGGTGTTGATATCATTAGAGTCTGTCCCTAAATCATATTTCTGAAGTGTTGATATCATTAAAGTCTGTCCCTGAATTATATCTCTGAAGTGTTGATATCATTAGAGTCTGTCCCTGAATTGAATCTCTAAAGTGTTGATATCATTAGAGTTTGTCTCTGAATTATATCTCTGAAGTGTTGATATCATTAGAGTCTGTCCCTGAATTGAATCTCTAAAGTGTTGATATCATTAGAGTTTGTCTCTGAATTATATCTCTGAAGTGTTGATATCATTAGAGTCTGTCCCTGAATTTTATCTCTGAAGTGTTGATATCATTAGAGTCTGTCCCTGAATTATATCTCTGAAGTGTTGATATCATTAGAGTCTGTCCCTGAATTATATCTCTGAAGTGTTGATATTATTAGAGTCTGTCCCTGAATTATATCTCTGAAGTGTTGATAATATTAGAGTTTGCCCACTTTTTCGAATTTCGTGCTCACAAATTAACATGGAACTTTTCCATCTAAATTGATTGAGAGGATAAAACAACTTCTATTTTTAAAATTGATTTATATCGTCAAAATGGACTGGAATAAAGCCTTCACATTGCCATCATACTCCATTTTTGGTAGTTAAAAAGACTATGTACCAGAATAGCTAACAAAATATTTGTTAGCTATTCTGGTACATAGTTGATTAGGTACCAAAAAAGGAGTATAATGGTAATATGAAGGCTTTATTGCAATCCTTTTTGACAATATAAATCATTTTTGAAAATAGAAGCTGCTATAATTGAAAAACAATGATAACACTCTATTTATATAAACTTTCTTCTAGCTATGACATTTGGGATCATTTGTATGTTTACAACTTACCTCGCCTCAATCATGGGAGGAGGAATTCTTCAGGTACACACTTTGAACTTTCTTGTTGATTTCCTTACTTTTCTATCGAGATATCAAGTCTTTTAGATGAGAGAGAGAGAGTTGAACACACAATTACAATGACGGGGTCGTCGCCTGCGTATTCGGTTATGATAGTACAAATGCTATCACGAAACGCTTAATACGACCTGGACGAGAACACAGGTACGACGTACGGACAGACATAACATTGACAACCAAGTCAATGTCCACGGCCTTTGATAAGCAGTTGTGGTGCACTGGCGATTCTTTTAGATGAAATTCATTTTCCTTTAAATAGAAAAAACATTTTTAACGACAAAGTAACATAATAGTTACAATTAATATTAAAAACATCATAAGCATTACATATGTAGAGGGAAGTATTCAACAGCTAAAGAAACCCACGAAAAGGGTAACGATTGCAAATCTCCTAGAATTCGGCAGAGTGAGATATATCTACAATTATCTATGATATGACTCAAAGAAATATCCCCTTATGAGAGTAAAAAAAACATATAGTGAATTGTCTAAGCGAATTTTTCAGATGGACTTAACTTTACCTTAAAGTATAGATTAAACAAACTATTTAATTGAATACTTTTAACTTAATGCGATATCGAGAATAAGACGAAATTATGTTCCACTGCATAACTGTAAGTTTAGTATTATAGAAGGAAAAAAAACACATCTAATTTGAAAATTAACTAAACAAAGAAGATAATACATAAAAAATATTCTTGAATTATGTCAAATTGCCTATTCAAACAAAAGCATGTAAAACACATCCTGGTTAACCGATGCAGATAAATGTAAAAGTAGCATGTTGACAATAACAAACATTCTTTTCACTATTTTAGGCGACTCAGTCCATTTTCGGTATTGTCGGAGGGCCGATTTTTGGCTTATTCAGCCTCGGCATGTTTTTTCCTTGGTGCAATTCTTCGGTAAGATGTTTCCTCTTTGTTTTAAATAGTGAAGTTTTACTAAAATTGTAGTCTGAAATGTTTTGGCAAACCTGCAGCTTCTAGACAGGAATGATAAGGTTCTCAAAACGCAAAATTACATCACCAAGTCACATGTGCGAAGAGGGAGAAGGAAAGGAAAACAAAAGGGAGGGGGGGGGTGCATGGACTTGGTATCTACGTTCTGAATAATTAAGGGTACTAGTGACCTTCGAAATATCACGTCTTACATAATGGGTCCGGACCATATTCTCACTACGCCGCTGGCGCAGAAATCTTCATTATTCGTGGAAAATTGCACTCATCTAAATTTCAAAATTGAGTTCATAACAGAATAATGACTCAATTTAAAATGCAATCGAACTTCCTTTTTCACAGGGTGCAGCATCCGGTCTTATATTTGGACTTGCGTTTTCGGGATGGTTAGGGTTTGGTGCTCTAGTGTATCCTCCCTCTTACGATAAACCAGGATTCAGCATTGCTGGATGTAATGTAACGGAGTTCCCACCAACTGTTTTACCTATGACACCGGAACCATAGTAGTCAATTCCTCGAACGTCTCATTTCGTTCATTCTCAAATACCAAATATCAATGACAGCACATAGCGCCTTTAACTATGAATAAGCGCTTTCACATATCTATGAATTTTTTTCTGTATGACCCCCGCCCCCTCCCCCCCACCCCAAAAAAAAAACCAGCAGTAAAAGACATACTCTTCTTGAATTTTCTGTTAGTAAATGTTATATATTCTTCCTTTCTCAATTAAACGGTAATTTTTCTTTTTACTTCACTTAAAAATATCTTCAACACAAATGGAGAAAGCTAACAAGTTTTTTTTTTGGGGGGGGGGATCGAAATAATGTGAATAAATCTTAGTTAATTAACCACCAGCAAGACGCGTTTTAGACGCTCAACATGTTGATCTACATGTTTGTTCAGCTCTAATTTTGTATGACGGTCAAACTCTATTTGTTAATTATCCCGCCAAAAACGTTTCATAAAAATAAAAAAAAGTTTCTGTTACATGTCAAAGTTAAATACATATATCTACAAATTTTTCGTATTATAGCTTCTTAATTATTATTTTTTATTCTGTTGCAGCCCGAAAATCACAGCATTTTACTCGCTCTCATATGCTTGGTACACTGCTTTCGCTTGGGGTACAACTGTAGTGTTTGGTTTGCTTGTGAGTTTTGCGACAGGTAAATATCCTCCTTTTTAACAATTCTTTCCAATACATATGCATAATATCCGTAAAGACTGTGATGCATGTTGAATCACTAAGGCATATTAGCGTTTAAAATGTTTTGTTGCTCAATTCTTACCTGAATAGCATTTTAAAATGCTACGTAAATTATTTTGCAAATTCTATCGTTGTTTCAAGAAATTTTAGGTTTGTTAGCTGTCTTGATATAATGCCACCACTGGATGTTTTCGTGACGTTAAACCTTGCTATGCTAGATGAATATAAAGGCATGTTAAAGTTAATCGTATGTCCTGAAATAAAATCAAATAAATTTTACTCTTCGTAGTTTTTGTTGGTAACTTTTAGAAAAATGTTTCTATGCTAAGGCCTGGAGCATGAGTTCTGAAATAAATAGCCGTAGTTAGCAGCACTCCAGTAAAATTGTCGCAGGGAAGTGACCAACTTCTCAGGAGAATAAAGAAGGGTGGATAACATAAAAAGAAGAGCTATCTGGTGGATGTCATAAGAAAAAACAGGTTTTCTTGGTTATACAAAACAGGGAATACTTTAATCAAATTTTAAGCACAATTTTTTAACGGGTGGTATTTCTTTAATTTACTTTACAATCTTTTTAATTGCAGGACATAATGATCCAAAGAAAGTTGACCTCACATTAATGCGACCATTATCCGAGGCTATTTGCTGCTTTCTTCCTGCAAAGTGTCAAAACATATTCCGGTTTGGAATGCCAGAAGAAACGGATCGTGAGGTAAATGCAGTATTGTATACACTGTAAATGATATTATTCATTTTCTTCCGTTCATTATAATTGTTTTTGGTGGGGCAATAACCATTGCGAATTAATATAAGAACACCTGCATCCGACTAATTTTTCGCGCTTAAATTGTCAAACGTATTGGCGGCACCAGGATTTTGATGTCGGGGTAGTTTTGTCTCATGGGGGAAAAGTCCTATTGATCGGACAAAATATAACGACCATACAAAATTTACTAAAGAAGTGGGGCAAGGGCGATCTCGTGGGATAAGCAAAGGGGAAATTCCTCTTGCTAGTCACACGAGCATCCAATATCCAAATTCCTGATTTGCAACCTTCAACTTAATTCCAAATGTATAGCAAAGGCAAGTGTTCAAATTTTCAATTCATTAAGAACTACCGCCGAAATTCTACTAAAAGCAGTTTTAGTTACGAAGAAACAATTCTTTAGCCATAGACGTTCCTTATTTGAGAGTAGAAAACTTGTCATTAAGCAATATCGAGAGCTTAAAAGGCTTCCCATGCTCTTTGGAAAAAGATGGCTATATGGTATAACGTTTTGCTATAAATCTGCAGGTATAGACAAATGTTTAAAAGGTAAATTGTAGGTAATTATTTAATAATATTTAACAATCAGGGTACAAGAAATGACTGGACAAATTTATTTAGCATATCTTCTTTCTATCCCATTTCTTATGTTACAAAAAGTAAAGATATTGCATAAAAGGGAATTGATTATATCCCATATATATATATATATATATATATATATATATATATATATATATATATATATATATATATATATATATATATATATATATATATATATATATATATATATATATATATATATATATATATATATATATATATATATATATATATATATATATATATATATATATATATATATATATATATATATATATATATATATATAAGATTCTGCACACTGTGCAGTGTACTTTAGCTAGGCTTTCAAAGAGCTATGGTGTGCTTGCATTATTAAAATCAAAACGTGAATGCGATAATTACAAAAATGATGAATAACTGGTGCAGAGCATTGATGTATATAATCGCTCGTTGGTTTCTTTAGAAAATAGTAAAAGTATATTGTAGTGACTAATGGGTATTTACGTAAAGTTAACGATGCATAAGGGCAAATTATATTATTTGTGGGCTGATTTTTAACCTAATTGATTTTTCAATAAAACTACCTTGGATGTCGGTCGGTGTCTTGCCTAACGGTGAACTTTGAAATTGTGAATGAATGTGAACGGTGTATGTCACTTGACTGAAGAAAAACATGGTGCATGTATGTCTCCTGAGTAACGTTTTATAACATTTGTTTTTGGAGAAATTGGGCTTTTAAATATGCAAATAAATATATATTTGATATGATCAAAAGGGATAACTTTAACGATATTTTGAAAATTAGCTTCAGTCGTACTATGTCTAATAATCATCGTATTGAAACTAGTAATTGCACATATTTGGGGACTTCTTTCCACGGAATAAAAATGTTGTATAAACAATGCTAATTACGAATTTCAATTTTTAACCGCACAGGAGTCCGATAAAGAATTAAAAATGAAAGAGCCCATTTCAGAAGATATAGATAGAAAGGATCCAGCAAGCTTTGGAAATGACGTTAACTATGGGATTAAAGTGATGTTTGCTGAAGACAATGAATTACCTGATTCTGAATCATTAAAAACTAAATCAGCCATAGTTAATGATTCAGACGAATATTCAGTTCTATGAAAAATTTGTGTAAAGATTATCCGCTAAGGGAAGTATCATAGATCTCCTTCAGCCGACTTTAGTCAAACGTGAATACTTCAGAGAACTTATCAAATAAACTACTGGGAATTTTCCCTTTATAATCAACCAATCAGCTGCAGAGAAAATTGTAAGCAACAAGAATATGCACGCGTAATACCTTCATGTGAGTTGTGCGCACGTACTGACATACATAGCACAGTATAAGTGCATGCTGTACGTATGTAAAACGCGTAAGATGTTATAATTTTGAACAGCAAAGTATAAGGTGAAGAAAAAAAAATTGTCTCAAAGTTCAATGAATGTATTGCTCTTTTTAATTGTTAATTTTCAAAACGATAGTCCTCCCGTCCCAAGGAAGTAGGAGGGAAGATTTGAATTTGGAACTTGGGCCTCACGTACGTTTATAACAGTTAAATGCCTATTGTGTACGAAAATTTGTTGTTTTTATTAATGCAAGGCTGTGTGTTCTTTGGGGTTTACACCCCTAGTGATAGCAAAACAGTCAAATCATTTGTTCACATTTAAGAACAAAATAGGACGTAAATTAACAATAATCCTTCAAATTTGAAAACGTTTGTGTTTGGTGCCAAGGACCTAATGGTATGAACATTTTCCATTGACATGATAGCACAAGTGCTATCGGAAGCCAATGCCTAGATTATTTGTGACTGATTTTCCATATCAGGAAAACTAGTGTGAATTTAGAGATACAGTTTATTGTTTTCCATCTTTATAACCAACCACGCTACAATTTAAGTCTCTACATATTTCAATGAGGTTTTCAATTCTGTATGCATATACATTTATTGTGAAATCATCTTTAATCCCATACCTTAGTTTATTGTTCAGATGATAAGGATTCCTCCAGTATTTTTGATTGGTCAATTGTGGCACGTGAATATCAGCCATGTGACTTTATTTAAATTAGATTTCCGAAATTGCCGATTCTGATATAAAAAGGTTAAATCAATTAAACTTGTTTGCATTGATATTCTTTTTAAATTTTGTTTTATTCTTTTAGAGTTCTTCTGAGAACTAATTACATAAATAATGTTATGATGGTCTCTTGGGCCCTTACCTGCTGGGATAGGATATGTAAAATTCAAACTGAAATTATAAGTCTTTGGTGCTAATATCTACTTTATATCAAATACAAAGTTAAAGGGATGAATATCTTTTATTGCATGGATTGTACACACAAATATACACAATAGTATCAATTATGTATATTTGTCATGCATTTAATTGTATTATTATGAAATATTACAGGCACTAAACATTTCATTGCAGTTTGATAAACCAGGCAACGCACGCTGTTTGATTGAAAGCAAGGGAGTGGGTACTGGCTCGGGCATGCTTATTGCAAATCAATATTGCAAATAACCCATGATTTCACTGGTCTTCAAAGAGAAATGTATCGCTGAATGTCGCTTTGATAATGTAAACATTAATGCAGAAGTAATATACCAATAAGAGCATTACCTTATTCTGAAGTGAATATGATAAACAAAACGCAATGCGAGAGCAAGCTGAAATGTCGAAATTCAGGTGAAAATGTCACTTAATACAACTCATATAAGACCGTATCATCAATTCATGTGTCTCAAAGCAGTACCAACTCTAAGCACTAGGCTTTCCTTTGAAACTTTAAACGAATATTAAATTTATCAATGGTGTTCAGTAAGTTCCACATTACAAGCCACATAAACAGATGAACTGCACCCCAATACATGTTTCCTGTAACATCGTCTAACCGTAAATTGATCGTGCCTAAACAATAAGGGGATATTAATTACAGTTTATTTGAATAAACTTCATTTAATTTTAATAGGTTTTAGGAAATGGCAAGGATAACTTTTTTTAAAATTTTGAACAAAAAATTCTGAAAGGAGTTGTGATATCGCAAAAATCGAACGGTAGAAAAGTCTGATATTTGCATGTTTCCAATTTAAACATACTTTGCCTGTCACAAATTAGCTAGGATCTGTTTGCACTACATCAACATATATATTGCTACATAGAGTGGTTGTGGACCTTTTCTTTCTATACACAAATCTGCTTATCAGATCAATTCACAGATCTCGGAGTAATATAACCATTATGATGGATAACATAGGCAATTTTTGATGTCATTGAGATGAGCTTCTAAGATAAGCGAGTAGATATTTCTGCAAGTCACAAATTACTAAATATCTGAGATATAATTGCAGTTCTTGCCCTTTGCTTTCCTTTTCCGGCTTTCCTGTATGAATGTATCTTTCTTTCTCTACACTGTACATATAACCAGTAAATATACGTTATTGAATATTACGGTCGGACGTACTAGAATAATGTGGTTGGGGTTGTTGGTCAAAATCAGCGATAAACTATTTAGACTGACGTCATTAGGGTGCGCGAAACTTTGCAGTGACCAATTTGAGGGGCGAAGCTCTGAAGCTCATAGAAGCTCTGCGATGTAATGTAGCTGGAGGGATATATTTCAATCAGAATTAGTAATTTACTGTATGGTCAACTTTTGCATGTTGCTTTCAAAACACTGACCCTTTAGCCCTAATGACTGTTTATCTGGCATTGTTCCCCCCCCCCTCCTTTCCCTTTTTTCTGTTATACTAAGTTAACCATGCCCGGAAGGCAAAAATAACATTAATAATTGTTCATACCACTACCAGAAAGAAATACAAATAATAAGAAGAATGAGTAATGACGTTTATAAAAGACCAAGATGAACAGAACACAAAGATTAAATAAACGGAGCACCTGTAAAATACAGAAATGACCCAAACTTTCACTCCCTTTTTGAACACGATGCGTGGTTACAAACATAATGTAAAGCAGTGCGTGGTTACAAATATAATGTAATGCAAGTAATCATTAGCAGAGAAAATGGAACGATAGCGATGACTAAGAAGAACTGAAAAAATTATTTAATCAAGTTCCTCATTCGAATTCTTACCAAATAACATTTCTGATATCCTCTTTGTGATGTTAGTTGATTTTTTTATCATCTATATTAGCACTTCTTATGTAAATGAGAAAAAACACTTAAAAATGATTCAATATAGTGTCACACCATGACATTTATATCCTATCCTACCTGAGTACCATTAATTACAAACAACACACATGGCACACAGAACAACCTTTCATGTCACACCGAACCAGTGTAGAGTTACAGAAAAGTATATCTAGTGATAAAAATGCCACGGCGGAATCGAGCTCGAGACCTGACAAAATCAGACCATGCCTCTGGTTAACTGTGCTCACAAAAATAATAAAATGGCAGTGTATAATCCTCTCTGTCCAGTAATGTTAAATTTCAATAAAAAAATTGAAATTCCTAATAATATTACATTTTCCAAAAACAAGATCAAGTGTTTATAAAAGTTAGTTTATAGATTAATATTTGCAATAGGTTTATGTCTCTCAATATAGTGGATGGTAAGCATGGTATACTAAAAATAAAAGTTTGCAATAACAATTTTCAATGAACAAAGAATAGTAAAATTATGCAAACCTGTAACCATTCAAAACATTTTTTTCTTTTTCTTTTAAATGAGCTTAGATAATCGTAAAAGGTACCTTGCATCCTCTATGATTTATTACATGTTAACAGATCATTTCTATTAAACACCAGGGTCGTTTAACGTGATGTGGCCCGGACTGTAAACACAGAACTAATATTAATAGTGCATATATTTGCAGGCAAGTTACCCACAATACACATATGCAGTATTATAGAAGTTCTTCTTTTCATAAACCGACTTCGTTGTATGGGTCATGTTACCCGTATACAGGTATCACGATGATAAACCCGTCAAGGCACTGCTTTGTGGTGCACTTGCTGAAGGCAAAAGAAATGATAGACGTCCATTCATACGATACAAAGACACCTGTAAGGACATGCTAAAACGTGCAGATGTCCTTTATACATGGAGAAAGACAGTGAAAAATAGACCTGTGTGCCGCAAAATGATTCGCTGTGTAAGTGAGAGAATTAATGATTTAAGGAAAGATGACAACCAAAAGAAAATTGATCCCTTATCAATAGTAGTCTACAATAAAGAACTTTCTTTAAGAGTATATCAATCAGTTTCTTTCCGATAACTTTTCTTCCCAAATCTGACATTGACGAACATGACACAAGAAGCGCCCTTAGCATTCAGGAGCGGGGTCAAAGACGGGACACCCAAAACGGCGATAATATCGCCGCGTGGTAGAGTAAGGATTAAACCTACCAACTCAACAATTTTTAAGTTAGAAAGTGACTCGTCGTGTTTTTCAAAATAGTGGAGCAAACAAGAAATAACCATTAAGATTTTTGCGATTATGAAACCACAGAGTTCGAAGAAACGGTCACCGAATACACCATTGAACTTTACAAGCAATGCTTAACCTTTGACTAAACAAACTCAACCATTATAAAGAAAACATTTTCTAGTCAGATATTAATGCCAGATTTATTATTTATTATCAAATTATGATGAAAGATGTATGCTCATGCATGTGTGATATATATATTTATATATATATATATCAGTATATATATATATATATATATATATATATATATATATATATATATATATATATATATATATATATATATATATATATATATATATATATATATATATATATATATATATATATATATAAATATATATATATATATATATATATAAATATATATATATATATATATATATATATATATATATATATATATATATATATATATATAACGCGTTTGATTAATATCTATGTTTCTAATTTTTCTCAAATTATTTTGAAAGAAAACTTTTGCAATTAAAGTATGAGGCTGAAGCATAATGATAGTTAGATGAATAAAATATATAACAGTGTTATGCGGATATCTTGAAACAAAACAAGCTTGCAAATTGTTGCACGTTGATCTATGTGCTTGTTTTTATTTTATTTTCTTTAGCATACAATGAAATATTAGGAGGTAAGATTTCTACAATTAGTGCAGCAAGCAACAATTAAAGCAAAATATACACACTCACTAATGGTAGCTAACTATGTTTAAGTTTGTGAATCTCGGAGATATATAAGAAAACTTCAAAAATTAATATTTGTATTTCATTATGTTAATCAAAGTGTTAAAAGAAGCTCAAAATGTGACTATTGTTATCAACTTAATTAAAAAATGATCCATAGTAGATTCTCATTCATGCGATCTACATCTATGGCGACATTTTGGGTCGATATTTACTCCCTTGCATCATGGTTAGCAAATTATCAATTTCATTGCAGGGTTTCCCATTTTAGCGAAGCTCTTCTACGACCACACAAAGTTTTCCTAGGGTCATGAATTCAAAAGTCTACACATATTCAAGTTATCATATAATACTTACCACCACTGATCAGTATTACCGCAGCTATTGTGAATTCAGGATCAGACATCCCTGTTACTTGTATTATCTCTATCATTCTTCAAACAGTCAGACACGTTGCTAAAAAAGTACTTGCTACAGGTAAAGCTAAAAACCATAACTCGAAACGTTCCAGCAGTTTCCTCTGTCAGAGTACATATGGGGAAAATGAAGATGATTTGACCCCATCGTAGTTACTAAAACCAACGTAATGAGAATGTATATTGCTATCATAATCATCATAATCATCATAAATATTTATTTGCAATGTCTTTTTTTTGCAACCACTCAAGGGCGCAAATCCGTCATAAATAATGGTAGGGACGCGTGTCGGGCGAGCGTCGATTTTGTCGGTATCGGATCCGTGACACTATCTAAGTGGAGCGCCACCACCATTTGGCGCGTAGCGTACGAAGAAAAATTGGCTGAATATACTCCCTAGATCGCCAGAAATAAGACTTCTCACACCTTGCAAGATGCTTCTAAACCTCCTTTATTTTTAGATCTCATGACTTAGAAATTTAGAATTGTAATAATTTGGTGAAATACATGATGAGCGCCGTTAGGACGAATTAACTTGGAAAATTTATTTTGGAATTAGTTCTGCCGGATCAAATTGCGCCAAAGCTCAATAC
The DNA here is from genome assembly GCA_020152595.1 of Chiridota heheva. Lineage (NCBI taxonomy): Eukaryota > Metazoa > Echinodermata > Holothuroidea > Apodida > Chiridotidae > Chiridota > Chiridota heheva. Next base: position 100,127 of record JAIGNY010004190.1, on the reverse strand, counting down.
TGAAGTACCTGAAGTACAACGTTTTGAAAACCATTGGTCAAGAAAAATTGGTGGGGACACAGTATATCATGTCCCACTACTAAAAAACTTAGTGAGGACGCGTCTTGCTGTCCCCACCTGGAATTTGCGTCCTTGCAACCACTATTATCCTTCCAATTATGCCATTCTATTGTCATTAGAACAAAGCAGATGAAAAATAACAATTTATGATGTTGGCTTTAATTCTAATTATGGGATAGGATAACTACTTGAAGGTTGTAACGGTACAGAAAAAATAAACCCTGGTCGTAATTTACATTGTCTTTTGGAAGAACTGTCATAGATAGAAAAGCTATTCATTCATAGAAGATGGTTGGGATTCTTACTCTGTATAAAGAATAGAAATCCAAAAAAAAGTCATTTGAGACCATGCAATTATTATATCTTATGTCTTTCAAACATAGAATCTAGTTAAAAGCCCTTAAAAGAACCTGTATATCTCCGTTGGTATGTCGCCAGCCTGTCTTTTCTGGGTTTGTAGCCAACATTTTTGCCATAAGAGTGCTAATGTTTTTCACTGCGTATAATTTCATGCAACAAGGGGCACGCACATACCTCAACAGGGGAGTGGACGGCTATGGCCCGTATCCAATGCTGACTGTGATGCAGGAGTTTCTGATATCCAGCGTATCTCAGTGCAGTATATCAGATATCTCCTGAATCAGATATTTCATAACACTGTGCGTGGTAGTTTTTCATAAACAAGCTTACTGTTATTAATGTATTATCTAATGTATCTCACCTTTCCGAAAATTGTACTGTTTAGTGTTGGAAATTAATTTCGGATCTTGTCCCAAAATGCAAAAAATCTTCTGTAGATTCACGCTGAAGTTCAAACGCAAAAAAAGAGTGTCTTCTTCATAGGCCATTCTAAACATGGTAAACATGTGGCAGATAGTGTAAATAGTGTCAAAGTGTATAGTGTAAAAAGTCACGTAGTGTAAATCTACAAAAGGAATAATTAATGGCAGGAATGTAGTAACAAACTAAAGGGCAGCCCCTTTAGTTTCTCATGTTAAAGGGTGACTTAATATGATGTCATCAGTAAAAATTGAACATCTACAGTATGACAATTATATTTATATGACGTATATTCATATATGATCTTACACGGGGTCCTTTGGCGGCAATGTTGTCCAATTAGACTGTTATTGTCATGCTACATCATGTGCTGTGATCCTGCACGTAGACGAAAATGTTTTCCAGGATTGAGAAACGTAATTACATGCTAAGGCATCAGCGTTTCAATATGACGTCATCCTCAAAGGGCTTTACTATTTTACGAGAGCTATTGTAACCTCTGACGTTGTTCAAATTATCTACCACCTTACTAAATTTGCGGAAAAATTCTTAAGCTCAATTAAAACTAGTGCGGAATTCGGTGGGTTGTTGAAAACTGTTCAAGAACTATATTTTCCATCCCTGTGATTATACTATATAAACTAAGGTACATTAGAATACGATAGAAAAACGTGTTCCCCAAATCGCCAGTATATATTTTTCACTGCTAAGGATAGAAATGAATGTCCACTTCATAAAATTAAAAATGGATGCACTTAAAGCAAATAGCTATTAGTGAGATTTTCGGTTTTCTTTTTATTTATCATAAAACAACTGCCTTTCTTCTTTCTGCAATGTTCTCGAAAAAACACCCAACAGTTTACGAGCAAAACAAGGTAAACAAAATCATTACCGATGACAACAAAATTCATGATTTTTACGAATATCAAATTGATGGAACTGTTAAAGGAAAGGTATCATCCCTTAAATGAATTCAGAAGTGAACGCCGCCGTGCTAGAAACGTCACTTCCGGTTTTCAATTGTCCATACTGATTGCGAGAAATCTGGGATGTTATCGATAACACATGTTGGGCGCTGTATTCGGTCTATGTTAACAGAAGAATGCCAAAAGATAAAATCAAGATCAGTGACTTTGAATTTGAACAAATGTATTCAAATTCAAAGTCGTTTCTTTAATATGATTTCATAAAAACAATTTTCTGAAAGTTAGCTCTAAATGTCCTATCCTGACACTGTGATGGTGACGATGATGAGCTATCTGTCTGAGCTCTCTTTGGGCGATGGTTGGTATTTGGTAAGTCCTTTAATACTTCAAGATGTTAAAGACCCAGTTCCGCGACAATAATAATATCAATCAATGCGATGATTTCTCTCAAAGTTTTAAATCCGTAGAATTTATGAGCTCATTGAAAGATTTTATAACAGCAGTATAGATCCACTTTAATATTTATATAGGTAAACAGTTTAAGTTTAAGGCAAATATAATATTTGAGTGTAATAACCTAGAAGTCAAGATTTTAATTCAAGTTGGCCGTATGATAAATATCCTCACACTGAATGAATGAAGGCACATACACAGTTGTGCAATAATGAAACCTCCGTAAATTTCTTGAAAACGGTTTCTTTTATACATTTCTCTAGTTTCTAATACTTTCAAGATCTCATGGATTATCGTTTTATAATTCATTAAAAGTTCCTTCTCGTATGTTCTTTTTTTATAGAATGTTCTCGACTCTCATTGATTGCGTAATATTTAAAATCCCTGAGATCATCTTGAGAATTTTCTGGAACTGCGCCACCAAAATTGAATGATGAATGTTATTGCGCAAATATTGGAATGTCTTTGATTTCTTGGGAAAGGTTGCGTGTAACAGTCCCTTAAATGTGTGAATGATAAAATCGTATATTTTTGTGATCAATAGGCAAAATTGACAACCGGAAGTGACGTTATCAAGACGGCGACGTCTTGATAACGACTTATTTATGAATGTATTTATGGGACGATAGCTTACTTTTAAGTGGTTAGAAAGTTCAAGAAATATCTCCTTGCCGTTTGAATCAATATAAAATTCAATGATATGTAGCTAATATGTATCCTTCAATATCCATAAACCGTTTTGATAACAGGTTTAAAATGTAAGCACATCTTTTAAATCACATTGACACTGTACATGATGTAATAAAGTTAAAATTGGAGATGAGTTTTGTTTATTAGTCTTTTATCTAATTTTATTTAATACTTTTGTATATAGCAAAGTTATAAAATTCTCAAAGATGGCCCAATTTCTCATGAGATCTCATGAGATTATCAGAAGATCTCATGAGTTTTCATGAGAATATTTTATGAAGGAATTCTTTCATTAGTAGATTTTGTTTGATGAATATAAGAACCCTTTCTCTTCTGTTCAAGATTGTACTATTTGTAGATAAATAAATGAAACATATTACCAAAATCCTACACCATGACGATTTACAAAAATTTCTATGGAATAGTTGCATTGTCATGACCCGTGCATTAAAATCCCGTAATGCACAATTTTGAGTATTTGGTTAATTCCATTTCTACAGAAGGTGAATTTCTTGACAAAGCGAAAAAATGTATGCAAACATTTTTCATTTTCATTCCTTTTTGTTGTTTCTTATGCATTTTAAAGAATCTAAGACGGAAATGTTATATTTTTTTTTTATTGTTTTGGCATCGTGATAATATTTCCATTCATTTCACGGCTCAAAGGACTTTGCACTCGCAAATGACCCTCTTACAATTGGGTTTTTCTTCTGGGGCCAAAGCCCTTTGCCCCGTGCATTAAATACGCATACAGTATAAACACTCAGCCTAACATTAATGAGAACTTAATAATTTTTTCCAGTTCACTGTTTCTTATTGTAAGTTCCATTTGCGATGATGTTAAATGTATAATTTTATTTGAATGTGTCTTCATTTTTATATTGCATGTTATGAAAACGTCTTGTGGCCTAATCATTGAAATAAATTGAATTAAATGGAATTTCCTATGAAAATGTATACTTACCTTGATTGTTATCCGTTTAATAGTTTCGTTTCCTTCCAGAGTACCGACGTGAGAACTCAATAAATCATGAATACAGTAGCGGGGTCGGTTACCTTTAAAGGTTAACGACAACTGAAGAATGCTCTCGTTTCAATATTGTCGGTTATATTCAAATATATTAATATTTACATTTGGTTAAGCAAATATTACAACAAACATATGACGTCTAATATGTATTTTGCAAACCTCGAACCATAATAAAACATTTTATTGGTTACTTGGTTGAGGGTTGGATTCTATTTTCGGACAGGGTATTTTGGCTTCAATGACTCTCTGTATTAACATTGATCACTTGCACGTATTTGCGTCTATTTTTGTATTAAATATTTTTACATATATCTCTGAACCATTTTATATAATGAAAAAAAATCCCTTTCAATTTTCTAATTGTGTTGAAAGAGTGTTGTGCTTGAAAACTAAAATTGCTGTGTAGGATGAAAAGAAATACTATAACGAAATATCGATGTTCGTAAAACGACAGTATATTATACATTTTTAAATATCTTATTATATTTCACACTATTTCTGTATTTAATTAGCAAGCAGTTGTACTTGAACGGCTTAAAGAAAATGATGTATTAAGGAACAATTTGAGGGGCTATACCATATATATATATATATATATATATATATATATATATATATATATATATATATATATATATATATATATATATATATAATATATATATATATATATATATATATATATATATATATATATATATATATATATATATATATATATATATATATATATATATATATATATATATATATATATATATATATATATATATATATATATATATATATATATATATATATATATATATATATATATATATATATATATAATATATATATATATATATATATATATATATATATATATATATATATATATATATATATATATATATATATATATATATATATATATATATATATATATATATATATATATATATATATATATATATATATATATATATATATATATATATATATATATATATATATATATATATATATATATATATATATATATATATATATATATATATATATATATATATATATATATATATATATATATATATATATATATATATATATATATATATATATATATATATATATATATATATATATATATATATATATATATATATATATATATATATATATATATATATATATATATATATATAT
>JAIGNY010004190.1:67500-90000 GCA_020152595.1 Chiridota heheva | reverse complement strand
AAGGAGGGGGTGGGGAATTACAAAGTCACATTAAGATACAACACATCACCATACAAAAGTCTCCATTTGGACAAAAAAGTACCCCTTGATCCCTTCAAATCCCGCCTATGCTCAAATCATCTGAGTAGGAACCATGGGGGCCAGTGACCAGTTTCCTCCACTTTTTTCGAAAACTGATAAAGCGCTCCTTTTTAAATGAAATTGTCCCTCAATGATTGTCCAAGAAGCGCCCTAACTTTTAACTACCACTTACAAAAACATGCCTTATACCCACCCCAAAATATATGTTGAGCTACTATACAAACCTGCTGGAAATATATGTACAATGAAAAGGATGCTCTCCTTTTACCGTTCTTTCCCCTTCCCCCGATTCTTGTTTTCTCCAACTAAAATCTTAAACAGTCTCCAATGTCTGCAAAGACAAACACTTAAAGGTCACACAGGCTAATTCACAGCTGAGCCTTCTCCCCATGTTCTGCCCGGAATTCCCTTCAAAGTGGCTATTGGACCTTAACATAACCTGTTATCCTCCGTAACATGAAGTTATACAATACATACTGTAGATAGATACACTTCATGGCTGGGTTGTCATGCTGTGTGAGCTATGTACAATTACTCTTTGCAAAGGTTCAAAAAGATTAACTGAAATTAAATGGGGACGGCGTTCTTTTAAATTAAAATAATAAGAATTGTTGGCAAGAGTAATTTTTTCGTTTCCAATACATACCATTTCGGAAAGGTCGCAATATTATTTAGAATTTATAAAGTACCTGTGATTTGATATCTAATACTCTGATGCTAAGCAGCAAAGGTAACGACGGCTTCAAGTAGTCATGAATACAGCAGTCATGCAAATCTTTAGATAAATACAGTAGTCATGCAAATCTTTAGATAGATACAGTAGTCATGCAAATCTTTAGATAGATACAGTAGTCATGCAAATCTTTAGATAGATACAGTAGTCATGCAAATCTTTAGATAGATACAGTAGTCATGCAGAACTTTAGATAGATACAGTAGTCATGCAAATCTTTAGATGGATACAGTAGTCATGCAAATCTTTAGATAGATACCGTAGTCATGCAAATCTTTAGATAGATACAGCAGTCATGCAAATCTATAGATAGATTCAGTAGTCATGCAAATCTATAGATAGGTACAGTAGTCATGCAAATCTATAGATAGATACCGTAGTCATGCAAATCTTTAGATAGATACAGCAGTCATGCAAATCTATAGATAGATTCAGCAGTCATGCAAATCTATAGATAGGTACAGTAGTCATGCAAATCTATAGATAGATACAGTAGTCATGCAAATCTTTAGATAGATACCGTAGTCATGCAAATCTTTAGATAGATACAGTAGTCATGCAAATCTTTAGATAGATATTGTAGTCATGCAAATCTTTAGATAGATACAAAAGTCATGCAAATTATAGATAGATACAGTAGTCATGCAAATCTTTAGATAGATACAGTAGTCATGCAAATCTTTAGATAGATACAGTAGTCATGCAAATCTTTAGATAGATACAGTATGCAAATCTTATGTAGTTATGCAAATCTTTATAGTTCTGATTCAGTAGTCATGCAAATCTTTAGATAAATACAGTAATCAATTTAGAAGAACTTGTTTACTTTAGATTCAGATACTAATGCAAATCTTTAGATAGATACAGTAGTCATGCAAATCTTTAGATGGATATTGTAGTCATGCAAATCTTTAGATAGATCATGCAAAAGATAGTTATGCAAATCTTTAGATGGATTAGTCATGCAAATCTTTAGATAGATACTTTAAAATACAGTAGTCATGCAAATCTTTAGATGGATACTTAGTCATGCAAATCTTTAGATAGATACAGTAGTCATGCAAATCTTTAGATAGATACAGTAGTCATGCAAATCTTTAGATAGATACAGTAGTCATGCAAATCTTTAGATAGATACAGTAGTCATGCAAATCTTTAGATAGATACAGTAGTTATGCAAATCTTTAGATAGATACAGTAGTCATGCAAAACTTTAGATATATACAGTAGTTATGCAAATCTTTAGATACATAAAAAGTGCATATATCGCAAAGCCTTACCACAATCAAAAACTTTAGATATATACAGTCCAAACAACTTTTATAGTTCTGATTCGTTAGATTTTTCTGTAAACACGAAGCATTAATCAATTTAGAAGGACTTGTTTGAACTAAGAATGCATATATGATCGCGAGCCTTACCGCAATGAAAAAGTGCATATATCGCGAGCCTTACCTGAATGAAACAGGTCGGTCAGAAATACTGTGTTACTCTATCCGTCAATATTATGTCATCAGTAAGTCTTGTAATTCTAGTAATTTTCATATTTATTCAAAATATCAATCGATTAACTGTTTCACTTCGTGAACATTGTTTTGAATACAGAAAAGAATTGTTTTAACTAGATCTTTACAAGTTTCCAGTAATCATCATTTTTTCTAATTTTCTAAGAAACATGGAGAGTGACTGAATCTATCGATTTAACCACATATACGTCATCGTTCAGGTTTTAAAAACTCTCTCAACACCACAAAGATAAATGACAATAATTTCATGTCAAATCGAACTAAATCAGATCTGACCTGCAAAAGTTTATTGTATACCAAAGAACCCTCGACTTCAATGATCACCCACAAACGATTCGGTAAGAATCAGTATTCTCTGTAATCCACTTTTAGAGCAGCAAAAACATTGACATCTTAGCTGAAAATGGCAAAACATTTTGGTCGGCAAACTATCATTCTCATTCATCAGTTTTGGTGATATCTCTCATTTCCTGAATGGATGAGTAAATCCGTGTTGACATGTGGTGTGTTTTCCGGCTGGTTACCAGGTTTCTTCAGAACTAAATGAAATAGGCAGTAATTGAAAAGATTTGGGTTTTTTGCATGCCTGTATATTCCATACACCCAGGAGTGTAGCTATTAATGGGCATCATATCACTCCCATCCAGCCCATTTCCACTTAAAATTTTGAGAGAAAAACGTATCGCATTTAACTTTTTGAATGTCAAAACTAAATCATAGTTATGTTCAACACATAAGGATATTAAGTAAATAAAAATAAACCGCAAGAAAAGTAGATATTATTCTAGTTCTTCATTAAGACTATATCTATTCAACAGTTTAAAGGAGGCCTCTTTTAAATTCATCCCGATAACCCAGTTAATGGATTCATATGCCTTTTCCCATATGGAATACGTTTAGTCATATAGTTATCTACACCGATTGGTCAACTACAATGGATAATATGTTCAGGGTCCCATAGTTTATATCGTGGTGTTACTTTTCAGGTCCACAAAATATGTACTTTAATGCAGAACGACTTGCGTCAATGGACTATATTCAAGCGTTAGTCCTGAATCAGTTCGTTTTGGAAATTTGTTTGAGAAACAACAAAAAAAAATGTTATAAATCTTGAGGATCTCGAACTTTCTAACAATACATACATTTTGCAATTATCCAACTGTTTATTTCAGTATGTTTGGTGAAAATAGACGAACTGTTTTAATCAAATTTACATCGTAAGAAAAACGACTTGTTCGAATAACAAGCGTGCTTTAAAACCTTGCCTTAGTTAAATGTATATTGATTGATTGATTCAAACTTTTATTCAAGCACACTTTAATACAAAGTACAGATATATACAGGTATACAAAATGATACATACAATGAAACAAAGATATTGATATATACATTAATTAATTACAAAAGTGGCTTAAGAGCGCCGTACAGGAAGTTAGAGTAACTTATAAACGTGTGGCCTCCAGAACACAAAACACATACGCGAACACTCCTTAACCCCACCCACCCCCCTTACACACACACACACACAAATGGACGTGTAGTAGCAATATAATCTTAATTATTTTAGAATCTATTAAAAACCAGTAAAGTAGTAAAGTAATCATAACAGGTTGTTTGAAAATTGACCAGTTTACAGCGTTTTTAAATTTCAGGCATCAGTATGCAAATTTGTGAAATATTACACGCCAACCTTGTTTTGTTGTTGTTGTAAGATCGTCGTTTTTTGCACGTCTATCATAATTCATTTAAGTGACGCTGCAAATTCTGACTAATAGTTTTTAAGTCTATACCATTCTCCCGATCAAGCTCTCAAGCAGGAAACAGACTTTCTCACTATATAGTGACTGAGAATTTTGACAAAAAAATTAAAGTATTATAAGTTTCATAAAAGGCTTATCACAAATTGAGCATGAATCAAAAATCAATGCTAAACTTTGACCATCCATTACACAAAAAATATTATTTTTAAAATGTCCAAACCGTTTTGTTCAAAATCTGAATATTTTTTCACCAATACGAATTGTCCACAGACCTAGGAATTATACCACAAAAAGATGTTTTGAAGGTTTCCAGAGTGATCCCCCACCACTCCTCGATGGTCTTTTTTAATATTAATTTATGTCGAAGACACCATTCACCATAAAAAGAGACCCAAGTATTATTTTTTTAAACACTTACGTGATTCTTTCAGACCTTTCCCAAAATGCCTGTAACATACCGTGAAGGCAGATATTAGAACAATTCTGACGATGACGCTGGCTATAGATGTAACTATGAGGGACTGTGGTTGCATTCCTCCAAGAACTTTCAATTTGGAATCCTCCTAAATGGCAAATAATTAATCATGAAATTATATCTTAAAAAATATATAAATCAATCTTTTGTGATTTTATGATTGAACACTTGAAGTGAAGCAATCGACCCAAAGTTCAGAATAAGTGTATCTATACGGCGGCATGCCAGCTATACCTCGCTGTTGGAAGTAAACTTCTTTTTGCAATAGTTCATAAAGTTTAAGCGTCTTGGATAATGAAATTGAAATGTGTGAGGCATATAACTAAAATGACATTTTCATCGATCAAATTGGAACAATAGCTAGACAATCTTTCCCTCATTAACATGAAAACAGGTAGCGCAGTTAACGCTGTTACTTATACAGAAGCTCTTTGTTTGTATATAGATTAAGCACTTTTATGTACACATACGTCGGCGATGGGAAAAGATATTTGAATAAAGAGAAAATTTACGATATCGTGGAATAAACAAACCTACCACAACTTGTATGACTTTGTATATGACATAGGCTGGTATAACAACGCTACACAAATAGAAGCACCAGCACATTCCACGTTTTTCAAGCTTCAGCTGCAAAGTAATCATATTAATGTAAAGAATATTTTAGAGCAAAAATAAATAAATAAAGTTTTATACACAGCTTGAAAAAGTTTTAAAAGAAAGTACACCAAGAGGAAACATTGTTTACAACAAACAAATAGTACAATCACATAATTTGTGAGTAAACATCTGTTGGATCTTAGGACATTGTTCCTATCATTATTATTAATGTTAGCAGGTATAAAGGTGTCTTCAGTACCAGATCGTTATTACTGCTTTCCGTCAGAGTTTTAAGAAATTCGGGTGATATAAGAATCTGTAGTTGGCTATATGACCCCAAAACAATCTTGAATTTTCAATGGATGTTTAATTGTTCTTCTTCAAAAGAACAAGCTTCGTAGTCTTTGAGCAACATTTAGGGGCAAACATTTAACTAACCATCCCATAAATTTCACACTGATGTAGTTGAGATTTGATTTTATCGCCTATAACCAACACTATAGTATGTTACCAATACAAAGAACTTTTGTTGTACAATTCAGATCACAATTTGTTGTTGTAGATACACAGTTCTGAGAAATTAATCAATAAAAAGCTTCATTTCAAACCTAGGTTGTATTATTTTTGAGAAATGATGGAGTAAAAAGAATTCTTACTGAAAACCATCCCAAAATGGCGTATGCAATACAAAAGGGCAGTCCTATTCCAATGACAATTTTTTCAGCAACAGGTAGGTGCTCTTCGCCATTATGAAGAACAAATATAATCAAAGACAACTGAAAAGAAATTTATTTTAGTACTTGACACACTGTAACAATACAAATGGTTGAATGGGGTTAAGGTTGATTCCAGTTTAAAACACACAGTTCCTTATGATCCAGTGTTTTCAAACGACACGACATCAGCTGAATCGGTATTGAAAAGAAATTCAGAGAGAGTTTAAGAAAGAGAAGAATCAGTTTTCTTATATCATTTGTAGTATTACTCACAGCAGGAGGCTAAAACGTAATACCGCTGTATACGTTTTATGCATTCTTACATAATTGTTAGAATTCACAATATTGACATATAACAATACTTAGTTACAATACGTAGTTACATAGTTACATTTTTGTAAGGAAAATATTAAAGCAGGAAAGTAGGAAAGCAGGATCTAGTGATGTAAGTATAATTTACCACCTGAAGAAAGTTTAAGAACAAATTCATTTGGTAGCAGTTTTTCATTAATTATGTTTGATATATACCAATTGTTGAGAACGTGATTTCAACCTACGAAGGTTCACGAACCTTCTACAGTAAACTTTTTTATCGGTAATTTCAACACAAAGGAGACATTTCTTTAAGCTTATTCATGTCCTTAATGGTATAAGATAGTGAATAAATTTCACTATTTTATTTCTTTTACAATCTTCTTTCATTTTAGATGAACTTGATTGACCACAAAATATTAAATTAAAGCACAAACATATATACCTAGTCAAACCTTACTTTATCAAAAGAAAGGAGGTAATAATTTCAAACTTACCGACAGCTGTAGATCTAAGTGCAAGGTACTTTCACAAAAATAAAGCCATGAACACATTTCTAAAAAAGAACATTGGATTTAGGTTACCAAACAAAGCTACACATCGCAGATACATATAATCAAGACATTCAATGTTTGCCACAAATTTCATAAAGACTTAGGAAACAATTGCAACATTTTCAGGTTAGCGGTGATGTGATTTCTTTCGTGAGACAAGCACAATGATATTTATATTTGCAAAAGGGCGAATCTCCCGAGGTCACACATTTCCCGAAGCAAAGTGGAGAGCGCGATAGAATCTCACGTCAAAAACAAGTTGTTTCATGTTTAATATTTTTCGGAAGGTTAAAGATGGAATGAAATAAAAATATATTGGTAGTCGAGGAAAAGAGCGATGAACGATGAACAAGTATTACTACATTTATATCGACTTTATTTATTAGAAAAATAATTGTTCGTTTATCAATGCTTGCTTGAACCTTATCCACATTTTATTTTAATTCAGTGGCAAATTACATTTTACTTTGTTTTGGAGCTTACTTTAGTTTTGAAATTGAGCATATTGTATCTTAATTCAATATATTGTACAAATAATTTTGTATAAATTTTGCAAGAAATGCACTATCTGAATTCAGACAGTTTCTTCTTATGCTAAGTGATTCCAAAATTCAAAATGTTCTTAATCGGGACCTTGTGTAACTTGCAACTTTCTCCACATCGTGACGCTTTCACAAGTTAGTTTTATGTTAATGTTATATTTAATGCTCTAATAAAACAACCAATAAAATTTAATAGGTAGAAATTAATTAAAAGATAATGACAATTACGGTGATAAGTATAATCATGATTAGAAAAGAGCAATCCCGTGATAATTTACTTCCTTAGGCCGGAATACTAAAAGAATACATGACGTTTTGTGAGGAGCCTTTATTCAAGTGAATACCAATATTTCAGAAGGTATACATGTGACCTGAAAGTCTGGTGTGATATCACGATGGTTTGGGTACCCTCTCCATGTCAATACCTTGTATCTAGTTGGTCAAGAGAAAATTCTTCTTTACGCAACGTCGTTTGTCATGAGTCATAACGTCATAAATAATTCAGATCTGTAATGGTATTGAGTTATTTTTGTCTTTGAAGTGGAGATGAATATATCTCATACCTTCTTATATCTTCTCAATACCATGGTTTAGTTTGTATTGATATTTATACGTCAATCAGTAATCATTTTGGAATAAAATGTATTCCGGCACATTGTAATTAGGGTTAAATGATTGAATTATTAAACAAGATTTTACCCCATGGACAGAGGACAAATGATGAAGAAATGTAAACAACACGATTATGATAAATCCATTGGTGATTATGATAAATCATCAGAAATGCCTACTTCCCTATGGTAATTACTTTCTCAATACAAGATCAACTTACTTTGCATAGGAATGTTGGCTCCAATTGTTCTAAAGATTATTTTCCTGCATTGCCAGTAATTTTTAGCAACAAAATAGCCAAAAAGAATATTGAAGGGTGCAGCACAACAAACGCAGATTAATCTGGCCTTGGGAGAATTAAATAAATATTGTAGAAACAATTTAGAAAAAGATAATAAGGATGTCGTAAAACAAGACAATTTTGCATTGGAAACTATGCAAAACAAATTTATTTAGCTAATTTCAACACATTTGTGAACGAAAGAAACACTTTTTAAAACATTTCTTCAAACACGTCCAGCATTACATTGCCTTAAAGTGACTCTTCAGTCAGCCATTACAACATTTTCCTCCCTTTCAATGAACGAAGTCTATTTTAGATGTCTTGTCTATGTATTTAATATTTGATATGATGTGGCAATGCGAAACAAACCATAATTGATTTAAATAAATTAACTAGACTTTGGAAATGATAATGTAAAATCAAGCATAAATACAAAAGACAGTTTACTTAAATAATATCGTATATGCCGACTAATATGCCAATTCTAGAAATGTTGTCATGTGTGTGTGTTAAATCAAAGCACCAATCATAAGCAAGATCTGAAGATAATGGAAGAGGAAGTCGGTTGACGATTGACACATTTCATCTTAGTACGATCAAGAACCTACCAACTTCACTTTTTCCCCTTGTGAAAACGACTGTTCGTCTTTATCGGCGTAGGTGACAGCGCAATAAATCACCATAATGATATTGGAAAACATGAATACAAAGATCTCGAAGAATCTTTCACCGAACACACCATTGATGATGTAGAACAAACAGAATGCTGGAAAAGATCAACATAATGGTTTCCATTCTTCATTTTACACATAATTTTCCAATGTCCTATTTTTAACATATAAAATAGTGACTTGACATTTTAAATTTTAAAACGTAAACAGACTTTCGTTTCGCTATGCCTTTATGCAAAACAGACAGCCCAATTAATTTCCCTTTGAAAGTTTACGATTGAATTTTAATAAAAGGCGATGCAAAGAATGTGATCTGTGAAAATGGAATGCGGGGATCCGAATGTCTGTATCACGATTACATAATTATTATAAAAATCTTTGGTGCAGTATCACAGAAATAAAAGTAAGAATAAACAACATAGGCTTTACAGAATGACTTATGATTATCTCACTAGACATGTTTTCTACAATGTCACACAAATATGTCAATAAATGTCAATTACTTGTTTAAAAATGAGAAAACTACATGCAGGTCAGTGATATGGAATATGGTAAAGGACGAATATTGTAGGTTCCTTAAACTAAAAACTTTTCGTGACATGAAAGCGCCATTTTGGGATATCTTTTACAATTCTCTGCTTACACCATACGCGTTATTTTGCGTCCCAAATGTATATACGTCACATAAGATGATATGCATTTCTAAGAAGGAACTTAAAAATTTACTAATTAGCATTCATTTTCTCATGGCTTAATATCATTCACTCACTCTTATATGTTTTTGGACTATGAAGCAATTCGCCAAAATTCTTGTTGTTTTGGCGCCAACAATAATTTAAGTTGAAAATGATTGTAAAATAACATTCTCTTAGTTCTACAGTAGATCGTCTACAATTCCAGACGTTTTAAATGCACTCTAAATTGTGACCTCCCTCACAGAGACATCCATCCATATTTATAGTATGTGGTCATTACGCAATATATTGTTTAAAAGTGTATTAAACTCTGAAAATGACACTTATCATGGCACTTATTATGGCACTTAACATTTTATTGTGAATATGGTAGAAAGTAACAAACTGTGGATCAGAATTTGCAAAATGCACTTCAGAGAATTATGAAAGATATTTTTAAAAAGGATTTACATTACATTTTGTATATTAATTTTAACCGATTTTGATGATTTTGTTTTTACTTTTGTTTTAAATAGATTTGTAAAATTTACACGTCCATTATACCTTTAACTTGTTTTAGGAGACTTACCACCATTGAGAAGCATCACCACAGCTATTGTGAATTCAGGAACGTCTGCTCCGTAAATTTGCTTGATCTCTGCCATCCTCCAAATAGTCAGACCCATTGTAGCACACGTGCTGAGTAGTGATACGGTTAAGAAGCAAAACTCAAGCCTCTCCAGCCTTGCCCAATGCTTCCGCTGTCGATCAAAGTAAATATGAAGGAAATATGACAAGAAATAGAAAAACACGATGCATTGTCTGCAAATACCATAGATAATAACATTGTAACGTATAGGTTGAATCAGTATGGCATAAGAGGTACCTTTTAATCTCAGATATGAACCTTTTTAATTTCAGATAGGAATTCGTATTCCTTATACATTCAATGTCGTGTTCTTAAAGGATAAATATTAGGTCAGCAACATTTGATTATTTTTGAAACGATATCAATTTCCTATCATCCGATTCTTCACTTTTTTTTTCTTTTTCGAATGAGACTAACAATCTTTACAAACTACAACATTTAATTTGTAATGAGTTTGATCTTCTGTACAACTAGATTACCGGCTACAAATTACCACTTGACATTGATCAAACTAACTACAAAGTAGTTATAAATAGTTTGATTCAATTTCATTAAAGAAAACTCTTTGTTAGTAATAACTAATAACACTATACGTTTTTAGGTGTGTATATTGATCAAAAACCGTCGTGGCGTGACAATATAAAGTAATCCAAAATGTGTTAGCATATTATCAAAACTAAAGAATATTTTACTTTAAACTATTCTTGCTGATTCATTCACAAACATTTTCTTTCCGGAAAGATGGCTGCAATTCGTTGCTTTAACAATCTTACCTTTCCCCAAATTGTATCTATAAGAGGATCACATCCGCCTTGTGGAATTCCTAAATCATCCCAAACTTCTTTAGTACGACGATCTTCTACAGACACCATGTTAAATTTTAATTCAATTCAAGAATTTCTCTTTGGATTTCACTGCAAAAACGAAGTCAAAAAGTATACATCTACGAAAGATAAGTTGTGATATTCCTTAAAAATAAATATACATCGCTGAATTTTGTTTTATAATTTGAAAACATTTTAAAAATAAAGTCTTTAAACAGTCTTCATCAAACGCTTCTAAGATACTTAGGAATCACCATACACGGATCAGTGGCACTGCCGGAATAGTATTACTAGACAAAAGACCATAATTTGAAATGCAGAAACATAAACCAAAGCTTACTACGTAAACCAAGTTAAATCAAATGAAAGAGTAGTGATGATCAAAGGATAGAGATTAATTGCGACAAAAACGTTTTAGGGTACAACCTTATTACCGTACATTTTGCACTTCCTACAAAATATCCTGACAGTATAAGAATTTTTGGTAAGTTCTGACATAGAGAAAACGTTATACGCTATCAAAATTATTTTCCTATTAACATTGGAATAGTTTAGGCGAAGAAGACAAGTGAACGTGAATCAATCCTTCTGCGGCCCCTTCACTGACATGATAAAAATGACATATAGTAAGCAATCGTTCCTCCCAATACGCTCAGCTTAAAGAAATATATAAAATACCTCTTTATCAAAATTAAAACCCACTTTCAAAATGGTCTTATATTGAAGACCTTTTGAAAAGAAAAATGAGCCGAGAAAAATCGAGTTTGTTTGGGGTTATGTAAATGTAAAAGTTAAGAGCAGTATAGCTGGAAGGAAAACACATTTCTCAAATTTGTTGTAGGCCTATATAGTTTGTTCCAAAAATTAAACCATTTCCCTCTGTTACGCATTCCGCAGCAAACTATAATCACCTTTTACATGAATTTCCAGGTAGGAAAAAATATTGTTTCAGGCTTAAGTAATAAACAAACAGAGCCCAAAAAATATAATAGTTTCGGGACAAGTGTGACACACGTGACATTCTAGTTGGAACTTTTTCCGAATATAAACACCTATGCATCAACTTCATATCCAGATCTGCGATGTGTCACACTTTAATCTGCTAATTAAATATAGCAGACTCTATTGAAATGTGTCACACATATCAAACAACGTGGTTCGGTCGTGGTCATATACTCCATCGTATCATTGCATGGGGTCATACGGACAGTAAATGTTCTGATTTTAACAAAAGTTACAACCAAGGCGACTCCATACCATCACCATCATTAACGACATCATGCTTTGTTCTGGTTACTGTGCATGATTGTGCTATTTTCCTTTCTGATAATAGTAAGGCATGAAAAGAATAATTCGTATTTTCCTCTGCTGACTGAAATGATGTGACTTACCAAGTCTGTTTTTAGTTTCATTCTACCAGCAGACCAGTCGGAAGATGTAAGATACAGGCCACGTAAGAAACTGCAGATCGTTACAATGACGTATTGAATGTTAGAACAGTCTCTTGCGACGAAAAAACATTCAAATGTTTTGTTTTCTTCTCACATACAAACCACGCTTTTCATAGCAACGAAACGAACTCAAGTTCTAGCTGCTCTGCTTCCTTCTACTGTATGTATTAGGCTTTTTGAAGATATGGGCAAATTTGCCAATTTTTATTTTACTCTTTGTATCAACAAAATATCGGTAAAACTTTAGTGTTGGAAAAAGTCGACACTTCATACCAAGAGTTATTGGGTTTTTAACATGATTTACGTGGTGCTATGTTGGTATTTCATTTACACGCAAGTGTCGTAAGCATGACTGTATGAACAAAGCAAACACTCGGCTTCATTATACTTTATCATAAAACAATCTGAAATTGGACTTTAATCACAATTAATCAACTTGACAAATTTTAATCTGTTAACGTGTTTTCAACTTACCTAAACCTGCATGAATTCAGTCCTATTACTCGTGTATTGCTACAATAATTATCTCTCTTTCAAAATCGCAAGTTCATACCAAGAGTTCATAACAATCGGTTAAAAATGAGCAATTTCAAAGCTTTTTGAGGATTGTGCAAATATGGAAAATTTGCCAATTTTTGTCTTACTTGTAATGTACAGTATGACCGGGAACGGTCTCTATTTTCGTATATAAATCCATTATTATTCAACTCCCTGCCATTTTTCTTTGAAAAATGGAAGATAATACTCTTGAACAAAATTTGGTCTTTGACTTACCCTCAACCAACCTAAAGCTGTAGAAGAAATTTTGAACATTTTGAAGGTCTGAAATCAAGGAAAAAATCTGAAAGCATTTTAAAGTGATTTTCTGTTCCAATATTACATGTTTTTAATATATTTAAAATGTTCGATCTTTGATTCCTTATATCTTTAAAACTAAAATTCTAAAGCTATTAAACTCATGATTCAACGTTCTTTTGGAACGTTGTACTTGCACCTGTCCATAAATAAGCCTTTATCAGTTTGACAATTGTTAACTTGATCACGTATATTGGCAACTGAACCTTGAGGTGAGATGTGGACGATTTTGTCATGTTCCTAACTATTCAAGGTATATGGATGGATTTAAATATTTTTTTTCTGTCTAATGCAAAAAATCATACAATTAATAAATAAAAAAAAATTCAGTTATGTATGACAGATTGTTCAAATTTGAGGGCATTGACACATAATAAGCTTGTAATGCCTCACTAGAAAATCCGTAATTCTAACAATTTTTTATTAGAGCGGAGGGAGAGTGAGGGGGGGGGACATCCAGAAATTTTCTGAGATAAAGTGAAGGATGTGTCGTTAAATAAGTGTCCTTCCCCCATGACACTCTTCCATTTTTTCATACATCCCCATCCCCTAAATATTTCACCAGCACCAAGGCGCGTTATCATGTCATATCATTCCATCTGATGTTTGTCATTTCATGCAATGAATGAATATTTAAATTATATACAAAATAAACCACTAAGCAAACTATTTGGTTTGCTTGGACTAGTCGATATTCTATTTGCTGATTGCATCACGTAACAAATAGACAAGAAGATTGTTCAGCAAAAAGTGCGTAGAGCGTTGGGAGATGTGTTTGGACTCAATAAAGATTTAAGCATTGTAGATGAAGTCCCAATTCTCAGGAAGATATAAATTTGAAAGCCAAACGGAGGTTTCTAATTAATAGGTAGGAAGTTGACTAAATATAAATATCAACAAGTTTATTGAATGGCGGAAGTTGCATCAGCGATCGAATCAGTTGAATAACATGTGTCCTATGGTATACAACATTCTTCGAGTTAATTTTTCTTAAATCTGTTTCTTTCTGGGTCAAAGGACAAATATCAAAAGTAACGCATCGTGTATTGCAGAGCAGAGACACTAAAGCTCCGTGTTGAATTTGACCAGAAACTTTCTGATTTGACCAAAAAATATATTTTTAAGATCCGCCCAATAATCTATACCTATTCGCGGCATTGAATCCATAAGATTAAAGAAAAGGTGACATAACTACCGCCTTTGATAAAGGCAGATAAAATAAGTTCATAAAATTACATAATACACATCCTACCTTTAGGAGAAATGACATGGATGACGCTCTCCCTGTTCATGACATACAGAGCATTTCACTCATGCATAATAATTTCAATTTTAAAATATGTTTTATTACCGTTACATACTTTACTTTTACTTTCTCAATCATATAACAGAAGATGAAAAGTACGTTATATCGCTGATTATCTAAACTATAATTAAGTGAAAGATTTCTTTTTGGATAGGCATAGAAGGGACTAGAATCATAATGAATATTGAAAGTAGATTAATCAGGCAAAGTAGCCATACAATTTATATGCAAATTTGTTTTAAAAAAAAAGGGTTTTACAAGAATTGCAATTAAAGAGTTTGTATTTTGCAAGTCTGTTTGCTTGAATTTATTTGGCAGGTCAATTTGATATTTTAAGTAGACTTGATTTGATATGACAATTGATTAGGAGAAATTGCCTGAAGTAAACATGGGAGTCTTTATTTATAGCTGGGATGTGGTAATCCACACTGGATGGAAAATAAATTTGTCGAACTCAATTTTGCATGTCAAATTCTGCTAAAAGAAAATATCAGACTCATAGTTTTCTCAAATGAAAATAAAGTTTGAAGATGTAAGGGAGTGGGTTAGTGGTAAATAAGTAGTGTTTTATTTTAATATATTAGGTAAATTTTGTTTTACGTCACAATTTGTATGGGAACATGTATTTTTGATACGTATGGTTTTATTTTCAGTCCGTCTTATGTCGGACATGGGTACACCTCTGCACTAGAGGGTGGCGAACGCAGCCAGTTGTGCGAGTACTACCGCCATTTTGCGAGTCCTATTTACAATCTGAGGGATATTACAATTATCTACTGAGAAATTACCACAACCTCACGAGGGGTATTATCATTTTAACAACGCCTGCATGACAGGAGCGATCATATGGAGTTTGTTGGGTAGTTTCGTTCTTTTATATGAAGATTATTTAGGGAAAATATAAAAGGATAACCATTGGAGAACTTTGTAACCATGCGTGAACTGAATAAACATTCTTCTTAGATTTCAATGTATATGGACTTCACTGGAACGAGTAAAAGTTGAGATTTCAGAATTAATGAAATCATATTTTGTTTGAAATATATAGTCAGCCATTCCGCTTTGAAAAGATTGTATGTGAGCTTACTAAAGGTCATCGTGAAGTACTTTACATGAAAACATATTTTAAGCATGATATGGAGAATGAATGACCTCTGTCGAGCTATGTCATCATTTATATGCATATATGTGTATTGGTATTCCTTTGTTAATTAATATGATATGAGATTTAATATTTGTGTCGTTGTACTGATTACCTAGTTATCAGTTCTCGTATTGGCATCATAGAAGTAAAGAATTCTGGTGATGGATTTTACGTCACAATGGTGAAGACTAAGGGTATTGATAATAGAGAGCGTTTATTTTTCATAAGATTAAATAAAATGATATTTTGAGGTTAAAACATGGTATTTGGTGTCCATATATCCATATATCTGTCAAAAAAATTGATGAATATACTTTATGAATACCCTATAACACAGTCAAATCCAAACCGTTGCAAAAACAGATGTTAGCGAATTTCAAAATAATCTAAAGAATGATGTATAACGTACCAATCATGTTTACTTGCATTTCCACTATGTCTAAAATTGTTAAATGGTTTCGAAATGTTATTTTATATATCAATTTGGTATTGTTAAGTATTCATTAGTCCATAGGTTATTATTGAGGTTTGTGACATTCAGTTGTGGTATCCCCCCAGTAGAGTGTTATTAGGGTGTGTGTTGCTCTCTCACTCATCCCTCACAAAATGCACCTATTTAACTTGAATCCAACACATGACCTTTGCAACCTTTCTGAAAATTATCCAGGTTACTTAATGCAAACATGTTCTCCCTCTCTGTTTTATCAATTGTTGAGTCACTCGATGTTATTAATAGATTATATAATTTACAAATTAAGAGAATCCATACTAAAACAACACACGACAAAGATACGTTCGGCAATCACATGTAATCAATCAAATTACGTCAAACAGAACACATTCAAACACATGTCTTTTTCATTATGCAAATGATGCGATGATGCACAGAATTAAGTCTCAGGAATTAAAAACAATAGGATTGACTTTAGAAGCAAATTGATAGAACAATTCATACGTCTGTGGTCATAAATAACGTATGATTATATTGTAAGTCAGTCTCGAAAATTCAATAAAAAGGGCACTTCTTATCAAGTTTTGGGTTTAACTAAGTTTGTCTGGCTTGATTTGATCTGTATTGATTGCCTCGTGTTTGCCATAATCCGGGGTAATATCAAAGAACATAACTAAACATCTTAACAGAAACCCAACTAATCCTCAAAATTGGCTCACATGTACACGGTTTAAACAAGGACGTAGCTTCAATTTCTTTATGTAGTTTTAAGTTAGTTATTTTTCAACCTCCTGTTTGCACCCGATGAAGGACCAGGGCGTCCAAAAGTTTGTTGTATTTTATCATATATTTTTTGTTGGAATTTGACATTATTAACATCCATTTTCGTTTCTAATATTATTTACATATTCAGCATAATCACCTTCTAATTCTGTAGAAACATAGAAGTATTTCGGATATGCGAATCATCTCTTTGCATCAACAACTTTAAATTGGAAAACCATTATTAAGTTTGATTATAAATATCAACGTCATAAAATAGATTTTTGTACGGAAATGTGTTTAAAGCAACCACATTCATAGTAGGAATAGATTACATATATACAATATAAGACAATGCAGGAGGTAAAATTCTGGCACCTACAGCCCACCTTAGATAACACGCATAAAGACCACGCACAATTACATTGGAAAAAAGTTACGTTGCCAATATGTGACACAGAAGGGGAATCATTTTGAAAGAAATACCAGTGCGTTTTAAATTTCCTGCAAAGGTATTTTAAAATAAAATGTTTCGGTAAAATGGAAAATTTAGAAAACAAATAGCAACTCCCAAACCACTATTAAGAGATCCATATTGCATTATCTTTCGATTCTATTCAAAACTCAACTGGACTTGATAATAAACTTTTAAATGTATATTACACTGACCAATCGATTTTATCAGTTAAGGGTAGCGAAATAAGAACTTAAAGAACATCTTCTTGCATTAACCAGCAACGGTTTCAGTAGTTCAGCATAAACTCCTAACGTGACTTTATCGATCGTAACTCTAGTACCAAAAGTAAGCTTGATGGTTTCTTATTTGCAAAAGAAAAGAAAATATGAATTATATATACTGGTACCTTGAATTAAAAATGTATTCTTAAATACTACTTAAACAAATCAAACTATTAATATGACTACCTTTCCTTATACTGCCATGATGATTTCCGCATTTCAACAGAAGTTTCTTCCCAATATTATGGATTTATAATTGCAATTTGGTCCCTTGAAAATTCATAACACATAAATTGGATGTTATCCTTTATAACTTGATAGGTTTATTTATCTGATTCATTGGAAGAAACAGTTATAGCGATTCTTTGTGAGCACTTGAGCAACTACCTGACTACGGTTCTTTGGGCCAATAGGAAATTTGGTCTTCGGGCTTCATAATCATACACATTGAAATGTTATTGCTAAGGCTCCGAAAAATATAGAAAATTCTCGATGCCCATCTGCCCATGCGGTGTATTTTCCTTTTCCCACTTGTTGTCACACTCCTTGGTAGTTCATGTGGTTAGATGTACGCCTGCTTCTCTTCAGTTATCGTTATCTCTACCCTCAAGATCCAACTTCCTTTCAAGATTAATGATTAAAATCTGCACGCGTTCGAAAGTAATCCTTGCGAGGTCCAACGTGCTAAAAGTGACTTCCTCTATAAGATGTACGTCTTCCGTGTAGATTCCTTCCTTGCAGTCTTCAATATACTTATCCATGGCGGGAAGCCAATTATTTTAGATGAGTACATCGGCTGGACCTAAGCGTGTTTAAGGAGAGGTGTGCTGCATTAAACCGATGACTACATCATTTGCTTTTGTTCATGCAACTGTAACAAGGCGTATGCATTTGTCGATAAACATATAACAAATAAACATTTTCATTTTAATTATTTTAATTCTATAATCAATCCGCTACTAAGTCATCTGGAAGGGATCCTTTAAAACCGAATCATAAATCTGTACATATTTTCACGGTCGAATAAACAAGATATTATTATCATCAATTAAGACATTAATTTAGTTGTCATGTACATCCATCCTGTATGACAGAGGACAACATTTTACAAGTTAATATAGAAAATCTACAGTAGAAGAGTATTGTAACAGCCTCACATTCTTAATAATTGTTTTCTGTATTTTATTGTCGGTTTATTCAGCGTTTTTGATCGACCTTCCCTTACTTTTTTGCAGATAGTAAATCTCAGTAATATAAGCTATAATATTTCAATACTTTTCTGAAATATTCAGCAATTTTAAGTCACAAGAGCTCAAGCTGAAATATACAAATCCTGTTGAATAATATAAGCTTGTGTTATCACTTCTAGTCTGAAAGTTCTTTCTATACAAATATCACAGAACGTTAAACCTGAAATTTTTCGAAATAGGCTATGACTGATGAATACTTTCTTGAAAATTCTAGGAAAGTGATGATGAGGGCATCAAACGTCCACAGTAACTTTTCACAATAAACATTTCTACACAAATGTTTCATCCTTTTGTTTATTTTAAACTCTTATTTGGCATACGTGAAGATTACACCTTTATAGCAAACTGCATCAAACATCGCTACATTAAAATTGACCACACTTACAATTATACTTACGATTACATTTAATACATACGAACAACTTTTTACCTCTTTGAATATTTGTGCAACATCCAATGGAAGTTCTACCTCGGGGAGTATTTCTGAGAGCACCTCAACAGTTTTCCTGTGTGCCAAGTTTTTGTCAACTTTTCCATTTTGGTAGATACATGGGAAGCGATAAATATATGATTGTTTCCCAAACGTTTTCTGGAAATAAAAAATTCACTTTAAAAACATCAGTTGATGTAAGAAACTAGAAAATAATCTGGGATGAGAAGTCAAAGGCGTTCCCGCACACTATATGTCAAAGGGTCCATCGGATTAAGGTGTTAAATGACGGCCTCAACAACATTCTCTCTCTCTCTCTCTTCTTTCTTCTCTCTCTCTCTCTTTAAACACTGTGCGACAAGATAAGCGTACAGGTTCAATCGGGCTCAGGTTCTGGCACTAATTTCAAGCTGTTCTGGACTTTGACTGTCAATCAACGAAACTTCAGTGTGGGTTGAGAGTTATAAGAATTAAGTTGATGATGATGAAACTGTAAAGGTGTGTTAATTTGTATCGTTTTTTCAAAGATAATAACAAAAATAATAATAAAAGTAATACTCGTTGAAAGATTTAACAGCAAACCTAAGGTATATAAAATGGTAATAATGCTCTGGTTTGACGGATAATTAAATATCATTGAAATTAGCAGACGATGGTTGGTATGGTCATTAAAGCCTCTCTTCGTGGTTATTACGAGAGAAGTTTTTTAGGTGGTCATATCATTTCAAATAAGTTTTCGTTTTAGTATGGCAATCCAGGCCTCCTAGAACTTATGTTTCATTTATACTTGAGAATGTCAAAAATATAGATCTTAAGTACACTGTTTTTGTCATGTTTTTCTTGTAATTTTCTATTAATAATGAGACAAATGTTGTCTTTATTGATAACATTATTTGATAATTTGATGCCGAGTTAGATACATCTAAGTGTTGTTTTTGTATATCTTACATGAAAGGGGCAGTCCATATATTGGGGAATATAATTCATTTTGAAGTTAGACACTGTTTCAAATGGACATCATGCTCACGATTATAATACTCGTGTTAAAACAAGTTATTTGAGTTTGTTGCATCAAACACTGTGGTATTTTGTTGATAAATATTTCATAGCATAGGAGATAAGGAGACCATACAAGAGATCCGTTCTCCTTATTTCGGTGTCCACATCAGTTTTCACCATCTTTGTAACGGATTTGTTATTTTAGTATATATTAGTTCACTATTTTGTTTGTCTTGTTCAATAAAGTAGATTTAGAAAACTTTCGAGTCAATATGAACTTTTTGAACACAAAAGTCATTTATTTACAACATAATTACATGTTCGATTTTGGACTTAATTAAAATTTGAAGAATTTTTAATATAAGCAAAAGCTGTGATATATAAAAGTGAGAACAGCTAAAAATCTTGATACAACTCTTGAATTTTTTGTCATAAATTGCAATCATTAAGAGTCATCATACTTTTCTTCCGCTAAATTTTCATGGACATCCATGACTTCATTACACTCATCTGCTCCTTCCCATTCAAGATTAATGGTAAACTGTTGTGAAATCTAATTAGAACCAATGTTTGGAACTAATTTTTGGAACCAATTTTAATGAACCAATTTTAATGAAACAATTTAAATTAACATAGCTTTTGCTAATTTTACGTAGATCTTTAAGCTTCTTTAGATGCTAGATGAAAATAAACCGTTTTCACACATTTAATAATACAACAGAATTGTTATTCTCCCCATTGAAACCCCAACACTAAGGTACAGCAGGGGAATATCCTGCGTAAACCGTTGGGCTTTATCCTGCATACATTACATCAGCCCCCCCCTTCTCCCCATCCTGTTCAATTTGAAAAGGAGACAATCGTCTGTTCCAACAGCAATAAGATTCCTGGGACTTTTTTAAATTCTCACTTATAACGTTCTTCGCACTCAAATTGGGATACGTTTCATGACAATTTAATACTTATCTTACCTGCAAATTGTGCATGTAACTGTCTAAAACGGTCCTGGCTTCTTTGAATACCCGTAGACAGTTCTCGCCGACACAAGACTCCCATATTTCCTTAGAATCCATGAAACTTTTCTCTAAGACCAGTTGATGCATTCTCAGATGATATAATATTTGTGTTTCGTGACTTTGTAAATACCTGACTCTACATCTATAGCTTTCATGAGTCTTGCGTTTTCATCTGCAGATTGATGTTCCTGAACATACGATAGAATCGACGCAAGTGATTGCACAATTCGTTGACTGAGAAATTTCTTAGAACATACATTTTCAGCAAGATGTGATAATCCATCCAAGCTGCCCATTTCGACAGCTTCTATCAAAAGCTGTTGCCGTTTGAACAAATTCCTCTCTGCAATGGCTTTCTTGATACTGATAGCTATTTTAATTTGCTTCTCGTCGAACCATTTCACCTCATTCTTTGAATTTCATTCAACTTTTCAGTAAAATGTTCAGCCTCACCAAGCTTTCCGTTCATAACACATGTGTAAGCTAGTCCCCAACAAACTTCTGCACGTTTAATAGAAATATCACTTATACTATGCATTACCAAACGCCAATTCAATTTACGATATAGCTGGCCAGCCTCTGTGTATTTTCGCAGTTGCAAATAAACCTTTGCCAACTTTACACCGTTTCTAAAAATGTCCTTCCGGCAAAGACGTTCCATACCTTCAAGAGCTGTATGAACATTGTCTTCTATCACACACTCTTTATATTTAAGTTTGTCACTCGGGGAGCTCCGCCAAGAAAACTGCTCCACGCACAACTGAATAAGATCTGCAGCATTTGTATGTGTTCTTCATCAGTGAGATGCAAGAGTCTGACAGGAGACAGGGACTCTCTCAGAATAAAAAATAATCAAATGGCCGTTTATCTTTACGTACAATTTTAAGGTTTTCAAATAATACTTTCGCTTCCTCCCTTTTCCCCAATAAATTCAGTATACCAATTTCAAGATTCCTAGCAGGCGTGTTATCGGATGATTCCGTAATTGCAATCTCAACTTCTCTCAGTGCCTGTTTAAGATCAGCCTCCATTTTAGGAGTTATATAGGACAAATTTACGTACCCATACGGTCGAATGTGTAGGATT